>CAKAJE020001734.1:111581-443503 GCA_916610135.2 Macropis europaea | reverse complement strand
AGACCCGATTGGGTCATTTTACATTAAGGTTAATATAAGTATTCAGGGAAATTCTATCACATTTGTTCAATTTACGTCGCTCCTATTTCAGATAGCGTATTGGGCTAAGCGGCATCTCAAAGCGCATGAAATGGCAAATAAAATGCACTGTTAAACTTCTAGGGTAGGGCAAACAGAGACCCGATTAGATCATTTTATATTATGGTTAATTTAAGAATTCAGCGAAATTCTATCACATTTGTTCAATTTACATCGCTCCTATTTCAGATAGCGTATTGGGCTAAGCGGCATCTCAATGCGCATGAAATGGCGAGTAAAATGCACTGTTAAACTTCTAGGATAAGGCAAACGGAGACCCGATTAGGCCATTTTATATTACGGTTAATATAAGAATTCAGCGTAATTCTATCACATTTGTTCAACTTACGTCGCTCCTATTTCAGATAGCGTACTGGGCTAGGCGGGCATATTAAAGCGCGTGGAATGTCGAGTAAAATGCACTCTTAAACTTCTATGATAGCGCAATCAGAGACCCGATTAGATCATTTTATATTTTGGTTAATATAAGAATTCAGCGAAATTCTATCACATTTGTTTAATTTACGTCGCTCCTATTTCAAATAGCGTATTGGGCTAAGCTGCATCTCAAAGCGCAAGAAATGGCGAGTAAAATGCACTATTAAACTTCTAGGGTAGGGCAATCAGAGACGTGATTAGATCATTTTTATATTATGGTTAATTTAAGAATTCAGCAAAATTCTATCACATTTGTTCAATTTACGTCGTTCCTATTTCAGATAGCATACTGGTCTAAGCGGCATCTTAAAGCGCGTGGAATGGCGAGTAAAATGCACTATTAAACTTCTATGATAGGGCAATCAGAGACTCGATTAGATCATTTTATATTTTGGTTAATATAAGAATTCAGCGTAATTCTATCACATTTGTTCAATTTACGTCGCTCTATTTCAGATAGCTTATTGGGCTAAGCGGCATCTCAAAGCGCATGAAATGACGAGTGAAATGCACTATTAAACTTCGAGGGTAGGGCGAACAAAGACCCGATTAGATCATTTTCCATTACGGTTAATATAAGAATTCAGCGAAATTCTATCACATTTGTTCAATTTACGTCGCTCCTATTTCAGACTGCGTATTGGGCTAAGCGGCATCTCAAAGCGCAAGGAATGACGAGTAAAATGCACTAATAAACTTCTAGGGTAGGGCAAACAGAGACCCGATTAGATCATTTTATATTATGGTTAATTTAAGAATGCAGCAAAATTCTATCACATTTGTTCAATTTACGTCGCTCCTATTTCAGATAGCGTACTGGGCTAGGCGGCATCTTAAAGCGCGTGGAATGATGAGTAAAATGCACTATTAAACTTCTAGAGTAGGGCAAACAGAGACCCGATTAGATCATTTTATATTATGGTTAATTTAAGAATTCAGCAAAATTCTATCACATTTGTTCTATTTACGTCGCTACTATTTCAGATAGCGTATTGGGCTAAGCGGCATCACAAAGCGCATGAAATGGCGAGTAAAACGCACTATTAAACTTCTGGGGTAAGGCAAACAGATACCCGATTAGATCATTTTATATTACGGTTAATATAAGAATTCAGCGTAATTCTATCACATTTGTTCAACATACGTCGCTCCTATTTCAGATAGCGTATTGGGCTAAGCGGCATCTTAAAGCGCGTGGAATGGTGAGAAAAATGCACTATTAAACTTCAATGATAGGGCAATCAGAGACCCGATTAGACCATTTTATATTTGGTTTAATATAAGATTTCAGGGAAATTCTATCACATTTGTTCAATTTACGTCGCTCCTATTTCAGATAGCGTATTGGGCTAAGCGGCATCGCAAAGCGCATGAAATGACGAGTGAAATGCACTATTAAACTTCGAGGGTAGGGCAAACAGAGTCCCGATTAGATCATTGTATATTATGGTTAATTTAAGAATTCAGAAAAATTCTATCACATTTGTTCAATTTACGTCGCTCCTATTTCAGATAGCGTACTGGGCTAGGCGGCATCTTAAAGCGCGTGGAATGGCGAGTAAAATGCACTTTTAAACTTCTATGATAGGGCAATCAGAGTCCGATTAGATCATTTTATATTATGGTTAATATAAGAATTCAGCGAAATTCTATCACATTTGTTCAATTTACGTCGCTCCTATTTCAGATAGCGTATTGGGCTAAGCGGCATCTTAAAGCGCATGAAATGGCGAGTAAAATGCACTGTTAAACTTCTAGGATAAGGCAAACGGAGACCCGATTAGACCATTTTATATTACGGTTAATACAAGAATTCAGCGTAATTCTATCACATTTGGTCAACTTACGTCGCTCCTATTTCAGATAGCGTACTGGGCTAGGCGGCATATTAAAGCGCGTGGAATGGCGGGTAAAATGCACTCTTAAACTTCTATGATAGGGCAATCAGAGACCTGATTAGATCATGTTACGTTACGGTTAATATATGAAATTCAGCGAAATTCTATCACATTTGTTCAATTTACGTCGCTCCTATTTCAGATAGCGTATTGGGCTAAGCGGCATCTCAAAGCGCAAGAAATGGCGAGTAAAATGTACTATTAAACTTCTAGGGTAGGGCAAACAGAGACCCGATTAGATCATTTTATATTTTGGTTAATATAAGAATTCAGCGAAATTCTATCACATTTGTTTAATTTACGTCGCTCCTATTTCAAACAGCGTATTGGGCTAAGCTGCATCTCAAAGCGCAAGAAATGGCGAGTAAAATGCACTATTAAACTTCTAGGGTAGGGCAATCAGAGACCTGATTAGATCATTTTATATTATGGTTAATTTAAGAATTCAGCGAAATTCTATCACATTTGTTCAATTTACGTCGCTCCTATTTCAGATAGCTTACTGGGCTAAGCGGCATCTCAAAGCGCAAGGAATGACGAGTAAAATGCACTAATAAACTTCTAGGGTAGGGCAAACAGAGACCCGATTAGATCATTTTATATTATGGTTAATTTAAGAATTCAGCAAAATTCTATCACATTTGTGCAATTTACATCGCTCCTATTTCAGGTAGCGTATTGGGCTAAGCGGCATCTCATGGCGCATGAAATGACGAGTCAAATGCACTATTAAACTTCTGGGGTAGGGCTAACAGAGACCCGATTAGATCATTTTGTATTATGGTTAATTTAAGAATTCAGCGTAATTCTATCACATGTGTTCAATTTACGTCGCTCCTATTTCAGATAGCTTATTGGGCTAAGTTGCATCTCAAAGCGCAAGAAATGGCGAGTAAAATGCACTATTAAACTTCTAGGGTAGGGCAATCAGAGACCTGATTAGATCATTTTATATTATGGTTAATTTAAGAATTCAGCAAAATTCTATCACATTTGTTCAATTTACGTCGCTCCTATTTCAGATAGCGTACTGCGCTAGGCGGCATCTTAAAGCGCGTGGAATGATGAGTAAAATGCACTATTAAACTTCTAGAGTAGGGCAAACAGAGACCCGATTAGATCATTTTATATTATGGTTAATTTAAGAATTCAGCAAAATTCTATCACATTTGTTCTATTTACGTCGCTACTATTTCAGATAGCGTATTGGGCTAAGCGGCATCACAAAGCGCATGAAATGGCGAGTAAACGCTCTATTAAACTTCTGGGGTAAGGCAAACAGATACCCGATTAGATCATTTTATATTACGGTTAATATAAGAATTCAGCGTAATTCTATCACATTTGTTCAACATACGTCGCTCCTATTTCAGATAGCGTATTGGGCTAAGCGGCATCTTAAAGCGCGTGGAATGGTGAGAAAAATGCACTATTCAACTTCAATGATAGGGCAATCAGAGACCCGATTAGACCATTTTATATTTGGTTTAATATAAGATTTCAGGGAAATTCTATCACATTTGTTCAATTTACGTCGCTCCTACTTCATATAGCGTATTGGGCTAAGCGGCATCGCAAAGCGCATGAAATGACGAGTGAAATGCACTATTAAACTTCGAGGGTAGGGCAAACAGAGTCCCGATTAGATCATTTTATATTATGGTTAATTTAAGAATTCAGAAAAATTCTATCACATTTGTTCAATTTACGTCGCTCCTATTTCAGATAGCGTACTGGGCTAGGCGGCATCTTAAAGCGCGTGGAGTGGCGAGTAAAATGCACTTTTAAACTTCTATGATAGGGCAATCAGAGTCCGATTAGATCATTTTATATTATGGTTAATTTAAGAATTCAGCGAAATTCTATCACATTTGTTCAATTTACATCGCTCCTATTTCAGATAGCGTATTGGGCTAAGCGGCATCTTAAAGCGCATGAAATGGCGAGTAAAATGCACTGTTAAACTTCTAGGATAAGGCAAACGGAGACCCGATTAGACCATTTTATATTACGGTTAATATAAGAATTCTGCGTAATTCTGTCACATTTGTTCAACTTACGTCGCTCCTATTTCAGATAGCGTACTGGGCTAGGCGGCATATTAAAGCGCGTGGAATGGCGAGTAAAATGCACTCTTAAACTTCTATGGTAGGGCAATCAGAGACCCGATTAGATCATTTTATATTTTGGTTAATATAAGAATTCAGCGAAATTCTATCACATTTGTTTAATTTACGTCGCTCCTATTTCAAATAGCGTATTGGGCTAAGCTGCATCTCAAAGCGCAAGAAATGGCGAGTAAAATGCACTATTAAACTTCTAGGGTAGGGCAATCAGAGACCTGATTAGATCATTTTATATTATGGTTAATTTAAGAATTCAGCAAAATTCTATCACATTTGTTCAATTTACGTCGCTCCTATTTCAGATAGCGTACTGGGCTAGGCGGCATCTTAAAGCGCGTGGAATGATGCGTAAAATGCACTATTAAACTTCTAGGGTAGGGCAAACAGAGACCCGATTAGATGATTTCATATTATGGTTAATTTAAGAATTCAGCGAAATTCTATCACATTTGTTCAATTTACATCGCTCCTATTTCAGATAGCGTATTGGGCTAAGCGGCATCTCAATGCGCATGAAATGGCGAGTAAAATGCACTGTTAAACTTCCTTGGATAAGGCAAAACGGAGACCCGATTAGACCATTTTATATTACGGTTAATACAAGAATTCAGCGTAATTCTATCACATTTGGTCAACTTACGTCGCTCCTATTTCAGATAGCGTACTGGGCTAGGCGGCATATTAAAGCGCGTGGAATGGCGGGTAAAATGCACTCTTAAACTTCTATGATAGGGCAATCAGAGACCTGATTAGATCATGTTACATTACGGTTAATATATGAATTCAGCGAAATTCTATCACATTTGTTCAATTTACGTCGCTCCTATTTCAGATAGCGTATTGGGCTAAGCTGCATCTCAAAGCGCAAGAAATGGCGAGTAAAATGTACTATTAAACTTCTAGGGTAGGGCAAACAGAGACCCGATTAGATCATTTTATATTTTGGTTAATATAAGAATTCAGCGAAATTCTATCACATTTGTTTAATTTACGTCGCTCCTATTTCAAACAGCGTATTGGGCTAAGCTGCATCTCAAAGCGCAAGAAATGGCGAGTAAAATGCACTATTAAACTTCTAGGGTAGGGCAATCAGAGACCTGATTAGATCATTTTATATTATGGTTAATTTAAGAATTCAGCGTAATTCTATCACATGTGTTCAATTTACGTCGCTCCTATTTCAGATAGCTTATTGGGCTAAGCGGCATCTCAAAGCGCAAGGAATGACGAGTAAAATGCACTAATAAACTTCTAGGGGTAGGGCAAACAGAGACCCGATTAGATCATTTTATATTATGGTTAATTTAAGAATTCAGCAAAATTCTATCACATTTGTGCAATTTACATCGCTCCTATTTCAGGTAGCGTATTGGGCTAAGCGGCATCTCATGGCGCATGAAATGACGAGTCAAATGCACTATTAAACTTCTGGGGTAGGGCTAACAGAGACCCGATTAGATCATTTTGTATTATGGTTAATTTAAGAATTCAGCGAAATTCTATCACATGTGTTCAATTTACGTCGCTCCTATTTCAGATAGCTTATTGGGCTAAGTTGCATCTCAAAGCGCAAGAAATGGCGAGTAAAATGCACTATTAAACTTCTAGGGTAGGGCAATCAGAGACCTGATTAGATCATTTTATATTATGGTTAATTTAAGAATGCAGCAAAATTCTATCACATTTGTTCAATTTACGTCGCTCCTATTTCAGATAGCGTACTGGGCTAGGCGGCATCTTAAAGCGCGTGGAATGATGAGTAAAATGCACTATTAAACTTCTAGAGTAGGGCAAACAGAGACCCGATTAGATCATTTTATATTATGGTTAATTTAAGAATTCAGCAAAATTCTATCACATTTGTTCTATTTACGTCGCTACTATTTCAGATAGCGTATTGGGCTAAGCGGCATCACAAAGCGCATGAAATGGCGAGTAAAACGCACTATTAAACTTCTGGGGTAAGGCAAACAGATACCCGATTAGATCATTTTTATATTACGGTTAATATAAGAATTCAGCGTAATTCTATCACATTTGTTCAACATACGTCGCTCCTATTTCAGATAGCGTATTGGGCTAAGCGGCATCTTAAAGCGCGTGGAATGGTGAGAAAAATGCACTATTCAACTTCAATGATAGGGCAATCAGAGACCCGATTAGACCATTTTATATTTGGTTTAATATAAGATTTCAGGGAAATTCTATCACATTTGTTCAATTTACGTCGCTCCTACTTCATATAGCGTATTGGGTTAAGCGGCATCGCAAAGCGCATGAAATGACGAGTGAAATGCACTATTAAACTTCGAGGGTAGGGCAAACAGAGTCCCGATTAGATCATTTTATATTATGGTTAATTTAAGAATTCAGAAAAATTCTATCACATTTGTTCAATTTACGTCGCTCCTATTTCAGATAGCGTACTGGGCTAGGCGGCATCTTAAAGCGCGTGGAGTGGCGAGTAAAATGCACTTTTAAACTTCAATGATAGGGCAATCAGAGTCCGATTAGATCATTTTATATTATGGTTAATTTAAGAATTCAGCAAAATTCTATCACATTTGTTCAATTTACATCGCTCCTATTTCAGATAGCGTATTGGGCTAAGCGGCATCTTAAAGCGCATGAAATGGCGAGTAAAATGCACTGTTAAACTTCTAGGATAAGGCAAACGGAGACCCGATTAGACCATTTTATATTACGGTTAATATAAGAATTCTGCGTAATTCTGTCACATTTGTTCAACTTACGTCGCTCCTATTTCAAATAGCGTACTGGGCTAGGCGGCATATTAAAGCGCGTGGAATGGCGAGTAAAATGCACTCTTAAACTTCTATGGTAGGGCAATCAGGGACCCGATTAGATCATTTTATATTTTGGTTAATATAAGAATTCAGCGAAATTCTATCACATTTGTTTAATTTACGTCGCTCCTATTTCAAATAGCGTATTGGGCTAAGCTGCATCTCAAAGCGCAAGAAATGGCGAGTAAAATGCACTATTAAACTTCTAGGGTAGGGCAATCAGAGACCTGATTAGATCATTTTATATTATGGTTAATTTAAGAATTCAGCAAAATTCTATCACATTTGATCAATTTACGTCGCTCCTATTTCAGATAGCGTACTGGGCTAGGCGGCATCTTAAAGCGCGCGGAATGATGCGTAAAATGCACTATTAAACTTCTAGGGTAGGGCAAACAGAGACCCGATTAGATGATTTCATATTATGGTTAATTTAAGAATTCAGCGAAATTCTATCACATTTGTTCAATTTACATCGCTCCTATTTCAGATAGCGTATTGGGCTAAGCGGCATCTCAATGCGCATGAAATGGCGAGTAAAATGCACTGTTAAACTTCTTGGATAAGGGCAAACGGAGACCCGATTAGACCATTTTATATTACGGTTAATACAAGAATTCAGCGTAATTCTATCACATTTGGTCAACTTACGTCGCTCCTATTTCAGATAGCGTACTGGGCTAGGCGGCATATTAAAGCGCGTGGAATGGCGGGTAAAATGCACTCTTAAACTTCTATGATAGGGCAATCAGAGACCTGATTAGATCATGTAACATTACGGTTAATATATGAATTCAGCGAAATTCTATCACATTTGTTCAATTTACGTCGCTCCTATTTCAGATAGCGTATTGGGCTAAGCTGCATCTCAAATCGCAAGAAATGGCGAGTAAAATGTACTATTAAACTTCTAGGGTAGGGCAAACAGAGACCCGATTAGATCATTTTATATTTTGGTTAATATAAGAATTCAGCGAAATTCTATCACATTTGTTTAATTTACGTCGCTCCTATTTCAAACAGCGTATTGGGCTAAGCTGCATCTCAAAGCGCAAGAAATGGCGAGTAAAATGCACTATTAAACTTCTAGGGTAGGGCAATCAGAGACCTGATTTAATCATTTTTTTTTATGGTTAATTTAAGAATTCAGCGTAATTCTATCACATGTGTTCAATTTACGTCGCTCCTATTTCAGATAGCTTATTGGGCTAAGCGGCATCTCAAAGCGCAAGGAATGACGAGTAAAATGCACTAATAAACTTCTAGGGTAGAGCAAACAGAGACCCGATTAGATCATTTTATATTATGGTTAATTTAAGAATTCAGCAAAATTCTATCACATTTGTGCAATTTACATCGCTCCTATTTCAGGTAGCGTATTGGGCTAAGCGGCATCTCATGGCGCATGAAATGACGAGTCAAATGCACTATTAAACTTCTGGGGTAGGGCTAACAGAGACCCGATTAAATCATTTTGTATTATGGTAAATTTAAGAATTCTGCGAAATTCTATCACATTTGTTCAATTTACGTCGCTCGTATTTCAGATAGCATACTGGCCTAAGCGGCATCTTAAAGCGCGTGGAATGGCGAGTAAAATGCACTATTAAACTTCTACGATAGGGCAATCAGAGACTCGATTAGATCATTTTATATTTTGGTTAATATAAGAATTCAGCGTAATTCTATCACATTTGTTCAATTTACGTCGCTCCTATTTCGGATATCTTATTGGGCTAAGCGGCATCTCAAAGCGCATGAAATGACGAGTGAAATGTACTATTAAACTTCGAGGGTAGGGCGAACAAAGACCCGATTAGATCATTTTACATTACGGTTAATATAAGAATTCAGCGAAATTCTATCACATTTGTTCAATTTACGTCGCTCCTATTTCAGATAGCGTATTGGGCTAAGCTGCATCTCAAAGCGCAAGAAATGGCGAGTAAAATGTACTATTAAACTTCTAGGGTATGGCAAACAGAGACCCGATTAGATCATTTTAAATTTTGGTTAATATAAGAATTCAGCGAAATTCTATCACATTTGTTCAATTTACGTCGCTCCTATTTCAGACAGCGTATTGGGCTAAGCGGCATCTCAAAGCGCATGAAATGACGAGTGAAATGCACTATTAAACTTCTAGGATAGGGCGAACAAAGACCCGATTAGATCATTTTACATTAAGGTTAATATAAGAATTCAGCGAAATTCTATCACATTTGTTCTATTTACGTCGCTACTATTTCAGATAGCGTATTGGGCTAAGCGGCATCTCAAAGCGCATGAAATGGCGAGTAAAACGCACTATTAAGCTTCTGGGGTGAGGCAAACAGATACCCGATTAGATCATTTTATATTACGGTTAATATAAGAATTCAGCGTAATTCTATCACATTTGTTCAACATACGTCGCTCCTATTTCAGATAGCGTATTGGGCTAAGCGGCATCTTAAAGCGCGTGGAATGGTGAGCAAAATGCACTATTAAACTTCAATGATAGGGCAATCAGACACCCGATTAGACCATTTTATATTTGGTTTAATATAATATTTCAGGGAAATTCTATCACATTTGTTCAATTTACGTCGCTCCTACTTCAGATAGCGTATTGGGCTACGCGGCATCTCAAACCGCATGAAATGTCGAATAAAATGCACTATTAAACTTCTAGGCTAGGGCGAACAGAGACCCGATTAGATCATTTTATATTATGGTTAATTTAAGAATTCAGCGAGATTCTATCACATTTGTGCAATTTACATCGCTCCTATGTCAGGTAGCGTATTGGGCTAAGCGGCATCTCATGGCGCATGAAATGACGAGTAAAATGCACTATTAAACTTCTGGGGTAGGGCAAACAGAGACCCGATTAGATCATTTTGTATTATGGTAAATTTAAGAATTCAGCGAAATTCTATCACATTTGTTCAATTTACATCGCTCATATTTCAGATAGCGTATTGGGCTAAACGGCATCTCAATGCGCATGAAATGGCGAGTAAAATGCACTGTTAAACTTCTAGGATAAGGCAAACGGAGACCCGATTAGGCCATTTTATATTACGGTTAATATAAGAATTCAGCGTAATTCTATCACATTTGTTCAACTTACGTCGCTCCTATTTCAGATAGCGTACTGGGCTAGGCGGCATATTAAAGCGCGTGGAATGGCGAGTTAAATGCACTCTTAAACTTCTATGATAGGGCAATCAGAGACCCGATTAGATCATTTTATATTTTGGTTAATATAAGAATTCAGCGAAATTCTATCACATTTGTTCAATTTACGTCGCTCCTATTTCAAATAGCGTATTGGGCTAAGCTGCATCTCAAAGCGCAAGAAATGGCGAGTAAAATGCACTATTAAACTTCTAGGGTAGGGCAATCAGAGACCTGATTAGATCATTTTATATTATGGTAAATTTAAGAATTCAGCGTAATTCTATCACATGTGTTCAATTTACGTCGCTCCTATTTCAGATAGCTTATTGGGCTAAGCGGCATCTCAAAGCGCATGAAATGACGAGTGAAATGCACTAATAAACTTCTAGGGTAGGGCAAACAGAGACCCGATTAGATCATTTTATATTTTGGTTAATATAAGAATTCAGCGAAATTCTATCACATTTGTTTAATTTACGTCGCTCCTATTTCGAACAGCGTATTGGGCTAAGCTGCATCTCAAAGCGCAAGAAATGGCGAGTAAAATGCACTATTAAACTTCTAGGGTAGGGCAATCAGAGACCTGATTAGATCATTTTATATTATGGTTAATTTAAGAATTCAGCGTAATTCTATCACATGTGTTCAATTTACGTCGCTCCTATTTCAGATAGCTTATTGGGCTAAGCGGCATCTCAAAGCGCAAGAAATGACGAGTAAAATGCACTAATAAACTTCTAGGGTAGGGCAAACAGAGACCCGATTAGATCATTTTATATTATGGTTAATTTAAGAATTCAGCGAAATTCTATCACATTTGTTCAATTTACATCGCTCCTATTTCAGATAGCGTATTGGGCTAAGCGGCATCTCAATGCGCATGAAATGGCGAGTAAAATGCACTGTTAAACTTCTAGGATAAGGCAAACGGAGACCCGATTAGGCCATTTTATATTACGGTTAATATAAGAATTCAGCGTAATTCTATCACATTTGTTCAACTTACGTCGCTCCTATTTCAGATAGCGTACTGGGCTAGGCGGCATATTAAAGCGCGTGGAATGTCGAGTAAAATGCACTCTTAAACTTCTATGATAGCGCAATCAGAGACCCGATTAGATCATTTTATATTTTGGTTAATATAAGAATTCAGCGAAATTCTATCACATTTGTTTAATTTACGTCGCTCCTATTTCAAATAGCGTATTGGGCTAAGCTGCATCTCAAAGCGCAAGAAATGGCGAGTAAAATGCACTATTAAACTTCTAGGGTAGGGCAATCAGAGACGTGATTAGATCATTTTATATTATGGTTAATTTAAGAATTCAGCAAAATTCTATCACATTTGTTCAATTTACGTCGTTCCTATTTCAGATAGCATACTGGTCTAAGCGGCATCTTAAAGCGCGTGGAATGGCGAGTAAAATGCACTATTAAACTTCGATGATAGGGCAATCAGAGACTCGATTAGATCATTTTATATTTTGGTTAATATAAGAATTCAGCGTAATTCTATCACATTTGTTCAATTTACGTCGCTCCTATTTCAGATAGCTTATTGGGCTAAGCGGCATCTCAAAGCGCATGAAATGACGAGTGAAATGCACTATTAAACTTCGAGGGTAGGGCGAACAAAGACCCGATTAGATCATTTTCCATTACGGTTAATATAAGAATTCAGCGAAATTCTATCACATTTGTTCAATTTACGTCGCTCCTATTTCAGACTGCGTATTGGGCTAAGCGGCATCTCAAAGCGCATGAAATGACGAGTGAAATGCACTGTTAAACTTCTAGGACAGGGTGAACAAAGACCCGATTAGATCATTTTACATTAAGGTTAATATAAGAATTCAGCGAAATTCTATCACATTTGTTCTATTTACGTCGCTACTATTTCAGATAGCGTATTGGGCTAAGCGGCATCACAAAGCGCAAGAACTGGCGAGTAAAATGCACTATTAAACTTCTAGGGTAGGGCAATCAGAGACCTGATTAGATCATTTTATATTATGGTTAATTTAAGAATTCAGCGTAATTCTATCACATGTGTTCAATTTACGTCGCTCCTATTTCAGATAGCTTATTGGGCTAAGTTGCATCTCAAAGCGCAAGAAATGGCGAGTAAAATGCACTATTAAACTTCTAGGGTAGGGCAATCAGAGACCTGATTAGATCATTTTATATTATGGTTAATTTAAGAATGCAGCAAAATTCTATCACATTTGTTCAATTTACGTCGCTCCTATTTCAGATAGCGTACTGGGCTAGGCGGCATCTTAAAGCGCGTGGAATGATGAGTAAAATGCACTATTAAACTTCTAGAGTAGGGCAAACAGAGACCCGATTAGATCATTTTATATTATGGTTAATTTAAGAATTCAGCAAAATTCTATCACATTTGTTCTATTTACGTCGCTACTATTTCAGATAGCGTATTGGGCTAAGCGGCATCTTAAAGCGCGTGGAATGGTGAGCAAAATGCACTATTCAACTTCAATGATAGGGCAATCAGAGACCCGATTAGACCATTTTATATTTGGTTTAATATAAGATTTCAGGGAAATTCTATCACATTTGTTCAATTTACGTCGCTCCTACTTCATATAGCGTATTGGGCTAAGCGGCATCGCAAAGCGCATGAAATGACGAGTGAAATGCACTATTAAACTTCGAGGGTAGGGCAAACAGAGTCCCGATTAGATCATTTTATATTATGGTTAATTTAAGAATTCAGAAAAATTCTATCACATTTGTTCAATTTACGTCGCTCCTATTTCAGATAGCGTACTGGGCTAGGCGGCATCTTAAAGCGCGTGGAGTGGCGAGTAAAATGCACTTTTAAACTTCTATGATAGGGCAATCAGAGTCCGATTAGATCATTTTATATTATGGTTAATTTAAGAATTCAGCGAAATTCTATCACATTTGTTCAATTTACATCGCTCCTATTTCAGATAGCGTATTGGGCTAAGCGGCATCTTAAAGCGCATGAAATGGCGAGTAAAATGCACTGTTAAACTTCTAGGATAAGGCAAACGGAGACCCGATTAGACCATTTTATATTACGGTTAATATAAGAATTCTGCGTAATTCTGTCACATTTGTTCAACTTACGTCGCTCCTATTTCAGATAGCGTACTGGGCTAGGCGGCATATTAAAGCGCGTGGAATGGCGAGTAAAATGCACTCTTAAACTTCTATGGTAGGGCAATCAGAGACCCGATTAGATCATTTTATATTTTGGTTAATATAAGAATTCAGCGAAATTCTATCACATTTGTTTAATTTACGTCGCTCCTATTTCAAATAGCGTATTGGGCTAAGCTGCATCTCAAAGCGCAAGAAATGGCGAGTAAAATGCACTATTAAACTTCTAGGGTAGGGCAATCAGAGACCTGATTAGATCATTTTATATTATGGTTAATTTAAGAATTCAGCAAAATTCTATCACATTTGTTCAATTTACGTCGCTCCTATTTCAGATAGCGTACTGGGCTAGGCGGCATCTTAAAGCGCGTGGAATGATGCGTAAAATGCACTATTAAACTTCTAGGGTAGGGCAAACAGAGACCCGATTAGATGATTTCATATTATGGTTAATTTAAGAATTCAGCGAAATTCTATCACATTTGTTTAATTTACGTCGCTCCTATTTCAGATAGCGTATTGGGCTAAGCGGCATCTCAAAGCGCAAGAAATGACGAGTAAAATGCACTAATAAACTTCTAGGGTAGGGCAAACAGAGACCCGATTAGATCATTTCATATTCTGGTTAATTTAAGAATTCAGCGAAATTCTATCACATTTGTTCAATTTACATCGCTCCTATTTCAGATAGCGTATTCGGCTAAGCGGCATCTCAATGCGCATGAAATGGCGAGTAAAATGCACTGTTAAACTTCTACGATAAGGCAAACGGAGACCCGATTAGACCATTTTATATTACGGTTAATACAAGTATGCAGCGTAATTCTATCACATTTTGTCAACTTACGTCGCTCCTATTTCAGATAGCGTACTGGGCTAGGCGGCAGATTAAAGCGCGTGGAATGGCGAGTAAAATGCACTCTTAAACTTCTATGATAGGGCAATCAGGGACCCGATTAGATCATTTTATATTTTGGTTAATATAAGAATTCAGCGAAATTCTATCACATTTGTTTAATTTACGTCGCTCCTAATTCAAATAGCGTATTGGGCTAAGCTGCATCTCAAAGCGCAAGAAATGGCGAGTAAAATGCACTATTAAACTTCTAGGGTAGGGCAATCACAGACCTGATTAGATCATTTTATATTTTGGTTAATATAAGAATTCAGCGAAATTCTATCACATTTGTTCAATTTACGTCGCTCCTATTTCAGACAGCGTATTGGGCTAAGCGGCATCTCATGGCGCATGAAATGACGAGTGAAATGCACTATTAAACTTCTAGGATAGGGCGAACAGAGACCCGATTAGATCATTTTATATTATGGTTAATTTAAGAATTCAGCGAAATTCTATCACATTAGTTCAATTTACGTCGCTCCTATTTCAGATAGCGTATTGGGCTAAGCGGCATCTCAAAGCGCAAGAAATGACGAGTAAAATGCACTAATAAACTTCTAGGGTAGGGCAAACAGAGACCCGATTAGATCATTTTATATTATGGTTAATTTAAGAATTCAGCAAAATTCTATCACATTTGTGCAATTTACATCGCTCCTATTTCAGGTAGCGTATTCGGCTAAGCGGCATCTCAATGCGCATGAAATGGCGAGTAAAATGCACAGTTAAACTTCTACGATAAGGCAAACGGAGACCCGATTAGACCATTTTATATTACGGTTAATACAAGTATTCAGCGTAATTCTATCACATTTTGTCAACTTACGTCGCTCCTATTTCAGATAGCGTACTGGGCTAGGCGGCATATTAAAGCGCGTGGAATGGCGAGTAAAATGCACTCGTAAACTTCTATGATAGGGCAATCAGAGACCCGATTAGATCATTTTATATTTTGGTTAATATAAGAATTCAGCGAAATTCTATCACATTTGTTTAATTTACGTCGCTCCTATTTCAGATAGCGTATTGGGCTAAGCGGCATCTCAAAGCGCAAGAAATGACGAGTAAAATGCACTAATAAACTTCTAGGGTAGGGCAAACAGAGACCCGATTAGATCATTTCATATTATGGTTAATTTAAGAATTCAGCGAAATTCTATCACATTTGTTCAATTTACATCGCTCCTATTTCAGATAGCGTATTCGGCTAAGCGGCATCTCAATGCGCATGAAATGGCGAGTAAAATGCACTGTTAAACTTCTACGATAAGGCAAACGGAGACCCGATTAGACCATTTTATATTACGGTTAATACAAGTATTCAGCGTAATTCTATCACATTTTGTCAACTTACGTCGCTCCTATTTCAGATAGCGTACTGGGCTAGGCGGCAGATTAAAGCGCGTGGAATGGCGAGTAAAATGCACTCTTAAACTTCTATGATAGGGCAATCAGAGACCCGATTAGATCATTTTATATTTTGGTTAATATAAGAATTCAGCGAAATTCTATCACATTTGTTTAATTTACGTCGCTCCTATTTCAAATAGCGTATTGTGCTAAGCTGCATCTCAAAGCGCAAGAAATGGCGAGTAAAATGCACTATTAAACTTCTAGGGTAGAGCAATCAGAGACCTGATTAGATCATTTTATATTATGGTTAATTTAAGAATTCAGCAAAATTCTATCACATTTGTTCAATTTACGTCGCTCCTATTTCAGATAGCGTACTGGGCTAGGCGGCATCTTAAAGCGCGTGGAATGATGAGTAAAATGCACTATTAAACTTCTAGGGTAGGGCAATCAGAGACCCGATTAGATCATTTTATATTTTGGTTAATATAAGAATTCAGCGAAATTCTATCACAATTGTTCTATTTACGTCGCTCCTATTTCAGATAGCGTATTGGGCTAAGCGGCATCTCAAAGCGCATGAAATGGCGAGTGAAATGCACTATTAAACTTCTAGGGTAGGGCGAACAGAGACCCGATTGGGTCATTTTACATTAAGGTTAATATAAGTATTCAGGGAAATTCTATCACATTTGTTCAATTTACGTCGCTCCTATTTCAGATAGCGTATTGGGCTAAGCGGCATCTCAAAGCGCATGAAATGGCAAATAAAATGCACTGTTAAACTTCTAGGGTAGGGCAAACAGAGACCCGATTAGATCATTTTATATTATGGTTAATTTAAGAATTCAGCGAAATTCTATCACATTTGTTCAATTTACATCGCTCCTATTTCAGATAGCGTATTGGGCTAAGCGGCATCTCAATGCGCATGAAATGGCGAGTAAAATGCACTGTTAAACTTCTAGGATAAGGCAAACGGAGACCCGATTAGGCCATTTTATATTACGGTTAATATAAGAATTCAGCGTAATTCTATCACATTTGTTCAACTTACGTCGCTCCTATTTCAGATAGCGTACTGGGCTAGGCGGCATATTAAAGCGCGTGGAATGTCGAGTAAAATGCACTCTTAAACTTCTATGATAGCGCAATCAGAGACCCGATTAGATCATTTTATATTTTGGTTAATATAAGAATTCAGCGAAATTCTATCACATTTGTTTAATTTACGTCGCTCCTATTTCAAATAGCGTATTGGGCTAATCTGCATCTCAAAGCGCAAGAAATGGCGAGTAAAATGCACTATTAAACTTCTAGGGTAGGGCAATCAGAGACGTGATTAGATCATTTTATATTATGGTTAATTTAAGAATTCAGCAAAATTCTATCACATTTGATCAATTTACGTCGTTCCTATTTCAGATAGCATACTGGTCTAAGCGGCATCTTAAAGCGCGTGGAATGGCGAGTAAAATGCACTATTAAACTTCTATGATAAGGCAATCAGAGACTCGATTAGATCATTTTATATTTTGGTTAATATAAGAATTCAGCGTAATTCTATCACATTTGTTCAATTTACGTCGCTCCTATTTCAGATAGCTTATTGGGCTAAGCGGCATCTCAAAGCGCATGAAATGACGAGTGAAATGCACTATTAAACTTCGAGGGTAGGGCGAACAAAGACCCGATTAGATCATTTTCCATTACGGTTAATATAAGAATTCAGCGAAATTCTATCACATTTGTTCAATTTACGTCGCTCCTATTTCAGACTGCGTATTGGGCTAAGCGGCATCTCAAAGCGCATGAAATGACGAGTGAAATGCACTGTTAAACTTCTAGGACAGGGCGAACAAAGACCCGATTAGATCATTTTACATTAAGGTTAATATAAGAATTCAGCGAAATTCTATCACATTTGTTCAATTTACGTCGCTACTATTTCAGATAGCGTATTGGGCTAAGCGGCATCACAAAGCGCAAGAAATGGCGAGTAAAATGCACTATTAAACTTCTAGGGTAGGGCAATCAGAGACCTGATTAGATCATTTTATATTATGGTTAATTTAAGAATTCAGCGTAATTCTATCACATTTGTTTAATTTACGTCGCTCCTATTTCAGATAGCTTATTGGGCTAAGTTGCATCTCAAAGCGCAAGAAATGGCGAGTAAAATGCACTATTAAACTTCTAGGGTAGGGCAATCAGAGACCTGATTAGATCATTTTATATTATGGTTAATTTAAGAATTCAGCGTAATTCTATCGCATGTGTTCAATTTACGTCGCTCCTATTTCAGATAGCTTATTGGGCTAAGCGGCATCTCAAAGCGCAAGGAATGACGAGTAAAATGCACTAATAAACTTCTAGGGTAGGGCAAACAGAGACCCGATTAGATCATTTTATATTATGGTTAATTTAAGAATTCAGCAAAATTCTATCACATTTGTGCAATTTACATCGCTCCTATTTCAGGTAGCGTATTGGGCTAAGCGGCATCTCATGGCGCATGAAATGACGAGTCAAATGCACTATTAAACTTCTGGGGTAGGGCTAACAGAGACCCGATTAGATCATTTTGTATTATGGTTAATTTAAGAATTCAGCGTAATTCTATCACATGTGTTCAATTTACGTCGCTCCTATTTCAGATAGCTTATTGGGCTAAGTTGCATCTCAAAGCGCAAGAAATGGCGAGTAAAATGCACTATTAAACTTCTAGGGTAGGGCAATCAGAGACCTGATTAGATCATTTTATATTATGGTTAATTTAAGAATGCAGCAAAATTCTATCACATTTGTTCAATTTACGTCGCTCCTATTTCAGATAGCGTACTGGGCTAGGCGGCATCTTAAAGCGCGTGGAATGATGAGTAAAATGCACTATTAAACTTCTAGAGTAGGGCAAACAGAGACCCGATTAGATCATTTTATATTATGGTTAATTTAAGAATTCAGCAAAATTCTATCACATTTGTTCTATTTACGTCGCTACTATTTCAGATAGCGTATTGGGCTAAGCGGCATCACAAAGCGCATGAAATGGCGAGTAAAACGCACTATTAAACTTCTGGGGTAAGGCAAACAGATACCCGATTAGATCATTTTATATTACGGTTAATATAAGAATTCAGCGTAATTCTATCACATTTGTTCAACATACGTCGCTCCTATTTCAGATAGCGTATTGGGCTAAGCGGCATCTTAAAGCGCGTGGAATGGTGAGAAAAATGCACTATTCAACTTCAATGATAGGGCAATCAGAGACCCGATTAGACCATTTTATATTTGGTTTAATATAAGATTTCAGGGAAATTCTATCACATTTGTTCAATTTACGTCGCTCCTACTTCATATAGCGTATTGGGCTAAGCGGCATCGCAAAGCGCATGAAATGACGAGTGAAATGCACTATTAAACTTCGAGGGTAGGGCAAACAGAGTCCCGATTAGATCATTTTATATTATGGTTAATTTAAGAATTCAGAAAAATTCTATCACATTTGTTCAATTTACGTCGCTCCTATTTCAGATAGCGTACTGGGCTAGGCGGCATCTTAAAGCGCGTGGAGTGGCGAGTAAAATGCACTTTTAAACTTCTATGATAGGGCAATCAGAGTCCGATTAGATCATTTTATATTATGGTTAATTTAAGAATTCAGCGAAATTCTATCACATTTGTTCAGTTTACATCGCTCCTATTTCAGATAGCGTATTGGGCTAAGCGGCATCTTAAAGCGCATGTAATGGCGAGTAAAATGCACTGTTAAACTTCTAGGATAAGGCAAACGGAGACCCGATTAGACCATTTTATATTACGGTTAATATAAGAATTCTGCGTAATTCTGTCACATTTGTTCAACTTACGTCGCTCCTATTTCAGATAGCGTACTGGGCTAGGCGGCATATTAAAGCGCGTGGAATGGCGAGTAAAATGCACTCTTAAACTTCTATGGTAGGGCAATCAGAGACCCGATTAGATCATTTTATATTTTGGTTAATATAAGAATTCAGCGAAATTCTATCACATTTGTTTAATTTACGTCGCTCCTATTTCAAATAGCGTATTGGGCTAAGCTGCATCTCAAAGCGCAAGAAATGGCGAGTAAAATGCACTATTAAACTTCTAGGGTAGGGCAATCAGAGACCTGATTAGATCATTTTATATTATGGTTAATTTAAGAATTCAGCAAAATTCTATCACATTTGTTCAATTTACGTCGCTCCTATTTCAGATAGCGTACTGGGCTAGGCGGCATCTTAAAGCGCGTGGAATGATGCGTAAAATGCACTATTAAACTTCTAGGGTAGGGCAAACAGAGACCCGATTAGATCATTTTATATTTTGGTTAATATAAGAATTCAGCGAAATTCTATCACATTTGTTTAATTTACGTCGCTCCTATTTCAAACAGCGTATTGGGCTAAGCTGCATCTCAAAGCGCAAGAAATGGCGAGTAAAATGCACTATTAAACTTCTAGGGTAGGGCAATCAGAGACCTGATTAGATCATTTTATATTATGGTTAATTTAAGAATTCAGCGTAATTCTATCACATGTGTTCAATTTACGTCGCTCCTATTTCAGATAGCTTATTGGGCTAAGCGGCATCTCAAAGCGCAAGGAATGACGAGTAAAATGCACTAATAAACTTCTAGGGTAGGGCAAACAGAGACCCGATTAGATCATTTTATATTATGGTTAATTTAAGAATTCAGCAAAATTCTATCACATTTGTGCAATTTACATCGCTCCTATTTCAGGTAGCGTATTGGGCTAAGCGGCATCTCATGGCGCATGAAATGACGAGTCAAATGCACTATTAAACTTCTGGGGTAGGGCTAACAGAGACCCGATTAGATCATTTTGTATTATGGTTAATTTAAGAATTCAGCGTAATTCTATCACATGTGTTCAATTTACGTCGCTCCTATTTCAGATAGCTTATTGGGCTAAGTTGCATCTCAAAGCGCAAGAAATGGCGAGTAAAATGCACTATTAAACTTCTAGGGTAGGGCAATCAGAGACCTGATTAGATCATTTTATATTATGGTTAATTTAAGAATGCAGCAAAATTCTATCACATTTGTTCAATTTACGTCGCTCCTATTTCAGATAGCGTACTGGGCTAGGCGGCATCTTAAAGCGCGTGGAATGATGAGTAAAATGCACTATTAAACTTCTAGAGTAGGGCAAACAGAGACCCGATTAGATCATTTTATATTATGGTTAATTTAAGAATTCAGCAAAATTCTATCACATTTGTTCTATTTACGTCGCTACTATTTCAGATAGCGTATTGGGCTAAGCGGCATCACAAAGCGCATGAAATGGCGAGTAAAACGCACTATTAAACTTCTGGGGTAAGGCAAACAGATACCCGATTAGATCATTTTATATTACGGTTAATATAAGAATTCAGCGTAATTCTATCACATTTGTTCAACATACGTCGCTCCTATTTCAGATAGCGTATTGGGCTAAGCGGCATCTTAAAGCGCGTGGAATGGTGAGAAAAATGCACTATTCAACTTCAATGATAGGGCAATCAGAGACCCGATTAGACCATTTTATATTTGGTTTAATATAAGATTTCAGGGAAATTCTATCACATTTGTTCAATTTACGTCGCTCCTACTTCATATAGCGTATTGGGCTAAGCGGCATCGCAAAGCGCATGAAATGACGAGTGAAATGCACTATTAAACTTCGAGGGTAGGGCAAACAGAGTCCCGATTAGATCATTTTATATTATGGTTAATTTAAGAATTCAGAAAAATTCTATCACATTTGTTCAATTTACGTCGCTCCTATTTCAGATAGCGTACTGGGCTAGGCGGCATCTTAAAGCGCGTGGAGTGGCGAGTAAAATGCACTTTTAAACTTCTATGATAGGGCAATCAGAGTCCGATTAGATCATTTTATATTATGGTTAATTTAAGAATTCAGCGAAATTCTATCACATTTGTTCAATTTACATCGCTCCTATTTCAGATAGCGTATTGGGCTAAGCGGCATCTTAAAGCGCATGAAATGGCGAGTAAAATGCACTGTTAAACTTCTAGGATAAGGCAAACGGAGACCCGATTAGACCATTTTATATTACGGTTAATACAAGAATTCAGCGTAATTCTATCACATTTGGTCAACTTACGTCGCTCCTATTTCAGATAGCGTACTGGGCTAGGCGGCATATTAAAGCGCGTGGAATGGCGGGTAAAATGCACTCTTAAACTTCTATGATAGGGCAATCAGAGACCTGATTAGATCATGTTACATTACGGTTAATATATGAATTCAGCGAAATTCTATCACATTTGTTCAATTTACGTCGCTCCTATTTCAGATAGCGTATTGGGCTAAGCTGCATCTCAAAGCGCAAGAAATGGCGAGTAAAATGTACTATTAAACTTCTAGGGTAGGGCAAACAGAGACCCGATTAGATCATTTTATATTTTGGTTAATATAAGAATTCAGCGAAATTCTATCACATTTGTTTAATTTACGTCGCTCCTATTTCAAACAGCGTATTGGGCTAAGCTGCATCTCAAAGCGCAAGAAATGGCGAGTAAAATGCACTATTAAACTTCTAGGGTAGGGCAATCAGAGACCTGATTAGATCATTTTATATTATGGTTAATTTAAGAATTCAGCGTAATTCTATCACATGTGTTCAATTTACGTCGCTCCTATTTCAGATAGCTTACTGGGCTAAGCGGCATCTCAAAGCGCAAGGAATGACGAGTAAAATGCACTAATAAACTTCTAGGGTAGGGCAAACAGAGACCCGATTAGATCATTTTATATTATGGTTAATTTAAGAATTCAGCAAAATTCTATCACATTTGTGCAATTTACATCGCTCCTATTTCAGGTAGCGTATTGGGCTAAGCGGCATCTCATGGCGCATGAAATGACGAGTCAAATGCACTATTAAACTTCTGGGGTAGGGCTAACAGAGACCCGATTAGATCATTTTGTATTATGGTTAATTTAAGAATTCAGCGTAATTCTATCACATGTGTTCAATTTACGTCGCTCCTATTTCAGATAGCTTATTGGGCTAAGTTGCATCTCAAAGCGCAAGAAATGGCGAGTAAAATGCACTATTAAACTTCTAGGGTAGGGCAATCAGAGACCTGATTAGATCATTTTATATTATGGTTAATTTAAGAATGCAGCAAAATTCTATCACATTTGTTCAATTTACGTCGCTCCTATTTCAGATAGCGTACTGGGCTAGGCGGCATCTTAAAGCGCGTGGAATGATGAGTAAAATGCACTATTAAACTTCTAGAGTAGGGCAAACAGAGACCCGATTAGATCATTTTATATTATGGTTAATTTAAGAATTCAGCAAAATTCTATCACATTTGTTCTATTTACGTCGCTCCTATTTCAGATAGCGTATTGGGCTAAGGGGCATCTCAAAGCGCATGGTATGGCGAGTAAAACGCTCTATTAAACTTCTGGGGTAAGGCAAACAGATACCCGATCAGATCATTTTATATTACGGTTAATATAAGAATTCAGCGAAATTCTATCACATTTGTTTAATTTACGTCGCTCCTATTTCAGATAGCGTATTGGGCTAAACGGCATCTTAAAGCGCGTGGAATGGTGAGAAAAATGCACTATTCAACTTCAATGATAGGGCAATCAGAGACCCGATTAGACCATTTTATATTTGGTTTAATATAAGATTTCAGGGAAATTCTATCACATTTGTTCAATTTACGTCGCTCCTACTTCATATAGCGTATTGGGCTAAGCGGCATCGCAAAGCGCATGAAATGACGAGTGAAATGCACTATTAAACTTCGAGGGTAGGGCAAACAGAGTCCCGATTAGATCATTTTATATTATGGTTAATTTAAGAATTCAGAAAAATTCTATCACATTTGTTCAATTTACGTCGCTCCTATTTCAGATAGCGTACTGGGCTAGGCGGCATCTTAAAGCGCGTGGAGTGGCGAGTAAAATGCACTTTTAAACTTCTATGATAGGGCAATCAGAGTCCGATTAGATCATTTTATATTATGGTTAATTTAAGAATTCAGCGAAATTCTATCACATTTGTTCAATTTACGTCGCTCCTATTTCAGATAGCGTATTGGGCTAAGCGGCATCTTAAAGCGCATGAAATGGCGAGTAAAATGCACTGTTAAACTTCTAGGATAAGGCAAACGGAGACCCGATTAGACCATTTTATATTACGGTTAATATAAGAATTCTGCGTAATTCTGTCACATTTGTTCAACTTACGTCGCTCCTATTTCAGATAGCGTACTGGGCTAGGCGGCATATTAAAGCGCGTGGAATGGCGAGTAAAATGCACTCTTAAACTTCTATGGTAGGGCAATCAGAGACCCGATTAGATCATTTTATATTTTGGTTAATATAAGAATTCAGCGAAATTCTATCACATTTGTTTAATTTACGTCGCTCCTATTTCAAATAGCGTATTGGGCTAAGCTGCATCTCAAAGCGCAAGAAATGGCGAGTAAAATGCACTATTAAACTTCTAGGGTAGGGCAATCAGAGACCTGATTAGATCATTTTATATTATGGTTAATTTAAGAATTCAGCAAAATTCTATCACATTTGTTCAATTTACGTCGCTCCTATTTCAGATAGCGTACTGGGCTAGGCGGCATCTTAAAGCGCGTGGAATGATGCGTAAAATGCACTATTAAACTTCTAGGGTAGGGCAAACAGAGACCCGATTAGATGATTTCATATTATGGTTAATTTAAGAATTCAGCGAAATTCTATCACATTTGTTCAATTTACATCGCTCCTATTTCAGATAGCGTATTGGGCTAAGCGGCATCTCAATGCGCATGAAATGGCGAGTAAAATGCACTGTTAAACTTCTTGGATAAGGCAAACGGAGACCCGATTAGACCATTTTATATTACGGTTAATACAAGAATTCAGCGTAATTCTATCACATTTGGTCAACTTACGTCGCTCCTATTTCAGATAGCGTACTGGGCTAGGCGGCATATTAAAGCGCGTGGAATGGCGGGTAAAATGCACTCTTAAACTTCTATGATAGGGCAATCAGAGACCTGATTAGATCATGTTACATTACGGTTAATATATGAATTCAGCGAAATTCTATCACATTTGTTCAATTTACGTCGCTCCTATTTCAGATAGCGTATTGGGCTAAGCTGCATCTCAAAGCGCAAGAAATGGCGAGTAAAATGCACTATTAAACTTCTAGGGTAGGGCAATCAGAGACCCGATTAGATCATTTTATATTTTGGTTAATATAAGAATTCAGCGAAATTCTATCACATTTGTTTAATTTACGTCGCTCCTATTTCAAACAGCGTATTGGGCTAAGCTGCATCTCAAAGCGCAAGAAATGGCGAGTAAAATGCACTATTAAACTTCTAGGGTAGGGCAATCAGAGACCTGATTAGATCATTTTATATTATGGTTAATTTAAGAATTCAGCGAAATTCTATCACATTTGTTCAATTTACGTCGCTCCTATTTCAGATAGCTTACTGGGCTAAGCGGCATCTCAAAGCGCAAGGAATGACGAGTAAAATGCACTAATAAACTTCTAGGGTAGGGCAAACAGAGACCCGATTAGATCATTTTATATTATGGTTAATTTAAGAATTCAGCGAAATTCTATCACATTTGTGCAATTTACATCGCTCCTATTTCAGATAGCGTATTGGGCTAAGCGGCATCTCATGGCGCATGAAATGACGAGTCAAATGCACTATTAAACTTCTGGGGTAGGGCTAACAGAGACCCGATTAGATCATTTTGTATTATGGTTAATTTTAGAATTCAGCGTAATTCTATCACATGTGTTCAATTTACGTCGCTCCTATTTCAAACAGTGTATTGGGCTAAGTTGCATCTCAAAGCGCAAGAAATGGCGAGTAAAATGCACTATTAAACTTCTAGGGTAGGGCAATCAGAGACCTGATTAGATCATTTTATATTATGGTTAATTTAAGAATGCAGCAAAATTCTATCACATTTGTTCAATTTACGTCGCTCCTATTTCAGATAGCGTACTGGGCTAGGCGGCATCTTAAAGCGCGTGGAATGATGAGTAAAATGCACTATTAAACTTCTAGAGTAGGGCAAACAGAGACCCGATTAGATCATTTTATATTATGGTTAATTTAAGAATTCAGCAAAATTCTATCACATTTGTTCTATTTACGTCGCTCCTATTTCAGATAGCGTATTGGGCTAAGCGGCATCTCAAAGCGCATGAAATGGCGAGTAAAACGCTCTATTAAACTTCTGGGGTAAGGCAAACAGATACCCGATTAGATCATTTTATATTACGGTTAATATAAGAATTCAGCGTAATTCTATCACATTTGTTCAACATACGTCGCTCCTATTTCAGATAGCGTATTGGGCTAAGCGGCATCTTAAAGCGCGTGGAATGGTGAGAAAAATGCACTATTAAACTTCAATGATAGGGCAATCAGAGACCCGATTAGACCATTTTATATTTGGTTTAATATAAGATTTCAGGGAAATTCTATCACATTTGTTCAATTTACGTCGCTCCTACTTCATATAGCGTATTGGGCTAAGCGGCATCGCAAAGCGCATGAAATGACGAGTGAAATGCACTATTAAACTTCGAGGGTAGGGCAAACAGAGACCCGATTAGATCATTTTATATTATGGTTAATTTAAGAATTCAGAAAAATTCTATCACATTTGTTCAATTTACGTCGCTCCTATTTCAGATAGCGTACTGGGCTAGGCGGCATCTTAAAGCGCGTGGAGTGGCGAGTAAAATGCACTTTTAAACTTCTATGATAGGGCAATCAGAGTCCGATTAGATCATTTTATATTATGGTTAATTTAAGAATTCAGCGAAATTCTATCACATTTGTTCAATTTACATCGCTCCTATTTCAGATAGCGTATTGGGCTAAGCGGCATCTTAAAGCGCATGAAATGGCGAGTAAAATGCACTGTTAAACTTCTAGGATAAGGCAAACGGAGACCCGATTAGACCATTTTATATTACGGTTAATATAAGAATTCTGCGTAATTCTGTCACATTTGTTCAACTTACGTCGCTCCTATTTCAGATAGCGTACTGGGCTAGGCGGCATATTAAAGCGCGTGGAATGGCGAGTAAAATGCACTCTTAAACTTCTATGGTAGGGCAATCAGAGACCCGATTAGATCATTTTATATTTTGGTTAATATAAGAATTCAGCGAAATTCTATCACATTTGTTTAATTTACGTCGCTCCTATTTCAAATAGCGTATTGGGCTAAGCTGCATCTCAAAGCGCAAGAAATGGCGAGTAAAATGCACTATTAAACTTCTAGGGTAGGGCAATCAGAGACCTGATTAGATCATTTTATATTATGGTTAATTTAAGAATTCAGCAAAATTCTATCACATTTGTTCAATTTACGTCGCTCCTATTTCAGATAGCGTACTGGGCTAGGCGGCATCTGAAATAGGAGCGACGTAAAATGCACTATTAAACTTCTAGGGTAGGGCAAACAGAGACCCGATTAGATCATTTCATATTATGGTTAATTTAAGAATTCAGCGAAATTCTATCACATTTGTTCAATTTACATCGCTCCTATTTCAGATAGCGTATTGGGCTAAGCGGCATCTCAATGCGCATGAAATGGCGAGTAAAATGCACTGTTAAACTTCTAGGATAAGGCAAACGGAGACCCGATTAGACCATTTTATATTACGGTTAATACAAGAATTCAGCGTAATTCTATCACATTTGGTCAACTTACGTCGCTCCTATTTCAGATAGCGTACTGGGCTAGGCGGCATATTAAAGCGCGTGGAATGGCGAGTAAAATGCACTCTTAAACTTCTAGGGTAGGGCAATCAGAGACCCGATTAGATCATGTTACATTACGGTTAATATATGAATTCAGCGAAATTCTATCACATTTGTTCAATTTACGTCGCTCCTATTTCAGATAGCGTATTGGGCTAAGCTGCATCTCAAAGCGCAAGAAATGGCGAGTAAAATGTACTATTAAACTTCTAGGGTAGGGCAAACAGAGACCCGATTAGATCATTTTATATTTTGGTTAATATAAGAATTCAGCGAAATTCTATCACATTTGTTTAATTTACGTCGCTCCTATTTCAAACAGCGTATTGGGCTAAGCTGCATCTCAAAGCGCAAGAAATGGCGAGTAAAATGCACTATTAAACTTCTAGGGTAGGGCAATCAGAGACCTGATTAAATCATTTTATATTATGGTTAATTTAAGAATTCAGCGTAATTCTATCACATGTGTTCAATTTACGTCGCTCCTATTTCAGATAGCGTATTGGGCTAAGCGGCATCTCAAAGCGCAAGGAATGACGAGTAAAATGCACTAATAAACTTCTAGGGTAGGGCAAACAGAGACCCGATTAGATCATTTTATATTATGGTTAATTTAAGAAGTCAGCAAAATTCTATCACATTTGTGCAATTTACATCGCTCCTATTTCAGGTAGCGTATTGGGCTAAGCGGCATCTCATGGCGCATGAAATGACGAGTCAAATGCACTATTAAACTTCTGGGGTAGGGCTAACAGAGACCCGATTAAATCATTTTGTATTATGGTAAATTTAAGAATTCTGCGAAATTCTATCACATTTGTTCAATTTACGTCGCTCGTATTTCAGATAGCATACTGGCCTAAGCGGCATCTTAAAGCGCGTGGAATGGCGAGTAAAATGCACTATTAACCTTCTACGATAGGGCAATCAGAGACTCGATTAGATCATTTTATATTTTGGTTAATATAAGAATTCAGCGTAATTCTATCACATTTGTTCAATTTACGTCGCTCCTATTTCGGATAGCTTATTGGGCTAAGCGGCATCTCAAAGCGCATGAAATGACGAGTGAAATGTACTATTAAACTTCGAGGGTAGGGCGAACAAAGACCCGATTAGATCATTTTACATTACGGTTAATATAAGAATTCAGCGAAATTCTATCACATTTGTTCAATTTACGTCGCTCCTATTTCAGATAGCGTATTGGGCTAAGCTGCATCTCAAAGCGCAAGAAATGGCGAGTAAAATGTACTATTAAACTTCTAGGGTAGGGCAAACAGAGACCCGATTAGATCATTTTAAATTTTGGTTAATATAAGAATTCAGCGAAATTCTATCACATTTGTTCAATTTACGTCGCTCCTATTTCAGACAGCGTATTGGGCTAAGCGGCATCTCAAAGCGCATGAAATGACGAGTGAAATGCACTATTAAACTTCTAGGATAGGGCGAACAAAGACCCGATTAGATCATTTTACATTAAGGTTAATATAAGAATTCAGCGAAATTCTATCACATTTGTTCTATTTACGTCGCTACTATTTCAGATAGCGTATTGGGCTAAGCGGCATCTCAAAGCGCATGAAATGGCGAGTAAAACGCACTATTAAGCTTCTGGGGTGAGGCAAACAGATACCCGATTAGATCATTTTATATTACGGTTAATATAAGAATTCAGCGTAATTCTATCACATTTGTTCAACATACGTCGCTCCTATTTCAGATAGCGTATTGGGCTAAGCGGCATCTTAAAGCGCGTGGAATGGTGAGCAAAATGCACTATTAAACTTCAATGATAGGGCAATCAGACACCCGATTAGACCATTTTATATTTGGTTTAATATAAGATTTCAGGGAAATTCTATCACATTTGTTCAATTTACGTCGCTCCTACTTCAGATAGCGTATTGGGCTACGCGGCATCTCAAACCGCATGAAATGTCGAATAAAATGCACTATTAAACTTCTAGGCTAGGGCGAACAGAGACCCGATTAGATCATTTTATATTATGGTTAATTTAAGAATTCAGCGAGATTCTATCACATTTGTGCAATTTACATCGCTCCTATGTCAGGTAGCGTATTGGGCTAAGCGGCATCTCATGGCGCATGAAATGACGAGTAAAATGCACTATTAAACTTCTGGGGTAGGGCAAACAGAGACCCGATTAGATCATTTTGAATTATGGTAAATTTAAGAATTCAGCGAAATTCTATCACATTTGTTCAATTTACATCGCTCATATTTCAGATAGCGTATTGGGCTAAACGGCATCTCAATGCGCATGAAATGGCGAGTAAAATGCACTGTTAAACTTCTAGGATAAGGCAAACGGAGACCCGATTAGGCCATTTTATATTACGGTTAATATAAGAATTCAGCGTAATTCTATCACATTTGTTCAACTTACGTCGCTCCTATTTCAGATAGCGTACTGGGCTAGGCGGCATATTAAAGCGCGTGGAATGGCGAGTTAAATGCACTCTTAAACTTCTATGATAGGGCAATCAGAGACCCGATTAGATCATTTTATATTTTGGTTAATATAAGAATTCAGCGAAATTCTATCACATTTGTTTAATTTACGTCGCTCCTATTTCAAATAGCGTATTGGGCTAAGCTGCATCTCAAAGCGCAAGAAATGGCGAGTAAAATGCACTATTAAACTTCTAGGGTAGGGCAATCAGAGACCTGATTAGATCATTTTATATTATGGTAAATTTAAGAATTCAGCGTAATTCTATCACATGTGTTCAATTTACGTCGCTCCTATTTCAGATAGCTTATTGGGCTAAGCGGCATCTCAAAGCGCATGAAATGACGAGTGAAATGCACTAATAAACTTCTAGGGTAGGGCAAACAGAGACCCGATTAGATCATTTTATATTTTGGTTAATATAAGAATTCAGCGAAATTCTATCACATTTGTTTAATTTACGTCGCTCCTATTTCGAACAGCGTATTGGGCTAAGCTGCATCTCAAAGCGCAAGAAATGGCGAGTAAAATGCACTATTAAACTTCTAGGGTAGGGCAATCAGAGACCCGATTAGACCATTTTATATTTGGTTTAATATAAGATTTCAGGGAAATTCTATCACATTTGTTCAATTTACGTCGCTCCTACTTCATATAGCGTATTGGGCTAAGCGGCATCGCAAAGCGCATGAAATGACGAGTGAAATGCACTATTAAACTTCGAGGGTAGGGCAAACAGAGTCCCGATTAGATCATTTTATATTATGGTTAATTTAAGAATTCAGAAAAATTCTATCACATTTGTTCAATTTACGTCGCTCCTATTTCAGATAGCGTACTGGGCTAGGCGGCATCTTAAAGCGCGTGGAGTGGCGAGTAAAATGCACTTTTAAACTTCTATGATAGGGCAATCAGAGTCCGATTAGATCATTTTATATTATGGTTAATTTAAGAATTCAGCGAAATTCTATCACATTTGTTCAATTTACATCGCTCCTATTTCAGATAGCGTATTGGGCTAAGCGGCATCTTAAAGCGCATGAAATGGCGAGTAAAATGCACTGTTAAACTTCTAGGATAAGGCAAACGGAGACCCGATTAGACCATTTTATATTACGGTTAATATAAGAATTCTGCGTAATTCTGTCACATTTGTTCAACTTACGTCGCTCCTATTTCAAATAGCGTACTGGGCTAGGCGGCATATTAAAGCGCGTGGAATGGCGAGTAAAATGCACTCTTAAACTTCTATGGTAGGGCAATCAGAGACCCGATTAGATCATTTTATATTTTGGTTAATATAAGAATTCAGCGAAATTCTATCACATTTGTTTAATTTACGTCGCTCCTATTTCAAATAGCGTATTGGGCTAAGCTGCATCTCAAAGCGCAAGAAATGGCGAGTAAAATGCACTATTAAACTTCTAGGGTAGGGCAATCAGATACCTGATTAGATCATTTTATATTATGGTTAATTTAAGAATTCAGCAAAATTCTATCACATTTGATCAATTTACGTCGCTCCTATTTCAGATAGCGTACTGGGCTAGGCGGCATCTTAAAGCGCGTGGAATGATGCGTAAAATGCACTATTAAACTTCTAGGGTAGGGCAAACAGAGACCCGATTAGATGATTTCATATTATGGTTAATTTAAGAATTCAGCGAAATTCTATCACATTTGTTCAATTTACATCGCTCCTATTTCAGATAGCGTATTGGGCTAAGCGGCATCTCAATGCGCATGAAATGGCGAGTAAAATGCACTGTTAAACTTCTTGGATAAGGCAAACGGAGACCCGATTAGACCATTTTATATTACGGTTAATACAAGAATTCAGCGTAATTCTATCACATTTGGTCAACTTACGTCGCTCCTATTTCAGATAGCGTACTGGGCTAGGCGGCATATTAAAGCGCGTGGAATGGCGGGTAAAATGCACTCTTAAACTTCTATGATAGGGCAATCAGAGACCTGATTAGATCATGTTACATTACGGTTAATATATGAATTCAGCGAAATTCTATCACATTTGTTCAATTTACGTCGCTCCTATTTCAGATAGCGTATTGGGCTAAGCTGCATCTCAAATCGCAAGAAATGGCGAGTAAAATGTACTATTAAACTTCTAGGGTAGGGCAAACAGAGACCCGATTAGATCATTTTATATTTTGGTTAATATAAGAATTCAGCGAAATTCTATCACATTTGTTTAATTTACGTCGCTCCTATTTCAAACAGCGTATTGGGCTAAGCTGCATCTCAAAGCGCAAGAAATGGCGAGTAAAATGCACTATTAAACTTCTAGGGTAGGGCAATCAGAGACCTGATTAAATCATTTTATATTATGGTTAATTTAAGAATTCAGCGTAATTCTATCACATGTGTTCAATTTACGTCGCTCCTATTTCAGATAGCGTATTGGGCTAAGCGGCATCTCAAAGCGCAAGGAATGACGAGTAAAATGCACTAATAAACTTCTAGGGTAGGGCAAACAGAGACCCGATTAGATCATTTTATATTATGGTTAATTTAAGAATTCAGCAAAATTCTATCACATTTGTGCAATTTACATCGCTCCTATTTCAGGTAGCGTATTGGGCTAAGCGGCATCTCATGGCGCATGAAATGACGAGTCAAATGCACTATTAAACTTCTGGGGTAGGGCTAACAGAGACCCGATTAAATCATTTTGTATTATGGTAAATTTAAGAATTCTGCGAAATTCTATCACATTTGTTCAATTTACGTCGCTCGTATTTCAGATAGCATACTGGCCTAAGCGGCATCTTAAAGCGCGTGGAATGGCGAGTAAAATGCACTATTAAACTTCTACGATAGGGCAATCAGAGACTCGATTAGATCATTTTATATTTTGGTTAATATAAGAATTCAGCGTAATTCTATCACATTTGTTCAATTTACGTCGCTCCTATTTCGGATAGCTTATTGGGCTAAGCGGCATCTCAAAGCGCATGAAATGACGAGTGAAATGTACTATTAAACTTCGAGGGTAGGGCGAACAAAGACCCGATTAGATCATTTTACATTACGGTTAATATAAGAATTCAGCGAAATTCTATCACATTTGTTCAATTTACGTCGCTCCTATTTCAGATAGCGTATTGGGCTAAGCTGCATCTCAAAGCGCAAGAAATGGCGAGTAAAATGTACTATTAAACTTCTAGGGTAGGGCAAACAGAGACCCGATTAGATCATTTTAAATTTTGGTTAATATAAGAATTCAGCGAAATTCTATCACATTTGTTCAATTTACGTCGCTCCTATTTCAGACAGCGTATTGGGCTAAGCGGCATCTCAAAGCGCATGAAATGACGAGTGAAATGCACTATTAAACTTCTAGGATAGGGCGAACAAAGACCCGATTAGATCATTTTACATTAAGGTTAATATAAGAATTCAGCGAAATTCTATCACATTTGTTCTATTTACGTCGCTACTATTTCAGATAGCGTATTGGGCTAAGCGGCATCTCAAAGCGCATGAAATGGCGAGTAAAACGCACTATTAAGCTTCTGGGGTGAGGCAAACAGATACCCGATTAGATCATTTTATATTACGGTTAATATAAGAATTCAGCGTAATTCTATCACATTTGTTCAACATACGTCGCTCCTATTTCAGATAGCGTATTGGGCTAAGCGGCATCTTAAAGCGCGTGGAATGGTGAGCAAAATGCACTATTAAACTTCAATGATAGGGCAATCAGACACCCGATTAGACCATTTTATATTTGGTTTAATATAAGATTTCAGGGAAATTCTATCACATTTGTTCAATTTACGTCGCTCCTACTTCAGATAGCGTATTGGGCTACGCGGCATCTCAAACCGCATGAAATGTCGAATAAAATGCACTATTAAACTTCTAGGCTAGGGCGAACAGAGACCCGATTAGATCATTTTATATTATGGTTAATTTAAGAATTCAGCGAGATTCTATCACATTTGTGCAATTTACATCGCTCCTATGTCAGGTAGCGTATTGGGCTAAGCGGCATCTCATGGCGCATGAAATGACGAGTAAAATGCACTATTAAACTTCTGGGGTAGGGCAAACAGAGACCCGATTAGATCATTTTGTATTATGGTAAATTTAAGAATTCAGCGAAATTCTATCACATTTGTTCAATTTACATCGCTCATATTTCAGATAGCGTATTGGGCTAAACGGCATCTCAATGCGCATGAAATGGCGAGTAAAATGCACTGTTAAACTTCTAGGATAAGGCAAACGGAGACCCGATTAGGCCATTTTATATTACGGTTAATATAAGAATTCAGCGTAATTCTATCACATTTGTTCAACTTACGTCGCTCCTATTTCAGATAGCGTACTGGGCTAGGCGGCATATTAAAGCGCGTGGAATGGCGAGTTAAATGCACTCTTAAACTTCTATGATAGGGCAATCAGAGACCCGATTAGATCATTTTATATTTTGGTTAATATAAGAATTCAGCGAAATTCTATCACATTTGTTTAATTTACGTCGCTCCTATTTCAAATAGCGTATTGGGCTAAGCTGCATCTCAAAGCGCAAGAAATGGCGAGTAAAATGCACTATTAAACTTCTAGGGTAGGGCAATCAGAGACCTGATTAGATCATTTTATATTATGGTTAATTTAAGAATTCAGCGTAATTCTATCACATGTGTTCAATTTACGTCGCTCCTATTTCAGATAGCTTATTGGGCTAAGCGGCATCTCAAAGCGCATGAAATGACGAGTGAAATGCACTAATAAACTTCTAGGGTAGGGCAAACAGAGACCCGATTAGATCATTTTATATTTTGGTTAATATAAGAATTCAGCGAAATTCTATCACATTTGTTTAATTTACGTCGCTCCTATTTCGAACAGCGTATTGGGCTAAGCTGCATCTCAAAGCGCAAGAAATGGCGAGTAAAATGCACTATTAAACTTCTAGGGTAGGGCAATCAGAGACCTGATTAGATCATTTTATATTATGGTTAATTTAAGAATTCAGCGTAATTCTATCACATGTGTTCAATTTACGTCGCTCCTATTTCAGATAGCTTATTGGGCTAAGCGGCATCTCAAAGCGCAAGAAATGACGAGTAAAATGCACTAATAAACTTCTAGGGTAGGGCAAACAGAGACCCGATTAGATCATTTTATATTATGGTTAATTTAAGAATTCAGCAAAATTCTATCACATTTGTGCAATTTACATCGCTCCTATTTCAGGTAGCGTATTGGGCTAAGCGGCATCTCATGGCGCATGAAATGACGAGTCAAATGCACTATTAAACTTCTGGGGTAGGGCTAACAGAGACCCGATTAGATCATTTTGTATTATGGTAAATTTAAGAATTCTGCGAAATTCTATCACATTTGTTCAATTTACGTCGCTCGTATTTCAGATAGCATACTGGTCTAAGCGGCATCTTAAAGCGCGTGGAATGGCGAGTAAAATGCACTATTAGACTTCTATGATAGGGCAATCAGAGACTCGATTAGATCATTTTATATTTTGGTTAATATAAGAATTCAGCGTAATTCTATCACATTTGTTCAATTTACGTCGCTCCTATTTCGGATAGCTTATTGGGCTAAGCGGCATCTCAAAGCGCATGAAATGACGAGTGAAATGTACTATTAAACTTCGAGGGTAGGGCGAACAAAGACCCGATTAGATCATTTTACATTACGGTTAATATAAGAATTCAGCGAAATTCTATCACATTTGTTCAATTTACGTCGCTCCTATTTCAGATAGCGTATTGGGCTAAGCTGCATCTCAAAGCGCAAGAAATGGCGAGTAAAATGTACTATTAAACTTCTAGGGTAGGGCAAACAGAGACCCGATTAGATCATTTTAAATTTTGGTTAATATAAGAATTCAGCGAAATTCTATCACATTTGTTCAATTTACGTCGCTCCTATTTCAGACAGCGTATTGGGCTAAGCGGCATCTCAAAGCGCATGAAATGACGAGTGAAATGCACTATTAAACTTCTAGGATAGGGCGAACAAAGACCCGATTAGATCATTTTACATTAAGGTTAATATAAGAATTCAGCGAAATTCTATCACATTTGTTCTATTTACGTCGCTACTAGTTCAGATAGCGTATTGGGCTAAGCGGCATCTCAAAGCGCATGAAATGGCGAGTAAAGCGCACTATTAAACTTCTGGGGTGAGGCAAACAGATACCCGATTAGATCATTTTATATTACGGTTAATATAAGAATTCAGCGTAATTCTATCACATTTGTTCAACATACGTCGCTCCTATTTCAGATAGCGTATTGGGCTAAGCGGCATCTTAAAGCGCGTGGAATGGTGAGCAAAATGCACTATTAAACTTCAATGATAGGGCAATCAGAGACCCGATTAGACCATTTTATATTTGGTTTAATATAAGATTTCAGGGAAATTCTATCACATTTGTTCAATTTACGTCGCTCCTACTTCAGATAGCGTATTGGGCTACGCGGCATCTCAAACCGCATGAAATGTCGAATAAAATGCACTATTAAACTTCTAGGCTAGGGCGAACAGAGACCCGATTAGATCATTTTATATTATGGTTAATTTAAGAATTCAGCGATATTCTATCACATTTGTGCAATTTACATCGCTCCTATGTCAGGTAGCGTATTGGGCTAAGCGGCATCTCATGGCGCATGAAATGACGAGTAAAATGCACTATTAAACTTCGGGGGTAGGGCAAACAGAGACCCGATTAGATCATTTTGTATTATGGTAAATTTAAGAATTCAGCGAAATTCTATCACATTTGTTCAATTTACATCGCTCATATTTCAGATAGCGTATTGGGCTAAGCTGCATCTCAAAGCGCAAGAAATGGCGAGTAAAATGTACTATTAAACTTCTAGGGTAGGGCAAACAGAGACCCGATTAGATCATTTTAAATTTTGGTTAATATAAGAATTCAGCGAAATTCTATCACATTTGTTCAATTTACGTCGCTCCTATTTCAGACAGCGTATTGGGCTAAGCGGCATCTCAAAGCGCAAGAAATGACGAGTAAAACGCACTATTAAGCTTCTGGGGTGAGGCAAACAGATACCCGATTAGATCATTTTATATTACGGTTAATATAAGAATTCAGCGTAATTCTATCACATTTGTTCAACTTACGTCGCTCCTATTTCAGATAGCGTACTGGGCTAGGCGGCATATTAAAGCGCGTGGAATGGCGAGTAAAATGCACTCTTAAACTTCTATGATAGGGCAATCAGAGACCCGATTAGATCATTTTATATTTTGGTTAATATAAGAATTCAGCGAAATTCTATCACATTTGTTTAATTTACGTCGCTCCTATTTCAAATAGCGTATTGGGCTAAGCTGCATCTCAAAGCGCAAGAAATGGCGAGTAAAATGCACTATTAAACTTCTAGGGTAGGGCAATCAGAGACCTGATTAGATCACTTTATATTATGGTTAATTTAAGAATTCAGCAAAATTCTATCACATTTGTTCAATTTACGTCGTTCCTATTTCAGATAGCATACTGGTCTAAGCGGCATCTTAAAGCGCGTGGAATGGCGAGTAAAATGCACTATTAAACTTCTATGATAGGGCAATCAGAGACTCGATTAGATCATTTTATATTTTGGTTAATATAAGAATTCAGCGTAATTCTATCACATTTGTTCAATTTACGTCGCTCCTATTTCGGATAGCTTATTGGGCTAAGCGGCATCTCAAAGCGCATGAAATGACGAGTGAAATGTACTATTAAACTTCGAGGGTAGGGCGAACAAAGACCCGATTAGATCATTTTACATTACGGTTAATATAAGAATTCAGCGAAATTCTATCACATTTGTTCAATTTACGTCGCTCCTATTTCAGATAGCGTATTGGGCTAAGCTGCATCTCAAAGCGCAAGAAATGGCGAGTAAAATGTACTATTAAACTTCTAGGGTAGGGCAAACAGAGACCCGATTAGATCATTTTAAATTTTGGTTAATATAAGAATTCAGCGAAATTCTATCACATTTGTTCAATTTACGTCGCTCCTATTTCAGACAGCGTATTGGGCTAAGCGGCATCTCAAAGCGCATGAAATGACGAGTGAAATGCACTATTAAACTTCTAGGATAGGGCGAACAAAGACCCGATTAGATCATTTTACGTTAAGGTTAATATAAGAATTCAGCGAAATTCTATCACATTTGTTCTATTTACGTCGCTACTATTTCAGATAGCGTATTGGGCTAAGCGGCATCTCAAAGCGCATGAAATGGCGAGTAAAACGCACTATTAAACTTCTGGGGTGAGGCAAACAGATACCCGATTAGATCATTTTATATTACGGTTAATATAAGAATTCAGCGTAATTCTATCACATTTGTTCAACATACGTCGCTCCTATTTCAGATAGCGTATTGGGCTAAGCGGCATCTTAAAGCGCGTGGAATGGTGAGCAAAATGCACTATTAAACTTCAATGATAGGGCAATCAGAGACCCGATTAGACCATTTTATATTTGGTTTAATATAAGATTTCAGGGAAATTCTATCACATTTGTTCAATTTACGTCGCTCCTACTTCAGATAGCGTATTGGGCTACGCGGCATCTCAAACCGCATGAAATGTCGAATAAAATGCACTATTAAACTTCTAGGCTAGGGCGAACAGAGACCCGATTAGATCATTTTATATTATGGTTAATTTAAGAATTCAGCGATATTCTATCACATTTGTGCAATTTACATCGCTCCTATGTCAGGTAGCGTATTGGGCTAAGCGGCATCTCATGGCGCATGAAATGACGAGTAAAATGCACTATTAAACTTCTGGGGTAGGGCAAACAGAGACCCGATTAGATCATTTTGTATTATGGTAAATTTAAGAATTCAGCGAAATTCTATCACATTTGTTCAATTTACATCGCTCATATTTCAGATAGCGTATTGGGCTAAACGGCATCTCAATGCGCATGAAATGGCGAGTAAAATGCACTGATAAACTTCTAGGATAAGGCAAACGGAGACCCGATTAGGCCATTTTACATTACGGTTAATATAAGAATTCAGCGTAATTCTATCACATTTGTTCAACTTACGTCGCTCCTATTTCAGATAGCGTACTGGGCTAGGCGGCATATTAAAGCGCGTGGAATGGCGAGTTAAATGCACTCTTAAACTTCTATGATAGGGCAATCAGAGACCCGATTAGATCATTTTATATTTTGGTTAATATAAGAATTCAGCGAAATTCTATCACATTTGTTTAATTTACGTCGCTCCTATTTCAAATAGCGTATTGGGCTAAGCTGCATCTCAAAGCGCAAGAAATGGCGAGTAAAATGCACTATTAAACTTCTAGGGTAGGGCAATCAGAGACCTGATTAGATCATTTTATATTATGGTAAATTTAAGAATTCAGCGTAATTCTATCACATGTGTTCAATTTACGTCGCTCCTATTTCAGATAGCTTATTGGGCTAAGCGGCATCTCAAAGCGCAAGAAATGACGAGTAAAATGCACTAATAAACTTCTAGGGTAGGGCAAACAGAGACCCGATTAGATCATTTTATATTATGGTTAATTTAAGAATTCAGCAAAATTCTATCACATTTGTGCAATTTACATCGCTCCTATTTCAGGTAGCGTATTGGGCTAAGCGGCATCTCATGTCGCATGAAATGACGAGTCAAATGCACTATTAAACTTCTGGGGTAGGGCTAACAGAGACCCGATTAGATCATTTTGTATTATGGTAAATTTAAGAATTCTGCGAAATTCTATCACATTTGTTCAATTTACGTCGCTCGTATTTCAGATAGCATACTGGTCTAAGCGGCATCTTAAAGCGCGTGGAATGGCGAGTAAAATGCACTATTAAACTTCTATGATAGGGCAATCAGAGACTCGATTAGATCATTTTATATTTTGGTTAATATAAGAATTCAGCGTAATTCTATCACATTTGTTCAATTTACGTCGCTCCTATTTCGGATAGCTTATTGGGCTAAGCGGCATCTCAAAGCGCATGAAATGACGAGTGAAATGTACTATTAAACTTCGAGGGTAGGGCGAACAAAGACCCGATTAGATCATTTTACATTACGGTTAATATAAGAATTCAGCGAAATTCTATCACATTTGTTCAATTTACGTCGCTCCTATTTCAGATAGCGTATTGGGCTAAGCTGCATCTCAAAGCGCAAGAAATGGCGAGTAAAATGTACTATTAAACTTCTAGGGTAGGGCAAACAGAGACCCGATTAGATCATTTTAAATTTGGTTAATATAAGAATTCAGCGAAATTCTATCACATTTGTTCAATTTACGTCGCTCCTATTTCAGACAGCGTATTGGGCTAAGCGGCATCTCAAAGCGCATGAAATGACGAGTGAAATGCACTATTAAACTTCTAGGATAGGGCGAACAAAGACCCGATTAGATCATTTTACATTAAGGTTAATATAAGAATTCAGCGAAATTCTATCACATTTGTTCTATTTACGTCGCTACTATTTCAGATAGCGTATTGGGCTAAGCGGCATCTCAAAGCGCATGAAATGGCGAGTAAAGCGCACTATTAAACTTCTGGGGTGAGGCAAACAGATACCCGATTAGATCATTTTATATTACGGTTAATATAAGAATTCAGCGTAATTCTATCACATTTGTTCAACATACGTCGCTCCTATTTCAGATAGCGTATTGGGCTAAGCGGCATCTTAAAGCGCGTGGAATGGTGAGCAAAATGCACTATTAAACTTCAATGATAGGGCAATCAGAGACCCGATTAGACCATTTTATATTTGGTTTAATATAAGATTTCAGGGAAATTCTATCACATTTGTTCAATTTACGTCGCTCCTACTTCAGATAGCGTATTGGGCTACGCGGCATCTCAAACCGCATGAAATGTCGAATAAAATGCACTATTAAACTTCTAGGCTAGGGCGAACAGAGACCCGATTAGATCATTTTATATTATGGTTAATTTAAGAATTCAGCGATATTCTATCACATTTGTGCAATTTACATCGCTCCTATGTCAGGTAGCGTATTGGGCTAAGCGGCATCTCATGGCGCATGAAATGACGAGTAAAATGCACTATTAAACTTCTGGGGTAGGGCAAACAGAGACCCGATTAGATCATTTTGTATTATGGTAAATTTAAGAATTCAGCGAAATTCTATCACATTTGTTCAATTTACATCGCTCATATTTCAGATAGCGTATTGGGCTAAGCGGCATCTCAATGCGCATGAAATGGCGAGTAAAATGCACTGTTAAACTTCTAGGATAAGGCAAACGGAGACCCGATTAGGCCATTTTATATTACGGTTAATATAAGAATTCAGCGTAATTCTATCACATTTGTTCAACTTACGTCGCTCCTATTTCAGATAGCGTACTGGGCTAGGCGGCATATTAAAGCGCGTGGAATGGCGAGTAAAATGCACTCTTAAACTTCTATGATAGGGCAATCAGAGACCCGATTAGATCATTTTATATTTTGGTTAATATAAGAATTCAGCGAAATTCTATCACATTTGTTTAATTTACGTCGCTCCTATTTCAAATAGCGTATTGGGCTAAGCTGCATCTCAAAGCGCAAGAAATGGCGAGTAAAATGCACTATTAAACTTCTAGGGTAGGGCAATCAGAGACCTGATTAGATCACTTTATATTATGGTTAATTTAAGAATTCAGCAAAATTCTATCACATTTGTTCAATTTACGTCGTTCCTATTTCAGATAGCATACTGGTCTAAGCGGCATCTTAAAGCGCGTGGAATGGCGAGTAAAATGCACTATTAAACTTCTATGATAGGGCAATCAGAGACTCGATTAGATCATTTTATATTTTGGTTAATATAAGAATTCAGCGTAAATCTATCACATTTGTTCAATTTACGTCGCTCCTATTTCAGATAGCGTATTGGGCTAAGCGGCATCTCAATGCGCATGAAATGACGAGGGAAATGTACTATTAAACTTCGAGGGTAGGGCGAACAAAGACCCGATTAGATCATTTTACATTACGGTTAATATAAGAATTCAGCGAAATTCTATCACATTTGTTCAATTTACGTCGCTCCTATTTCAGATAGCGTTTTGGGCTAAGCTGCATCTCAAAGCGCAAGAAATGGCGAGTAAAATGTACTATTAAACTTCTAGGGTAGGGCAATCAGAGACCTGATTAGATCATTTTATATTATGGTTAATTTAAGAATTCAGCGTAATTCTATCACATGTGTTCAATTTACGTCGCTCCTATTTCAGATAGCTTATTGGGCTAAGCGGCATCTCAAGGCGCATGAAACGACGAGTGAAATGCACTAATAAACTTCTAGGGTAGGGCAAACAGAGACCCGATTAGATCATTTTATATTTTGGTTAATATAAGAATTCAGCGAAATTCTATCACATTTGTTCAATTTACGTCGCTCCTATTTCAGACAGCGTATTGGGCTAAGCGGCATCTCAAAGCGCATGAAATGACGAGTGAAATGCACTATTAAACTTCTAGGATAGGGCGAACAGAGACCCGATTAGATCATTTTATATTATGGTTAATTTAAGAATTCAGCGAAATTCTATCACATTAGTCAAATTACGTCGCTCCTATTTCAGATAGCGTATTGGGCTAAGCGGCATCTCAAAGCGCAAGAAATGACGAGTAAAATGCACTAATAAACTTCTAGCATAGGGCAAACAGAGACCCGATTAGATCATTTTATATTATGGTTAATTTAAGAATTCAGCAAAATTCTATCACATTTGTGCAATTTACATCGCTCCTATTTCAGGTAGCGTATTGGGCTAAGCGGCATCTCATGGCGCATGAAATGACGAGTCAAATGCACTATTAAACTTCTGGGGTAGGGCAAACAGAGACCCGATTAGATCATTTTGTATTATGGTAAATTTAAGAATTCAGCGAAATTCTATCACATTTGTTCAATTTACGTCGCTCGTATTTCAGATAGCGTACTGGGCTAGGCGGCATCTTAAAGCGCGTGCAGTGGCGAGTAAAATGCACTTTTAAACTTCTATGATAGGGCAATCAGAGGCCGATTAGATCATTTTATATTATGGTTAATTTAAGAATTCAGCGACATTCTATCACATTTGTTCAATTTACATCGCTCCTATTTCAGATAGCGTATTGGGCTAAGCGGCATCTCCATGCGCATGGAATGGCGAGTAAAATGCACTGTTAAACTTCTAGGATAAGGCAAACGGAGACCCGATTAGACCATTTTATATTACGGTTAATATAAGAATTCAGCGTAATTCTATCACATTTGTTCAACTTACGTCGCTCCTATTGCAGATAGCGTACTGGGCTAGGCGGCATATTAAAGCGCGTGGAATGGCGAGTAAAATGCACTCTTAAACTTCTATGATAGGGCAATCAGAGACCCGATTAGATCATTTTATATTTTGGTTAATAAAAGAATTAAGAGTAATTCTATCACATTTGTACAATTTACGTCACTCCTATTTCAGATAGCCTACTGGGCTAGCCGGCACCTTAAAGCGCGTGGAATAGCGAGTAAAATGCACTATTAGCCTTCTATGATAGGGCAATCAGAGACCCGATTAGATCATTTTATATTTTGGTTAATATAAGAATTCAGCGAAATCCTATCACGTTTGTTCAATTTACGTCGCTCCTATTCCAGATAGCGTATTGGGCTTAGCGGCATCTTAAAGCGCGTGGAATGGCGAGTAAAATGCTCTACTAAACTTCTATGGCAGGGCAATCAGAGACCCGATTAGATCATTTTATATTTTGTTTAATATAAGATTTCAGGGAAATTGTATCACATTTGTTCAACTTACGTCGCTCCTATTTCAGATAGCATATTGGGCTAAGCGGCATCTCAAAGCGCATGAAATGGCGAGTGAAATGCACCAGTAGACTTCTATGGCAAGGCGAACAGAGACCCGATTAGATCATTTTACATTAAGGTTAATATAAGAATTCACGGAAATTCTATTACATTTGTTCAATTTACGTCGCTCCTATTTCAGATAGCGTATGTGGCTAAGCGGCATTTCAAAGCGCATGAAATGGCGAGTAAAATGCACTATTAAACTTCTAGGATAAGCCAAACAGAGACCCGATTAGATCATTTTATATTATGGTTAATTTAAGAATTCAGGGAAATTCTATCACATTTGTTCAATTTACGTCGCTCCTATTTCAGATAGCGTACTGGGCTAGGCGGCATCTTAAAGCGCATGAAATGGCGAGTAAAATGCACTATGAAACTTCTATGATAGGGCAATAAGAGACCCGATTAGATCATTTTATATTTTGGTTAATATAAGGATTCAGCGAAATTCTATCACATTTGTTCAACTTACGCCGCTCCTGCTTGAGATAGCGTACTGGACTAGGCGGCATCTTAAAGCGCGTGGAATGGCGAGTAAAATGCACTATTAAACTTCTAGGGTAGGGCAATCAGAGACCCGATTAGATCATTTTATATTTTGGTTAATATAAGAATTCAGCGAAATTCTATCACATTTGTTCAATTTACGTCGCTCCTATTTCAGATGGCGTACTGGGCTAGACGGCATCTTAAAGCGCGTGGAAGGGCGAGTAAAATGCACTATTAAAGTTCTATGATAGGGCGAACAGAGACCCGATTAGATCATTTTATATTATGGTTAATTTAAGAATGCAGCGAAATTCTATCACATTCGTTCAATTTACGTCGCTTCTATTTCAGATAGCGTATTGGGCAAAGCGGCACCTCAAAGCGCATGAAATGTCGAGTGAAATGCACTATTAAACTTCTAGGGTAGGGCGAAGAGAGACTCGATTAGATCAGTTTACATTAATGTTAATATGAGAATTCAGCGAAATTCTATCACATTTGTTCAATTTACGTCGCTCCTATTTCAGATAGCTTATTGGGCTAAGCGGCATCTCAAAGCGCATGAAATGGCGAGTACAATGCACTATTAAAATTCTATGATAGAGCAATCAGAGACCCGATTAGATCATTTTATATTTTGGTTAATATAAGAATTCAGCGAAATCCTATCACGTTTGTTCAATTTACGTCGCTCCTATTCCAGATAGCGTATTGGGCTTAGCGGCATCTTAAAGCGCGTGGAATGGCGAGTAAAATGCTCTACTAAACTTCTATGGTAGGGCAATCAGAGACCCGATTAGATCATTTTATATTTTGTTTAATATAAGATTTCAGGGAAATTCTATCACATTTGTTCAATTTACGTCGCTCCTATTTCAGATAGCGTATTGGGCTAAGCGGCATCTCAAATCGCATGAAATGGCGAGCAAAATCCACTATTAAACTTCTAGGGTAAGGCAAACAGAGACCCGATTAGATCATATTACATTATGGTTAATAAAAGAATTAAGAGTAATTCTATCACATTTGTACAATTTACGTCACTCCTATTTCAGATAGCCTACTGGGCTAGCCGGCATCTTAAAGCGCGTGGAATAGCGAGTAAAATGCACTATTAGCCTTCTATGATAGGGCAATCAGAGACCCGATTAGATCATTTTATATTTTGGTTAATATAAGAATTCAGCGAAATCCTATCACGTTTGTTCAATTTACGTCGCTCCAATTCCAGATAGCGTATTGGGCTAAGCGGCATCTCAAAGCGCATGAAATGGCAAATAAAATGCACTATTAAACTTCTCGGCTAGGGCGAACAGAGACCCGATTAGATCATTTTATATTATGGTTAATTTAAGAATTCAGCAAAATTCTATCGCATTTGTTCAATTTACGTCGTTCCTATTTCAGATAGCGTACTGGGCTATGCGGCATCTCAAAGCGCATGAAATGTCGAGTGAAATGCACTATTCAACTTCTAGGGTGGGGCGAACAGAGACCCGATTAGATCATTTTACATTAAGGTTAATATAAGAATTCAGGGAAATTCTATCACATTTGTTCAATTTACGTCGCTCCTATTTCAGATAGCGTATTGGGCTAAGCGGCATCTCAAAGCGCATGAAATGGCGAGCAAAATCCACTATTAAACTTCTAGGGTATGGCAAAGAGAGACCCGATTAGATCATTTTATATTATGGTTAATTTAAGAACTCAGCGAAATTCTATCACATTGGTTCAATTTACGTCGCTCGTATTTCAGATAGCGTATTGGGCTAAGCGGCATCTCAAAGCGCATGAAATGGCGAATAAAATGCACGATTAAACTTCTAGGCTAGGGCGAACAGAGACCCGGTTAGATCATTTTACATTTTGTTTAATATAAGATTTCAGGGAAATTCTATCACATTTGTTCAATTTACGTCGCTCCTATTTCAGATAGCTTATTGGGCAAAGCGGCATCTGAAAGCGCATGAAATGGCGAGTAAAATGCACTATTAAACTTCTAGGGTAGGGCAAACAGAGACCAGATTAGATCATTTTATGTTATGGTTAATTTAAGGATTCAGCAAAATTCTATCACATTTGTTCAATTTACGTCGCTCCTATTTGATATAGCGCACTGGGCTAGGCGGCAACTTTAAGCGCGTGGAATGGCGAGTAAAATGCACTATTAAACTTTTATGATAGGGCAATCAGTGACCCGATTAGATAATTTTATATTATAGTTAATTTAAGAATTCAGCGAAATTCTATCACATTTGTTCAATTTACGTCGCTTCTATTTCTGATAGCGTATTGGGCTAAGCGGCATCTCAAAGCGTATGAAATGGTGAATAAAGTGCACTATTAAGGTTCTAGGGTAGGGCAAACAGAGACCCGAGTAGATCACTTTATATTATGATTAATTTAAGAAGTCAGCAAAATTCTATCACATTTGTTCAATTTACGTCGTTCCTATTTCAGATAGCGTACTGGGCTAGGCGGCATCTTAAAGCGCGTGGAATGGCGAGTAAAATGCTGTACTAAACTTCTATGATAGGGCAATCGGAGTCCCGATTAGATCATGTTATATTTTGTTTAATATAAGATTTCAGGGAAATTCTATCACATTTGTTCAATTTACGTCGCTCCTATTTCAGATAGCGTACTGGGCTAAGCGGCATCTCAAAGGGCATGAAATGTCGAATACAATGCACTATTAAACTTCCAGACTAGGGCAAACAGAGACCCGATTAGATCATTTTACATTAAGGTTAATATAAGAATTCAGGGAAATTCTATCACATTTGTTCAATTTACGTCGCTCCTATTTCAGATAGCTATTGGGCTAAGCGGCATCTCAAAGCGCATGAAATGTCGAGAGAAATGCACTATTAAACTTCTTGGGTAGGGCGAACAGAGACCCGATTACATCATTTTATATTATGGTTAATATAAGAATTCAGCAAAATTCTATCACATTTGATCAATTTACGTCGCTCCTATTTCAGATAGCGTACTGGGCTAGGCGGCATCTTAATGCGCGTGGAATGACGAGTAAAATGCACTATTAAACTTCTATGGTAATGCAAACAGAGACCCGATTAGATCATTTTATATTACGGTTAATATAAGAATTCAGCGTAATTCTATCACATTTGTTCAACATGCGTCGCTCCTATTTCAGATAGTGTACTGGGCTAGGCGGCATCTCAAAGCGCATGAAATGACGAGTAAAATGCTCTATTAAACTTCTAGGGTAGGGCAAACAGAGACCCGATTAGGTCATTTCATATTATGGTTCATTTTAGAATTCAGCGAAATTCTATCACATTTGTTCAAGTTACATCGCTCCTATTTCAGATAGCTTATTGGGCTAAGCGGCATCTCAAAGCGCATGAAATGGCGAGTAAAATGCACTATTAAACTTCTAGGATAAGGCAAACAGAGACCCGATTAGATCATTTTATATTACGGTTAATATAAGAATTCAGCGTAATTCTGTCACATTTGTTCAAGTTACGTAGCTCCTATTTCAGATAGCGTACTGGGCTAGGCGGCAACTTAAACCGCGTGGAATGGCGAGTAAAATGCACTATTAAACTTCTATGATAGGGCAATCAGAGACCCGATTAGATCATTTTATATTTTGGTTAATATAAGAATCCAGCGAAATTCTATCACATTTGTTCAATTTACGTCGCTCCTATTTCAGATAGCGTATTGGGCTAAGCGGCATCTCAAAGCGCACGAACGGGCGAGTAAAATGCACTATTAAACTTCTAGGGTGGGGCAATCAGAGACCCGATAAGAACATTTTATATTACGGTTAATATAAGAATTCAGCGAAGTTCTATCACATTTGTTCAATTTACGTCGCTCCTATTTCAGATAGCTTATTGGGCTAAGCGGCAACTCAAAGCGCATGAAATGACGAGTGAAATGCACTATTAAACTTCTAGGGTAGGGCGAACAAAGACCCGATTAGATCATTTTACATTAAGGTTAAAATAAGAATTCAGCGAAATTCTATCACATTTGTTCAATTTACGTCGCTCCTATTTCAGATAGCGTATTGGGCTAAGCTGCATCTCAAAGCGCAAGAAATGGCTCGTACAATGCACTATTCAACTTCTAGGGTAGGGCAAACAGAGACCGGATTAGATCATTTTATATTTTGGTTAATATAAGATTTCAGCGAAATTCTATCACATTTGTTCAATTTACGTCGCTCCTATTTCAGACAGCGTATTGGGCTAAGAGGCATCTCAAAGCGCATGAAATGGCGAGTAAAATGCACTATTAAACTTCTAGGATAAGGCAAACAGAGACCCGATTAGATCATTTTATATTACGGTTAATATAAGAAATCAGCGTAATTCTGTCACATTCGTTCAACTTACGTAGCTCCTATTTCAGATAGCGTACTGGGCTAGGCGGCATCTGAAAGCGCGTGGAATGGCGAGTAAAATGCACTATTAAACTTCTATGATAGGGCAAACAGAGACCAGATTAGATCATTTTATGTTATGGTTAATTTAAGGATTCAGCAAAATTCTATCACATTTGTTCAATTTACGTCGCTCCTATTTGAGATAGCGCACTGGGCTAGGCGGCAACTTTAAGCGCGTGGAATGGCGAGTAAAATGCACTATTAAACTTTTATGATAGGGCAATCAGTGACCCGATTAGATAATTTTATATTATAGTTAATTTAAGAATTCAGCGACATTCTATCACATTTGTTCAATTTACGTCGCTTCTATTTCTGATAGCGTATTGGGCTAAGCGGCATCTCAAAGCGTATGAAATGGTGAATAAAGTGCACTATTAAGGTTCTAGGGTAGGGCAAACAGAGACCCGAGTAGATCACTTTATATTATGATTAATTTAAGAAGTCAGCAAAATTCTATCACATTTGTTCAATTTACGTCGTTCCTATTTCAGATAGCGTACTGGGCTAGGCGGCATCTTAAAGCGCGTGGAATGGCGAGTAAAATGCTGTACTAAACTTCTATGATAGGGCAATCGGAGTCCCGATTAGATCATGTTATATTTTGTTTAATATAAGATTTCAGGGAAATTCTATCACATTTGTTCAATTTACGTCGCTCCTATTTCAGATAGCGTACTGGGCTAAGCGGCATCTCAAAGGGCATGAAATGTCGAATACAATGCACTATTAAACTTCCAGACTAGGGCAAACAGAGACCCGATTAGATCATTTTACATTAAGGTTAATATAAGAATTCAGGGAAATTCTATCACATTTGTTCAATTTACGTCGCTCCTATTTCAGATAGCGTATTGGGCTAAGCGGCATCTCAAAGCGCATTAAATGGCGAGCAAAATGCACTATCAAACATCTAGGGTATTGCAAACAGAGACCCGATTAGATCATTTTATATTATGGTTAATTTAAGAATTCAACGAAATTCTATCACACTTGTTCAATATACGTCGCTCCTATTTCAGATAGCGTATTGGGCTAAGAGGCATCTCAAAGCGCATGAAATGTCGAGTAAAATGCACTATTAAACTTCTAGGGTAGGGCGAACAGAGAACCGATTAGATCATTTTACATTAAGGTTAATATAAGAATTCAGGCAAATCCTATCACGTTTGTTCAATTTACGTCGCTCCTATTCCAGATAGCGTATTGGGCTTAGCGGCATCTTAAAGCGCGTGGAATGGCGAGTAAAATGCTCTACTAAACTTCTATGGCAGGGCAATCAGAAACCCGATTAGATCATTTTATATTTTGTTTAATATAAGATTTCAGGGAAATTGTATCACATTTGTTCAACTTACGTCGCTCCTATTTCAGATAGCATATTGGGCTAAGCGGCATCTCAAAGCGCATGAAATGGCGAGTGAAATGCACCAGTAGACTTCTATGGCAAGGCGAACAGAGACCCGATTAGGACATTTCATATTATGGTTAATTTAAGAATTCAGAAAAATTCTATCACATTTGTTCAATTTACGTGGCTCCTATTTCAGATAGCGTACCCGGATAGGCGGCATCTTAAAGCGCGAGGAATGGCGAGTAAAATGCACTATTAAACTTCTATGATAGGGCAATCAGAGACCCGATTAGATCATTTTACATTAAGGTTAATATAAGAATTCAGGGAAATCCTATCACGTTTGTTCAATTTACGTCGCTCCTATTTCAGATAGCGTATTGGGCTAAGCGGCATCTCAATGCGCATGAAATGGCCAGTAAAATGCACTATTAAACTTCTAGGATAAGGCAAACGGAGACCCGATTAGACCATTTCATATTACGGTTAATATAAGAATTCAGCGTTATTCTATCACATTTGTTCAACTTACGTCGCTCCTATTTCAGATAGCGTACTGGGCTAGGCGGCATCTTAAAGCGCGTGGAATGGCGAGCAAAATGCACTCTTAAACTTCTATGATAGGGCAATCAGAGACCCAATTAGATCATTTTATAGTTTGGTTAATATAAGAATTCAGCGAAATTCTATCTCATTTGTTCAATTTACGTCGCTCCTATTTCCGATAGCGTATTGGGCTAAGCGGCATCTCAAAGCGCAAGAAATGGCGAGTAAAATGCACTATTAAACTTCTAGGGTAGGGCAAACAGAGACCCCATTAGATCATTTTATATTATGGTTAATTTAAGAATTCAGCGAAATTCTATCACATTTGTTCAATTTACGTTGCTCCTATTTCAGATAGCGTATTGGGCTAAGCGGCATCTCAAAGCGCAAGAAATGGCGAGTAAAATGCACTATTAAACTTCTAGGGTCGGGCAAACAGAGACCAGTTTAGATCACTTTATATTATGGTTAATTTAAGAATTCAGCGAAATTCTATCTCATTTGTTCAATTTACGTCGATCCTATTGCAGATAGCGTATTGGGCTAAGCGGCATCTCAAAGCGCATGAAATGGCGAGTAAAATGCACTATTAAACTTCTATGGTAATGCAAACAGAGACCCGATTAGATCATTTTATATTACGGTTAATATAAGAATTCAGCGTAATTCTATCACATTTGTTCAACATGCGTCGCTCCTATTTCAGATAGTGTACTGGGCTAGGCGGCATCTTAAAGCGCGTGGAAGGGCGAGTAAAATGCACTACTAAACTTCTATGATAGGGCAATCAGAGTCCCGTTTAGGTCATTTTATATTTTGTTTAATATAAGATTTCAGGGAAATTCTATCACATTTGTTCAATTTACGTCGCTCCTATTTCAGATAGCTATTGGGCTAAGCGGCATCTCAAAGCGCATGAAATGACGAGAGAAATGCACTATTAAACTTCTTGGGTAGGGCGAACAGAGACCCTATTACATCATTTTATATTATGGTTAATTTAAGAATTCAGCAAAATTCTATCACATTTGATCAATTTACGTCGCTCCTATTTCAGATAGCGTACTGGGCTAGGCGGCATCTTAAAGCGCGTGGAATGACGAGTAAAATGCACTATTAAACTTCTATGGTAATGCAAACAGAGACCCGATTAGATCATTTTATATTACGGTTAATATAAGAATTCAGCGTAATTCTATCACATTTGTTCAACATGCGTCGCTCCTATTTCAGATAGTGTACTGGGCTAGGCGGCATCTCAAAGCGCATGAAATGACGAGTAAAATGCTCTATTAAACTTCTAGGGTAGGGCAAACAGAGACCCGATTAGATCATTTCATATTATGGTTAATTTAAGAATTCAGCGAAATTCTATCACATTTGTTCAATTTACGTCGCTCCTATTTCAGATAGCTTATTGGGCTAAGCGGCAACTCAAAGCGCATGAAATGACGAGTGAAATGCACTATTAAACTTCTAGGGTAGGGCGAACAAAGACCCGATTAGATCATTTTACATTAAGGTTAAAATAAGAATTCAGCGAAATTCTATCACATTTGTTCAATTTACGTCGCTCCTATTTCAGATAGCGTATTGGGCTAAGCTGCATCTCAAAGCGCAAGAAATGGCTCGTACAATGCACTATTCAACTTCTAGGGTAGGGCAAACAGAGACCGGATTAGATCATTTTATATTTTGGTTAATATAAGAATTCAGCGAAATTCTATCACATTTGTTCAAATTACGTCGCTCCTATTTCAGATAGCGTATTGGGCTAAGAGGCATCTCAAAGCGCATGAAATGGCGAGTAAAATGCACTATTAAACTTCTAGGATAAGGCAAACAGAGACCCGATTAGATCATTTTATATTACGGTTAATATAAGAAATCAGCGTAATTCTGTCACATTCGTTCAACTTACGTAGCTCCTATTTCAGATAGCGTACTGGGCTAGGCGGCATCTTAAAGCGCGTGGAATGGCGAGTAAAATGCACTATTAAACTTCTATGATAGGGCAATCAGAGACCCGATTAGATCATTTTATATTTTGGTTAATATAAGAATTCAGCGAAATTCTATCACATTTGTTCAATTTACGTCGCTCCAATTTCAGATAGCTTATTGGGCTAAGCGGCATCGCAAAGCGCATGAGTTGACGAGTGAAATGCACTATTAAACTTCTTGGGTAGGGCGAACAAAGACCCGATTAGATCATTTTACATTAAGGTTAATATAAGAATTCAGCGAAATTCTATCACATTTGTTCAATTTACATCGCTCCTATTTCAGATAGCGACTTGTGCTAAGCGGCATCTCAAAGCGCAAGAAATGGCGAGTAAAATGCACTATTAAACTTCTAGGGTGGGGCAAACAGAGACCAGTTTAGATCACTTTATATTATGGTTAATTCAAGAATTCAGCGAAATTCTCTCACATTTGTTCAATTTACGTCGCTGATATGTCAGATAGCGTATTGGGCTAAGCGGCATCTCAAAGCGCAAGAAATGGCGAGTCAAATGCACTATCAAACTTCTAGGGTGGGGCAAACAGAGACCCGATTAGGACATTTCATAATATGGTTAATTTAAAAATTCAGAAAAATTCTATCACATTTGTTCAATTTACGTCGCTCCTATTTCAGATAGCGTACCCGGATAGGCGGCATCTTAAAGCGCGAGGAATGGTGAGTAAAATGCACTATTAAACTTCTATGATAGGGCAATCAGAGACCCGATTAGATCATTTTATATTATGGTTAATTTAAGAATTCAGCGAAATTCTATCACATTTGTTCAATTTACGTCGCTCCTATTTCAGATAGCGTACTGGGCTAGGCGGCATCTCAAAGCGCATGAAATGACGAGTAAAATGCTCTATTAAACTTCTAGGGTAGGGCAAACAGAGACCCGATTAGGTCATTTCATATTATGGTTCATTTTAGAATTCAGCGAAATTCTATCACATTTGTTCAAGTTACATCGCTCCTATTTCAGATAGCTTATTGGGCTAAGCGGCATCTCAAAGCGCATGAAATGGCGAGTAAAATGCACTATTAAACTTCTAGGATAAGGCAAACAGAGACCCGATTAGATCATTTTATGTTACGGTTAATATAAGAATTCAGCGTAATTCTGTCACATTTGTTCAAGTTACGTAGCTCCTATTTCAGATAGCGTACTGGGCTAGGCGGCAACTTAAACCGCGTGGAATGGCGAGTAAAATGCACTATTAAACTTCTATGATAGGGCAATCAGAGACCCGATTAGATCATTTTATATTTTGGTTAATATAAGAATCCAGCGAAATTCTATCACATTTGTTCAATTTACGTCGCTTCTATTTCAGATAGCGTATTGGACTAAGCGGCATCTCAAAGCGCACGAAAGGGCGAGTAAAATGCACTATTAAACTTCTAGGGTGGGGCAATCAGAGACCCGATAAGGACATTTTATATTACGGTTAATATAAGAATTCAGCGAAATTCTATCACATTTGTTCCATTTACGTCGCTCCTATTTCAGATAGCGTATTGGGCTAAGCTGCATCTCAAAGCGCAAGAAATGGCTCGTACAATGCACTATTCAACTTCTAGGGTAGGGCAAACAGAGACCGGATTAGATCATTTTATATTTTGGTTAATATAAGAATTCAGCGAAATTCTATCACATTTGTTCAATTTACGTCGCTCCTATTTCAAATAGCGTATTGGGCTAAGAGGCAGCTCAAAGCGCATGAAATGGCGAGTAAAATGCACTATTAAACTTCTAGGATAAGGCAAACAGAGACCCGATTAGATCATTTTATATTACGGTTAATATAAGAAATCAGCGTAATTCTGTCACATTCGTTCAACTTACGTAGCTCCTATTTCAGATAGCGTACTGGGCTAGGCGGCATCTTAAAGCGCGTGGAATGGCGAGTAAAATGCACTATTAAACTTCTATGATAGGGCAATCAGAGACCCGATTAGATCATTTTATATTTTGGTTAATATAAGAATTCAGCGAAATTCTATCACATTTGTTCAATTTACGTCGCTCCAATTTCAGATAGCTTATTGGGCTAAGCGGCATCGCAAAGCGCATGAATTGACGAGTGAAATGCACTATTAAACTTCTTGGGTAGGGCGAACAAAGACCCGATTAGATCATTTTACATTAAGGTTAATATAAGAATTCAGCGAAATTCTATCACATTTGTTCAATTTACATCGCTCCTATTTCAGATAGCGATTTGTGCTAGGCGGCATCTCAAAGCGCAAGAAATGGCGAGTAAAATGCACTATTAAACTTCTAGGGTAGGGCAAACAGAGACCACATTAGATCATTTTATATTATGGTTAATTTAAGAATTCAGCGAAATTCTCTCACATTTGTTCAATTTACGTCGCTGATATGTCAGATAGCGTATTGGGCTAAGCGGCATCTCAAAGCGCAAGAAATGGCGAGTCAAATTCACTATTAAACTTCTAGGGTAGGGCAAACAGAGACCCGATTAGTACATTTCATATTATGGTTAATTTAAGAATTCAGAAAAATTCTAACACATTTGTTCAATTTACGTCGCTCCTATTTCAGATAGCGTACCCGGATAGGCGGCATCTTAAAGCGCGAGGAATGGCGAGTAAAATGCACTATTAAACTTCTATGATAGGGCAATCAGAGACCCGATTAGATCATTTTATATTATGGTTAATTTAAGAATTCAGCGAAATTCTATCACATTTGTTCAATTTACGTCGCTCCTATTTCAGATAGTGTACTGGGCTAGGCGGCATCTTAAAGCGCGTGGAAGGGCGAGTAAAATGCACTACTAAACTTCTATGATAGGGCAATCAGAGTCCCGTTTAGATCATTTTATATTTTGTTTAATATAAGATTTCAGGGAAATTCTATCACATTTGTTCAATTTACGTCGCTCCTATTTCAGATAGCGTACTCGGATAGGCGGCATGTTAAAGCGCGTGGAATGGTGAGTAAAATGCACTATTAAACTTCTAGGGTAGGGTAATCAGAGACCCGATTAGATCATTTTATATTTTGGTTAATATAAGGATCCAGCGAAATTCTATCACATTTGTTCAATTTACGTCGTTCCTATTTCAGACAGCGTATTGGGCTAAGTGGCATCTCAAAGCGCTTGGAATGGCGAGTGAAATGCACTATTAAACTTCTAGGGTAGGGCGAACAGAGACCCGAATAGATCATTTTATATTACGGTTAATATAAGAATGCAGCGTAATTCTATCACATTTGTTCAATTTACGTCGCTCCTATTTCAGATAGCGTACTGGGCTAGGCGGCATCTTAAAGCGCGTGGAAGGGCGAGTAAAATGCACTACTAAACTTCTATGATAGGGCAATCAGAGCCCCAATTTGATCATTTTATATTTTGTTCAATATAAGATTTCAGGGAAATTCTATCACATTTGTTCAATTTACGTCGCTCCTATTTCAGATAGCGTATTGGGCTAAGCGGCATCTGAAAGCGCATGAAATGGCGAATAAAATGCACCATTAAACTTCTAGGCTAGGGCGAACGGAGACCCGATTAGATCATTTTATATTTTGGTTAATATAAGGATCCAGCGAAATTCTATCACATTTGTTCAATTTACGTCGTTCCTATTTCAGACAGCGTATTGGGCTAAGTGGCATCTCAAAGCGCTTGGAATGGCGAGTGAAATGCACTATTAAACTTCTAGGGTAGGGCGAACAGAGACCCGAATAGATCATTTTATATTACGGTTAATATAAGAATGCAGCGTAATTCTATCACATTTGTTCAACTAACGTCGCTCCTATTTCAGATAGCGTACTGCGGTAGGCGGCATCTTAAAGCGCGTGGAATGGCGAGTAAAATTCACTATTAATCTTCTATGATAGGGCAATCAGGGACCCGATTAGATCATTTTATATTTTGGTTAATATAAGAATTCAGCGTAATTCTATCACATTTGTTCAATTTACGTCGCTCCTATATCAGATAGCATATTGGGCTAAGCGGCATCTCAAAGCGCATGAAATGGCGAGTAAAATGCACTACTAAACTTCTAGGGTAAGGCAAACGGAGACCCGATTAGACCATTTTATATTACGGTTAATATAAGAATTCAGCGTTATTCTATCACATTTGTTCAATTTACGTCGTTCCTATTTCAGACAGCGTATTGGGCTAAGCGGCATCTCAAAGCGCTTGGAATGGCGAGTGAAATGCACTATTAAACTTCTAGGGTAGGGCGAACAGAGACCCGATTACATCATTTTATATTATGGTTAATATAAGAATTCAGCGAAATTCTATCACATTTGTTCAATTTGCGTCGCTCCTATTTCAGATAGCGTATTGGGCTAAGCGGCATCTCAAAGCGCATGAAATGACGAATAAAATGCACTATTAAGCTTGTACGCTAGGGCGAACAGAGACCCGATTAGATCATTTAACATTATGGTAAATAAAAGAATTCATCGAAATTCTATCACATTTGTTCAATTTACGTCGCTCCTATTTCAGATAGCGTACTGGGCTAGGCGGCATCTCAAAGCGCATGAAATGACGAGTAAAATGCTCTATTAAACTTCTAGGGTAGGGCAAACAGAGACCCGATTAGGTCATTTCATATTATGGTTAATTTAAGAATTCAGCGAAATTCTATCACATTTGTTCAAGTTACATCGCTCCTATTTCAGATAGCTTATTGGGCTAAGCGGCATCTCAAAGCGCATGAAATGGCGAGTAAAATGCACTATTAAACTTCTAGGATAAGGCAAACAGAGACCCGATTAGATCATTTTATATTACGGTTAATATAAGAATTCAGCGTAATTCTGTCACATTTGTTCAAGTTACGTAGCTCCTATTTCAGATAGCGCACTGGGCTAGGCGGCAACTTAAACCGCGTGGAATGGCGAGTAAAATGCACTATTAAACTTCTATGATAGGGCAACCAGAGACCCGATTAGTTCATTTTATATTTTGGTTAATATAAGAATTCAGCGAAATTCTATCACTTTTGTTCAATTTACGTCGCTCCTATTTCAGATAGCGTATTGGGCTAAGCTGCATCTCAAAGCGCAAGAAATGGCTCGTAAAATGCACTATTAAACTTCTAGGGTAGGGCAAACAGAGACCGGATTAGATCATTTTATATTTTGGTTAATATAAGAATTCAGCGAAATTCTATCACTTTTGTTCAATTTACGTCGCTCCTATTTCAGATAGCGTACTGGGCTAGGCGGCATCTTAAAGCGCGTGGAATGACGAGTAAAATGCGCTATTAAACTTCTATGATAGGGCAATCAGAGACCCGATTAGATTATTTTATATTTTGGTTAATATAAGAATTCAGCGAAATTCTATCACATTTGTTCAATTTACGTCGCTCCTATTTCAGATAGCTTATTGGGCTAAGCGGCATCTCAAAGCGCATGAAGTGGCGAGTAAAATGCACTATTAAACTTCTAGGGTAGGGCGAACAAAGACTCGATTAGATCATTTTACATTAAGGTTAATATAAGAATTCAGCGAAATTCTATCACATTTGTTCAATTTACATCGCTCCTATTTCAGATAGCGACTTGTGCTAAGCGGCATCTCAAAGCGCAAGAAATGGCGAGTAAAATGCACTATTAAACTTCTAGGGTAGGGCAAACAGAGACCCGAATAGATCATTTTATATTACGGTTAATATAAGAATTCAGCGTAATTCTGTGACATTTGTTCAACTTACGTAGCTCCTATTTCAGATAGCGTACTGGGCTAGGCGGCAACTTAAAGCGCGTGGAATGGTGAGTAAAATGCACTATTAAACTTCTAGGGTAGGGCGAACAAAGACTCGATTAGATCATTTTACATTAAGGTTAATACAAGAATTCAGCGAAATTCTATCACAATTGTTCAATTTACATCGCTCCTATTTCAGATAGCGACTTGTGCTAAGCGGCATCTCAAAGCGCAAGAAATGGCGAGTAAAATGCACTATTAAACTTCTAGGGTAGGGCAAACAGAGACCCCATTAGATCATTTTATATTATGGTTAATTTAAGAATTCAGCGAAATTCTCTCACATTTGTTCAATTTACGTCGCTGATATTTCAGATAGTTCATTGGGCTAAGCGGCATCGCAAAGCGCATGAATTGACGAGTAAAATGCACTATTAAACTTCTAGGGTGGGGCAAACAGAGACCAGTTTAGATCACTTTATATTATGGTTAATTTAAGAATTCAGCGAAATTCTCTCACATTTGTTCAATTTACGTCGCTGATATGTCAGATAGCGTATTGGGCTAAGCGGCATCTCAAAGCGCAAGAAATGGCGAGTCAAATGCACTATCAAACTTCTAGGGTGGGGCAAACAGAGACCCGATTAGGACATTTCATAATATGGTTAATTTAAAAATTCAGAAAAATCATATCACATTTGTTCAATTTACGTCGCTCCTATTTCAGATAGCGTACCCGGATAGGCGGCATCTTAAAGCGCGAGGAATGGTGAGTAAAATGCACTATTAAACTTCTATGATAGGGCAATCAGAGACCCGATTAGATCATTTTATATTATGGTTAATTTAAGAATTCAGCGAAATTCTATCACATTTGTTCAATTTACGTCGCTCCTATTTCAGATAGCGTACTGGGCTAGGCGGCATCTCAAAGCGCATGAAATGACGAGTAAAATGCTCTATTAAACTTCTAGGGTAGGGCAAACAGAGACCCGATTAGGTCATTTCATATTATGGTTCATTTTAGAATTCAGCGAAATTCTATCACATTTGTTCAAGTTACATCGCTCCTATTTCAGATAGCTTATTGGGCTAAGCGGCATCTCAAAGCGCATGAAATGGCGAGTAAAATGCACTATTAAACTTCTAGGATAAGGCAAACAGAGACCCGATTAGATCATTTTATATTACGGTTAATATAAGAAATCAGCGTAATTCTGTCACATTCGTTCAACTTACGTAGCTCCTATTTCAGATAGCGTACTGGGCTAGGCGGCATCTTAAAGCGCGTGGAATGGCGAGTAAAATGCACTATTAAACTTCTATGATAGGGCAATCAGAGACCCGATTAGATCATTTTATATTTTGGTTAATATAAGAATTCAGCGAAATTCTATCACATTTGTTCAATTTACGTCGCTCCAATTTCAGATAGCTTATTGGGCTAAGCGGCATCGCAAAGCGCATGAATTGACGAGTGAAATGCACTATTAAACTTCTTGGGTAGTGCGAACAAAGACCCGATTAGATCATTTTACATTAAGGTTAATATAAGAATTCAGCGAAATTCTATCACATTTGTTCAATTTACATCGCTCCTATTTCAGATAGCGACTTGTGCTAAGCGGCATCTCAAAGCGCAAGAAATGGCGAGTAAAATGCACTATTAAACTTCTAGGGTAGGGCAAACAGAGACCCCATTAGATCATTTTATATTATGGTTAATTTAAGAATTCAGCGAAATTCTCTCACATTTGTTCAATTTACGTCGCTGATATGTCAGATAGCGTATTGGGCTAAGCGGCATCTCAAAGCGCAAGAAATGGCGAGTCAAATTCACTATTAAACTTCTAGGGTAGGGCAAACAGAGACCCGATTAGGACATTTCATATTATGGTTAATTTAAGAATTCAGAAAAATTCTAACACATTTGTTCAATTTACGTCGCTCCTATTTCAGATAGCGTACCCGGATAGGCGGCATCTTAAAGCGCGAGGAATGGCGAGTAAAATGCACTATTAAACTTCTATGATAGGGCAATCAGAGACCCGATTAGATCATTTTATATTATGGTTAATTTAAGAATTCAGCGAAATTCTATCACATTTGTTCAATTTACGTCGCTCCTATTTCAGATAGTGTACTGGGCTAGGCGGCATCTTAAAGCGCGTGGAAGGGCGAGTAAAATGCACTACTAAACTTCTATGATAGGGCAATCAGAGTCCCGTTTAGATCATTTTATATTTTGTTTAATATAAGATTTCAGGGAAATTCTATCACATTTGTTCAATTTACGTCGCTCCTATTTCAGATAGCGTACTCGGATAGGCGGCATGTTAAAGCGCGTGGAATGGTGAGTAAAATGCACTATTAAACTTCTAGGGTAGGGCAATCAGAGACCCGATTAGATCATTTTATATTTTGGTTAATATAAGGATCCAGCGAAATTCTATCACATTTGTTCAATTTACGTCGTTCCTATTTCAGACAGCGTATTGGGCTAAGTGGCATCTCAAAGCGCTTGGAATGGCGAGTGAAATGCACTATTAAACTTCTAGGGTAGGGCGAACAGAGACCCGATCAGATCATTTTATATTACGGTTAATATAAGAATTCAGCGAAGTTCTATCACATTTGTTCAATTTACGTCGCTCCTATTTCAGATAGCTTATTGGGCTAAGCGGCAACTCAGAGCGTATGAAATGACGAGTGAAATGCACTGTTAAACTTCTAGGGTAGGGCGAACAAAGACCCGATTAGATCATTTTACATTAAGGTTAAAATAAGAATTCAGCGAAATTCTATCACTTTTGTTCAATTTACGTCGCTCCTATTTCAGATAGCGTATTGGGCTAAGCTGCATCTCAAAGCGCAAGAAATGGCTCGTAAAATGCACTATTAAACTTCTAGGGTAGGGCAAACAGAGACCGGATTAGATCATTTTATATTTTGGTTAATATAAGAATTCAGCGAAATTCTATCACTTTTGTTCAATTTACGTCGCTCCTATTTCAGATAGCGTACTGGGCTAGGCGGCATCTTAAAGCGCGTGGAATGACGAGTAAAATGCGCTATTAAACTTCTATGATAGGGCAATCAGAGACCCGATTAGATTATTTTATATTTTGGTTAATATAAGAATTCAGCGAAATTCTATCACATTTGTTCAATTTACGTCGCTCCTATTTCAGATAGCTTATTGGGCTAAGCGGCATCTCAAAGCGCATGAAGTGGCGAGTAAAATGCACTATTAAACTTCTAGGGTAGGGCGAACAAAGACTCGATTAGATCATTTTACATTAAGGTTAATATAAGAATTCAGCGAAATTCTATCTCATTTGTTCAATTTACATCGCTCCTATTTCAGATAGCGACTTGTGCTAAGCGGCATCTCAAAGCGCAAGAAATGGCGAGTAAAATGCACTATTAAACTTCTAGGGTAGGGCAAACAGAGACCCGAATAGATCATTTTATATTACGGTTAATATAAGAATTCAGCGTAATTCTGTGACATTTGTTCAACTTACGTAGCTCCTATTTCAGATAGCGTACTGGGCTAGGCGGCAACTTAAAGCGCGTGGAATGGTGAGTAAAATGCACTATTAAACTTCCAGGGTAGGGCGAACAAAGACTCGATTAGATCATTTTACATTAAGGTTAATATAAGAATTCAGCGAAATTCTATCACAATTGTTCAATTTACATCGCTCCTATTTCAGATAGCGACTTGTGCTAAGCGGCATCTCAAAGCGCAAGAAATGGCGAGTAAAATGCACTATTAAACTTCTAGGGTCGGGCAAACAGAGACCAGTTTAGATCACTTTATATTATGGTAAATTTAAGAATTCAGCGAAATTCTATCTCATTTGTTCAATTTACGTCGATCCTATTGCAGATAGCGTATTGGGCTAAGCGGCATCTCAAAGCGCATGAAATGGCGAGTAAAATGCACTATTAAACTTCTATGGTAATGCAAACAGAGACCTGATTAGATCATTTTATATTACGGTTAATATAAGAATTCAGCGTAATTCTATCACATTTGTTCAACATGCGTCGCTGCTATTTCAGATAGTGTATTGGGCTAGGCGGCATCTTAAAGCGCGTGGAAGGGCGAGTAAAATGCACGACTAAACTTCTATGATAGGGCAATCAGAGTCCCGTTTAGGTCATTTTATATTTTGTTTAATATAAGATTTCAGGGAAATTCTATCACATTTGTTCAATTTACGTCGCTCCTATTTCAGATAGCTATTGGGCTAAGCGGCATCTCAAAGCGCATGAAATGACGAGAGAAATGCACTATTAAACTTCTTGGGTAGGGCGAACAGAGACCCTATTACATCATTTTATATTATGGTTAATTTAAGAATTCAGCAAAATTCTATCACATTTGTTCAATTTACGTCGCTCCTATTTCAGATAGCGCACTGGGCTAGGCGGCATCTTAAAGCGCGTGGAATGACGAGTAAAATGCACTATTAAACTTCTATGATAGGGCAATCAGAGACCCGATTAGATCATTTTATATTTTGGTTAATGTAAGAATTCAGCGAAATTCTATCACATTTGTTCAATTTACGTCGCTCCTATTTCAGATAGCTATTGGGCTAAGCGGCATCTCAAAGCGCATGAAATGACGAGAGAAATGCACTATTAAACTTCTTGGGTAGGGCGAACAGAGACCCGATTACATCATTTTATATTATGGTTAATATAAGAATTCAGCGATATTCTATCGCATTTGTTCAATTTGCGTCGCTCCTATTTCAGATAGCTTATTGGGCTAAGCGGCATCTCAAAGCGCATGAAATGGCGAGTAAAATGCACTATTAAACTTCTTGGATAAGGCAAACAGAGACCCGATTAGATTATTTTATATTACGGTTAATATAAGAATTCAGCGTAATTCTGTCACATTTGTTCAAGTTACGTAGCTCCTATTTCAGATAGCGTACTGGGCTAGGCGGCAACTTAAACCGCGTGGAATGGCGAGCAAAATGCACTATTAAACTTCTATGATAGGGCAATCAGAGACCCGATTAGTTCATTTTATATTTTGGTTAATATAAGAATCCAGCGAAATTCTATCACATTTGTTTAATTTACGTCGCTCCTATTTCAGATAGCGTATTGGGCTAAGCGGCATCTCAAAGCGCATGAAATGGCGAGTAAAATGCACTATTAAACTTCTAGGGTAGGGCAATCAGAGACCCGATTAGATCATTTTATATTATGGTTAATTTAAGAATTCAGTGAAATTCTATCACATTTGTTCAATTTACGTTGCTCCTATTTCAGATAGCGTATTGGGCTAAGCGGCATCTCAAAGCGCAAGAAATGGCGAGTAAAATGCACTATTAAACTTCTAGGGTGGGGCAAACAGAGACCAGTTTAGATCACTTTATATTATGGTTAATATAAGAATTCAGCGTAATTCTATCACATTTGTTCAACATACGTCGCTCCTATTTCAGATAGTGTACTGGGCTAGGCGGCGTCTTAAAGCGCGTGGAAGGGCGAGTAAAATGCACTACTAAACTTCTATGATAGGGCAATCAGAGTCCCGTTTAGATCATTTTATATTTTGTTTAATATAAGATTTCAGGGAAATTCTATCACATTTGTTCAATTTACGTCGCTCCTATTTTAGATAGCTATTGGGCTAAGCGGCATCTCAAAGCGCATGAAATGACGAGAGAAATGCACTATGAAACTTCTTGGGTAGGGCGAACTGAGACCCGATTACATCATTTTATATTATGGTTAATTTAAGAATTCAGCAAAATTCTATCACATTAGTTTACTTTACGTCGCTCCTATTTCAGATAGCGTATTGGGATAAGCGGCATCTCAAAGCGCATGAAATGCTGAGTAAAATCCGCTATTAAACTTCTAGGGTAGGGCAATCAGAGACCCGATTAGATCATTTTATATTATGGTTAATTTAAGGATTCAGCAAAATTCTATCACATTTGTTCAATTTACGTCGCTCCTATTTCAGATAGCGTACCCGGATAGGCGGCATCTTAAAGCGCGAGGAATGGCGAGTAAAATGCACTATTAAACTTCTATGATAGGGCAATCAGAGACCCGATTAGATCATTTTATAGTTTGGTTAATATAAGAATTCAGCGAAATTCTATCACATTTGTTCAATTTACGTCGCTCCTATTTCAGATAGCGTATTGGGCTAAGCGGCATCTCAAAGCGCAAGAAATGGCGAGTAAAATGCACTATTAAACTTCTAGGGTCGGGCAAACAGAGACCAGTTTAGATCACTTTATATTATGGTTAATTTAAGAATTCAGCGAAATTCTATCTCATTTGTTCAATTTACGTCGATCCTATTGCAGATAGCGTATTGGGCTAAGCGGCATCTCAAAGCGCATGAAATGGCGAGTAAAATGCACTATTAAACTTCTATGGTAATGCAAACAGAGACCTGATTAGATCATTTTATATTACGGTTAATATAAGAATTCAGCGTAATTCTATCACATTTGTTCAACATGCGTCGCTCCTATTTCAGATAGTGTATTGGGCTAGGCGGCATCTTAAAGCGCGTGGAAGGGCGAGTAAAATGCACTACTAAACTTCTATGATAGGGCAATCAGAGTCCCGTTTAGGTCATTTTATATTTTGTTTAATATAAGATTTCAGGGAAATTCTATCACATTTGTTCAATTTACGTCGCTCCTATTTCAGATAGCTATTGGGCTAAGCGGCATCTCAAAGCGCATGAAATGACGAGAGAAATGCACTATTAAACTTCTTGGGTAGGGCGAACAGAGACCCTATTACATCATTTTATATTATGGTTAATTTAAGAATTCAGCAAAATTCTATCACATTTGTTCAATTTACGTCGCTCCTATTTCAGATATCGTACTGGGCTAGGCGGCATCTTAAAGCGCGTGGAATGACGAGTAAAATGCACTATTAAACTTCTATGATAGGGCAATCAGAGACCCGATTAGATCATTTTATATTTTGGTTAATGTAAGAATTCAGCGAAATTCTATCACATTTGTTCAATTTACGTCGCTCCTATTTCAAATAGCGTATTGGGCTAAGCGGCATCTCCATGCGCATGAAATGGCGAGTAAAATGCACTATTAAACTTCTAGGATAAGGCAAATGGAGACCCGATTAGACCATTTTATATTACGGTTAATATAAGAATTCAGCGTTATTCTATCACATTTGTTTAACTTACGTCGCTCCTATTTCAGATAGCGTACTCGGATAGGCGGCATCTTAAAGCGCGTGGAAAGGCGAGTAAAATGTACTATTAAACTTCGAGGGTAATGCAAACAGAGACCCGATTAGATCATTTTATATTACGGTTAATATAAGATTTCAGGGAAATTCTATCACATTTGTTCAATTTACGTCGCTCCTATTGCAGATAGCTATTGGGCTAAGCGGCATCTCAAAGCGCATGAAATGACGAGAGAAATGCACTATTAAACTTCTTGGGTAGGGCGAACAGAGACCCGATTACATCATTTTATATTATGGTTAATATAAGAATTCAGCGATATTCTATCGCATTTGTTCAATTTGCGTCGCTCCTATTTCAGATAGCTTATTGGGCTAAGCGGCATCTCAAAGCGCATGAAATGGCGAGTAAAATGCACTATTAAACTTCTTGGATAAGGCAAACAGAGACCCGATTAGATTATTTTATATTACGGTTAATATAAGAATTCAGCGTAATTCTGTCACATTTGTTCAAGTTACGTAGCTCCTATTTCAGATAGCGTACTGGGCTAGGCGGCAACTTAAACCGCGTGGAATGGCGAGCAAAATGCACTATTAAACTTCTATGATAGGGCAATCAGAGACCCGATTAGTTCATTTTATATTTTGGTTAATATAAGAATCCAGCGAAATTCTATCACATTTGTTCAATTTACGTCGCTCCTATTTCAGATAGCGTATTGGGCTAAGCGGCATCTCAAAGCGCAAGAAGTGGCGAGTAAAATGCACTATTAAACTTCTAGGGTAGGGCAAACAGAGACCCCATTAGATCATTTTATATTATGGTTAATTTAAGAATTCAGCGAAATTCTATCACATTTGTTCAATTTACGTTGCTCCTATTTCAGATAGCGTATTGGGCTAAGCGGCATCTCAAAGCGCAAGAAATGGCGAGTAAAATGCACTATTAAACTTCTAGGGTGGGGCAATCAGAGACCCGATTAGATCATTTTATATTATGGTTAATTTAAGAATTCAGCAAAATTCTATCACATTTGTTCAATTTACGTCGTTCCTATTTCAGATAGCATACTGGGCTAGGCGGCATCTTAAAGCGCGTGGAATGGCGAGTAAAATGCACTATTAATCTTCTATGATAGGGCAATCAGAGGCCCGATTAGATCATTTTATATTTTGGTTAATATAAGAATTCAGCGTAATTCTATCACATTTGTTCAATTTACGTCGCTCCTATTTCAGATAGCGTATTGGGCTATGCGGCATCTCAAAGCGCATGAAATGACGAGAGAAATGCACTATTAAACTTCTTGGGTAGGGCGAACAGAGACCCGATTACATCATTTTATATTATGGTTAATTTAAGAATTCAGCAAAATTCTATCACATTTGTTCAATTTACGTCGCTCCTATTTCAGATAGCGTACTGGGCTACGCGGTATCTTAAAGCGCGTGGAATGGCGAGTAAAATGCACTATTAAACTTCTAGGATAAGGCAAACGGAGACCCGATTAGACCATTTTATATTACGGTTAATATAAGAATTCAGAGATATTCTATCACATTTGTTCAACTTACGTCGCTCCTATTTCAGAAAGCGTACTCGGATAGGCGGCATCTTAAAGCACGTGGAATGGCGAGTACAATGCACTATTAAACTTCTCGGGTAATGCAAACAGAGACCCGATTAGATCATTTTATATTACGGTTAATATAAGATTTCAGGGAAATTCTATCACATTTGTTCAATTTACGTCGCTCCTATTTCAGATAGCGTACTGGGCTAGGCGGCAACTTAAACCGCGTGGAATGGCGAGTAAAATGCACTATTAAACTTCTATGATAGGGCAATCAGAGACCCGATTAGTTCATTTTATATTTTGGTTAATATAAGAATCCAGCGAAATTCTATCACATTTGTTCAATTTACGTCGCTCCTATTTCAGATAGCTATTGGGCTAAGCGGCATCTCAAAGCGCGTGGAATGACGAGTAAAATGCACTATTAAACTTCTATGATAGGGCAATCAGAAACCCGATTAGATCATTTTCTATTTTGGTTAATATAAGAATTCAGCGAAATTCTATCACATTTGTTCAATTTACGTCGCTCCAATTTCAGATAGCTTATTGGGCTAAGCGGCATCGCAAAGCGCATGAATTGACGAGTGAAATGCACTATTAAACTTCTTGGGTAGGGCGAACAAAGACCCGATTAGATCATTTTACATTAAGGTTAATATAAGAATTCAGCGAAATTCTATCACATTTGTTCAATTTACATCGCTCCTATTTCAGATAGCGACTTGTGCTAAGCGGCATCTCAAAGCGCAAGAAATGGCGAGTAAAATGCACTATTAAACTTCTAGGGTAGGGCAATCAGAGACCCGATTAGATCATTTTATATTATGGTTAATTTAAGAATTCAGTGAAATTCTATCACATTTGTTCAATTTACGTTGCTCCTATTTCAGATAGCGTATTGGGCTAAGCGGCATCTCAAAGCGCAAGAAATGGCGAGTAAAATGCACTATTAAACTTCTAGGGTGGGGCAAACAGAGACCAGTTTAGATCACTTTATATTATGGTTAATATAAGAATTCAGCGTAATTCTATCACATTTGTTCAACATACGTCGCTCCTATTTCAGATAGTGTACTGGGCTAGGCGGCGTCTTAAAGCGCGTGGAAGGGCGAGTAAAATGCACTACTAAACTTCTATGATAGGGCAATCAGAGTCCCGTTTAGATCATTTTATATTTTGTTTAATATAAGATTTCAGGGAAATTCTATCACATTTGTTCAATTTACGTCGCTCCTATTTTAGATAGCTATTGGGCTAAGCGGCATCTCAAAGCGCATGAAATGACGAGAGAAATGCACTATGAAACTTCTTGGGTAGGGCGAACTGAGACCCGATTACATCATTTTATATTATGGTTAATTTAAGAATTCAGCAAAATTCTATCACATTAGTTTACTTTACGTCGCTCCTATTTCAGATAGCGTATTGGGATAAGCGGCATCTCAAAGCGCATGAAATGCTGAGTAAAATCCGCTATTAAACTTCTAGGGTAGGGCAATCAGAGACCCGATTAGATCATTTTATATTATGGTTAATTTAAGGATTCAGCAAAATTCTATCACATTTGTTCAATTTACGTCGCTCCTATTTCAGATAGCGTACCCGGATAGGCGGCATCTTAAAGCGCGAGGAATGGCGAGTAAAATGCACTATTAAACTTCTATGATAGGGCAATCAGAGACCCGATTAGATCATTTTATAGTTTGGTTAATATAAGAATTCAGCGAAATTCTATCACATTTGTTCAATTTACGTCGCTCCTATTTCAGATAGCGTATTGGGCTAAGCGGCATCTCAAAGCGCAAGAAATGGCGAGTAAAATGCACTATTAAACTTCTAGGGTCGGGCAAACAGAGACCAGTTTAGATCACTTTATATTATGGTTAATTAAGAATTCAGCGAAATTCTATCTCATTTGTTCAATTTACGTCGATCCTATTGCAGATAGCGTATTGGGCTAAGCGGCATCTCAAAGCGCATGAAATGGCGAGTAAAATGCACTATTAAACTTCTATGGTAATGCAAACAGAGACCTGATTAGATCATTTTATATTACGGTTAATATAAGAATTCAGCGTAATTCTATCACATTTGTTCAACATGCGTCGCTCCTATTTCAGATAGTGTATTGGGCTAGGCGGCATCTTAAAGCGCGTGGAAGGGCGAGTAAAATGCACTACTAAACTTCTATGATAGGGCAATCAGAGTCCCGTTTAGGTCATTTTATATTTTGTTTAATATAAGATTTCAGGGAAATTCTATCACATTTGTTCAATTTACGTCGCTCCTATTTCAGATAGCTATTGGGCTAAGCGGCATCTCAAAGCGCATGAAATGACGAGAGAAATGCACTATTAAACTTCTTGGGTAGGGCGAACAGAGACCCTATTACATCATTTTATATTATGGTTAATTTAAGAATTCAGCAAAATTCTATCACATTTGTTCAATTTACGTCGCTCCTATTTCAGATAGCGTACTGGGCTAGGCGGCATCTTAAAGCGCGTGGAATGACGAGTAAAATGCACTATTAAACTTCTATGATAGGGCAATCAGAGACCCGATTAGATCATTTTATATTTTGGTTAATGTAAGAATTCAGCGAAATTCTATCACATTTGTTCAATTTACGTCGCTCCTATTTCAAATAGCGTATTGGGCTAAGCGGCATCTCAATGCGCATGAAATGGCGAGTAAAATGCACTATTAAACTTCTAGGATAAGGCAAATGGAGACCCGATTAGACCATTTTATATTACGGTTAATATAAGAATTCAGCGTTATTCTATCACATTTGTTTAACTTACGTCGCTCCTATTTCAGATAGCGTACTCGGATAGGCGGCATCTTAAAGCGCGTGGAAAGGCGAGTAAAATGTACTATTAAACTTCGAGGGTAATGCAAACAGAGACCCGATTAGATCATTTTATATTACGGTTAATATAAGATTTCAGGGAAATTCTATCACATTTGTTCAATTTACGTCGCTCCTATTGCAGATAGCTATTGGGCTAAGCGGCATCTCAAAGCGCATGAAATGACGAGAGAAATGCACTATTAAACTTCTTGGGTAGGGCGAACAGAGACCCGATTACATCATTTTATATTATGGTTAATATAAGAATTCAGCGATATTCTATCGCATTTGTTCAATTTGCGTCGCTCCTATTTCAGATAGCTTATTGGGCTAAGCGGCATCTCAAAGCGCATGAAATGGCGAGTAAAATGCACTATTAAACTTCTTGGATAAGGCAAACAGAGACCCGATTAGATTATTTTATATTACGGTTAATATAAGAATTCAGCGTAATTCTGTCACATTTGTTCAAGTTACGTAGCTCCTATTTCAGATAGCGTACTGGGCTAGGCGGCAACTTAAACCGCGTGGAATGGCGAGCAAAATGCACTATTAAACTTCTATGATAGGGCAATCAGAGACCCGATTAGATCATTTTATATTTTGGTTAATATAAGAATCCAGCGAAATTCTATCACATTTGTTCAATTTACGTCGCTCCTATTTCAGATAGCGTATTGGGCTAAGCGGCATCTCAAAGCGCAAGAAGTGGCGAGTAAAATGCACTATTAAACTTCTAGGGTAGGGCAAACAGAGACCCGATTAGATCATTTTATATTATGGTTAATTTAAGAATTCAGCGAAATTCTATCACATTTGTTCAATTTACGTTGCTCCTATTTCAGATAGCGTATTGGGCTAAGCGGCATCTCAAAGCGCAAGAAATGGCGAGTAAAATGCACTATTAAACTTCTAGGGTGGGGCAATCAGAGACCCGATTAGATCATTTTATATTATGGTTAATTTAAGAATTCAGCAAAATTCTATCACATTTGTTCAATTTACGTCGTTCCTATTTCAGATAGCATACTGGGCTAGGCGGCATCTTAAAGCGCGTGGAATGGCGAGTAAAATGCACTATTAATCTTCTATGATAGGGCAATCAGAGGCCCGATTAGATCATTTTATATTTTGGTTAATATAAGAATTCAGCGTAATTCTATCACATTTGTTCAATTTACGTCGCTCCTATTTCAGATAGCGTATTGGGCTATGCGGCATCTCAAAGCGCATGAAATGACGAGAGAAATGCACTATTAAACTTCTTGGGTAGGGCGAACAGAGACCCGATTACATCATTTTATATTATGGTTAATTTAAGAATTCAGCAAAATTCTATCACATTTGTTCAATTTACGTCGCTCCTATTTCAGATAGCGTACTGGGCTACGCGGTATCTTAAAGCGCGTGGAATGGCGAGTAAAATGCACTATTAAACTTCTAGGATAAGGCAAACGGAGACCCGATTAGACCATTTTATATTACGGTTAATATAAGAATTCAGAGATATTCTATCACATTTGTTCAACTTACGTCGCTCCTATTTCAGAAAGCGTACTCGGATAGGCGGCATCTTAAAGCACGTGGAATGGCGAGTACAATGCACTATTAAACTTCTCGGGTAATGCAAACAGAGACCCGATTAGATCATTTTATATTACGGTTAATATAAGATTTCAGGGAAATTCTATCACATTTGTTCAATTTACGTCGCTCCTATTTCAGATAGCGCACTGGGCTAGGCGGCAACTTAAACCGCGTGGAATGGCGAGTAAAATGCACTATTAAACTTCTATGATAGGGCAATCAGAGACCCGATTAGTTCATTTTATATTTTGGTTAATATAAGAATCCAGCGAAATTCTATCACATTTGTTCAATTTACGTCGCTCCTATTTCAGATAGCTATTGGGCTAAGCGGCATCTCAAAGCGCGTGGAATGACGAGTAAAATGCACTATTAAACTTCTATGATAGGGCAATCAGAGACCCGATTAGATCATTTTATATTTTGGTTAATATAAGAATTCAGCGAAATTCTATCACATTTGTTCAATTTACGTCGCTCCAATTTCAGATAGCTTATTGGGCTAAGCGGCATCGCAAAGCGCATGAATTGACGAGTGAAATGCACTATTAAACTTCTTGGGTAGGGCGAACAAAGACCCGATTAGATCATTTTACATTAAGGTTAATATAAGAATTCAGCGAAATTCTATCACATTTGTTCAATTTACATCGCTCCTATTTCAGATAGCGACTTGTGCTAAGCGGCATCTCAAAGCGCAAGAAATGGCGAGTAAAATGCACTATTAAACTTCTAGGGTAGGGCAAACAGAGACCCCATTAGATCATTTTATATTATGGTTAATTTAAGAATTCAGCGAAATTCTATCACATTTGTTCAATTTACGTCGCTCCTATTTCAGATAGCGTATTGGGCTAAGCCGCATCTCAAAGCGCATGAAATGGCGAGTAAAATGCACTATTAAACTTCTAGGGTAGGGCAATCAGAGATCCGATTAGATCATTTTATATTTTGGTTAATAAAAGAATTCATCGAAATTCTATCACATTTGTTCAATTTACATCGCTCCTATTTCAGATAGCGTACTGGGCTAAGCGGCATCTCAAAGCGCAAGAAATGGCGAGTAAAATGCACTATTAAACTTCTAGGGTAGGGCAAACAGAGACCCCATTAGATCATTTTATATTATGGTTAATTTAAGAATTCAGCGAAATTCTATCACATTTGTTCAATTTACGTCGCTCCTATTTCAGATAGCGTATTGGGCTAAGCCGCATCTCAAAGCGCAAGAAATGGCCAGTAAAATGCACTATTAAACTTCTAGGGTAGGGCAAACAGAGACCACATTACATCATTTTATATTATGGTTAATTTAAGAATTCAGCGAAATTCTCTCACATTTGTTCAATTTACGTCGCTGATATTTCAGATAGCGTATTGGGCTAAGCGGCATCTCAAAGCGCAAGAAATGGCGAGTGAAATGCACCATTAAACTTCTAGGGTAGGGCAAACAGATACCCGAATAGGTCATTTCATATTATGGTTAATTTAAGAATTCAGAAAAATTCTATCACATTTGTTCAATTTACGTCGCTCCTATTTCAGATAGCGTACCCGGATAGGCGGCATCTTAAAGCGCGAGGAATGACGAGTAAAATGCACTATTAAACTTCTATGATAGGGCAATCAGAGACCCGATTAGATCATTTTATATTTTGGTTAATATAAGAATTCAGCGAAATTCTATCACATTTGTTTAATTTACGTCGCTCCTATTTCAGATAGCGTATTGGGCTAAGCGGCATCTCAAAGCGCATGAAATGGCGAGTAAAATGCACTATTAAACTTCTAGGGTAGGGCAATCAGAGACCCGATTAGATCATTTTATATTACGGTTAATATAAGAATTCAGCGAAATTCTATCACATTTGTTCAATTTACGTCGCTCCTATTTCAGATAGCGTATTGGGCTAAGCGGCATCTCAAAGCGCATGAAATGACGAGTGAAATGCACTATTAAACTTCTTGGGTAGGGCGAACAGAGACCCGATTACATCATTTTATATTTTGGTTAACATAAGAATTCAGCGAAATTCTATCACATTTGTTCAATTTACGTCGCTCCTATTTAAGATAGCGTACTCGGATAGGCGGCATCTTAAGGCGCGTGGAATGGTGAGTACAATGCACTATTAAACTTCTAGGGTAGGGCAATCAGAGACCCGATTAGATCATTTTATATTTTGGTTAATATAAGGATCCAGCGAAATTCTATCACATTTGTTCAATTTACGTCGCTCCTATTTCAGACAGCGTATTGGGCTAAGCGGCATCTCAAAGTGCATGGAATGGCGAGTGAAATGCACTATTAAACTTCTAGGGTAGGGCGAACAGAGACCCGAATAGATCATTTTATATTGCGGTTAATATAAGAATTCAGCGTAATTCTATCACATTTGTTCAACTAACGTCGCTCCTATTTCAGATAGCGTACTGCGGTAGGCGGCATCTTAAAGCGCGTGGAACGGCGAGTAAAATGCACTGCTAAACTTCTATCATAGGGCAATCAGAGTTCCGAATAGATCATTTTATATTTCGTTTACTATAACATTTCAGGGAAATTCTATCACATTTGTTCAATTTACGTCGCTCCTATTTCAGATAGCGTATTGGGCTAAGCGGCATCTCAAAGCGCATGAAATGGCGAGTAAAATGCACTCTTAAACTTCTAGGGCATGGCGAACAGAGACCCGATTAGATCATTTTACATTAAGGTTAATATAAGTATTCAGGGAACTTCTATCACATTTGTTCAATTTACGTTGCTCCTATTTCAGATAGCGTATTGGGCTAAGCGGCATCTCAAAGCGCAAGAAATGGCGAGTAAAATGCACTATTAAACTTCTAGGGTGGGGCAAACAGAGACCAGTTTAGATCACTTTATATTATGGTTAATATAAGAATTCAGCGTAATTCTATCACATTTGTTCAACATACGTCGCTCCTATTTCAGATAGTGTACTGGGCTAGGCGGCGTCTTAAAGCGCGTGGAAGGGTGAGTAGAATGCACTACTAAACTTCTATGATAGGGCAATCAGAGTCCCGTTTAGATCATTTTATATTTTGTTTAATATAAGATTTCAGGGAAATTCTATCACATTTCTTCAATTTACGTCGCTCCTATTTTAGATAGCTATTGGGCTAAGCGGCATCTCAAAGCGCATGAAATGACGAGAGAAATGCACTATTAAACTTCTTGGGTAGGGCGAACTGAGACCCGATTACATCATTTTATATTATGGTTAATTTAAGAATTCAGCAAAATTCTATCACATTTGTTTACTTTACGTCGCTCTTATTTCAGATAGCGTATTGGGATAAGCGGCATCTCAAAGCGCATGAAATGCTGAGTAAAATCCGCTATTAAACTTCTAGGGTAGGGCAATCAGAGACCCGATTAGATCATTTTATATTATGGTTAATTTAAGGATTCAGCAAAATTCTATCACATTTGTTCAATTTACGTCGCTCCTATTTCAGATAGCGTACCCGGATAGGCGGCATCTTAAAGCGCGAGGAATGGCGAGTAAAATGCACTATTAAACTTCTATGATAGGGCAATCAGAGACCCGATTAGATCATTTTATAGTTTGGTTAATATAAGAATTCAGCGAAATTCTATCACATTTGTTCAATTTACGTCGCTCCTATTTCAGATAGCGTATTGGGCTAAGCGGCATCTCAAAGCGCAAGAAATGGCGAGTAAAATGCACTATTAAACTTCTAGGGTCGGGCAAACAGAGACCAGTTTAGATCACTTTATATTATGGTTAATTTAAGAATTCAGCGAAATTCTATCTCATTTGTTCAATTTACGTCGATCCTATTGCAGATAGCGTATTGGGCTAAGCGGCATCTCAAAGCGCATGAAATGGCGAGTAAAATGCACTATTAAACTTCTATGGTAATGCAAACAGAGACCCGATTAGATCATTTTATATTACGGTTAATATAAGAATTCAGCGTAATTCTATCACATTTGTTCAACATGCGTCGCTCCTATTTCAGATAGTGTATTGGGCTAGGCGGCATCTTAAAGCGCGTGGAAGGGCGAGTAAAATGCACTACTAAACTTCTATGATAGGGCAATCAGAGTCCCGTTTAGGTCATTTTATATTTTGTTTAATATAAGATTTCAGGGAAATTCTATCACATTTGTTCAATTTACGTCGCTCCTATTTCAGATAGCTATTGGGCTAAGCGGCATCTCAAAGCGCATGAAATGACGAGAGAAATGCACTATTAAACTTCTTGGGTAGGGCGAACAGAGACCCTATTACATCATTTTATATTATGGTTAATATAAGAATTCAGCAAAATTCTATCACATTTGTTCAATTTACGTCGCTCCTATTTCAGATAGCGTACTGGGCTAGGCGGCATCTTAAAGCGCGTGGAATGACGAGTAAAATGCACTATTAAACTTCTATGATAGGGCAATCAGAGACCCGATTAGATCGTTTTATATTTTGGTTAATGTAAGAATTCAGCGAAATTCTATCACATTTGTTCAATTTACGTCGCTCCTATTTCAAATAGCGTATTGGGCTAAGCGGCATCTCCATGCGCATGAAATGGCGAGTAAAATGCACTATTAAACTTCTAGGATAAGGCAAATGGAGACCCGATTAGACCATTTTATATTACGGTTAATATAAGAATTCAGCGTTATTCTATCACATTTGTTTAACTTACGTCGCTCCTATTTCAGATAGCGTACTCGGATAGGCGGCATCTTAAAGCGCGTGGAAAGGCGAGTAAAATGTACTATTAAACTTCGAGGGTAATGCAAACAGAGACCCGATTAGATCATTTTATATTACGGTTAATATAAGATTTCAGGGAAATTCTATCACATTTGTTCAATTTACGTCGCTCCTATTGCAGATAGCTATTGGGCTAAGCGGCATCTCAAAGCGCATGAAATGACGAGAGAAATGCACTATTAAACTTCTTGGGTAGGGCGAACAGAGACCCGATTACATCATTTTATATTATGGTTAATATAAGAATTCAGCGATATTCTATCGCATTTGTTCAATTTGCGTCGCTCCTATTTCAGATAGCTTATTGGGCTAAGCGGCATCTCAAAGCGCATGAAATGGCGAGTAAAATGCACTATTAAACTTCTTGGATAAGGCAAACAGAGACCCGATTAGATTATTTTATATTACGGTTAATATAAGAATTCAGCGTAATTCTGTCACATTTGTTCAAGTTACGTAGCTCCTATTTCAGATAGCGTACTGGGCTAGGCGGCAACTTAAACCGCGTGGAATGGCGAGCAAAATGCACTATTAAACTTCTATGATAGGGCAATCAGAGACCCGATTAGTTCATTTTATATTTTGGTTAATATAAGAATCCAGCGAAATTCTATCACATTTGTTCAATTTACGTCGCTCCTATTTCAGATAGCGTATTGGGCTAAGCGGCATCTCAAAGCGCAAGAAGTGGCGAGTAAAATGCACTATTAAACTTCTAGGGTAGGGCAAACAGAGACCCCATTAGATCATTTTATATTATGGTTAATTTAAGAATTCAGCGAAATTCTATCACATTTGTTCAATTTACGTTGCTCCTATTTCAGATAGCGTATTGGGCTAAGCGGCATCTCAAAGCGCAAGAAATGGCGAGTAAAATGCACTATTAAACTTCTAGGGTGGGGCAATCAGAGACCCGATTAGATCATTTTATATTATGGTTAATTTAAGAATTCAGCAAAATTCTATCACATTTGTTCAATTTACGTCGTTCCTATTTCAGATAGCATACTGGGCTAGGCGGCATCTTAAAGCGCGTGGAATGGCGAGTAAAATGCACTATTAATCTTCTATGATAGGGCAATCAGAGGCCCGATTAGATCATTTTATATTTTGGTTAATATAAGAATTCAGCGTAATTCTATCACATTTGTTCAATTTACGTCGCTCCTATTTCAGATAGCGTATTGGGCTATGCGGCATCTCAAAGCGCATGAAATGACGAGAGAAATGCACTATTAAACTTCTTGGGTAGGGCGAACAGAGACCCGATTACATCATTTTATATTATGGTTAATTTAAGAATTCAGCAAAATTCTATCACATTTGTTCAATTTACGTCGCTCCTATTTCAGATAGCGTACTGGGCTACGCGGTATCTTAAAGCGCGTGGAATGGCGAGTAAAATGCACTATTAAACTTCTAGGATAAGGCAAACGGAGACCCGATTAGACCATTTTATATTACGGTTAATATAAGAATTCAGAGATATTCTATCACATTTGTTCAACTTACGTCGCTCCTATTTCAGAAAGCGTACTCGGATAGGCGGCATCTTAAAGCACGTGGAATGGCGAGTACAATGCACTATTAAACTTCTCGGGTAATGCAAACAGAGACCCGATTAGATCATTTTATATTACGGTTAATATAAGATTTCAGGGAAATTCTATCACATTTGTTCAATTTACGTCGCTCCTATTTCAGATAGCGCACTGGGCTAGGCGGCAACTTAAACCGCGTGGAATGGCGAGTAAAATGCACTATTAAACTTCTATGATAGGGCAATCAGAGACCCGATTAGTTCATTTTATATTTTGGTTAATATAAGAATCCAGCGAAATTCTATCACATTTGTTCAATTTACGTCGCTCCTATTTCAGATAGCTATTGGGCTAAGCGGCATCTCAAAGCGCGTGGAATGACGAGTAAAATGCACTATTAAACTTCTATGATAGGGCAATCAGAAACCCGATTAGATCATTTTCTATTTTGGTTAATATAAGAATTCAGCGAAATTCTATCACATTTGTTCAATTTACGTCGCTCCAATTTCAGATAGCTTATTGGGCTAAGCGGCATCGCAAAGCGCATGAATTGACGAGTGAAATGCACTATTAAACTTCTTGGGTAGGGCGAACAAAGACCCGATTAGATCATTTTACATTAAGGTTAATATAAGAATTCAGCGAAATTCTATCACATTTGTTCAATTTACATCGCTCCTATTTCAGATAGCGACTTGTGCTAAGCGGCATCTCAAAGCGCAAGAAATGGCGAGTAAAATGCACTATTAAACTTCTAGGGTAGGGCAAACAGAGACCCCATTAGATCATTTTATATTATGGTTAATTTAAGAATTCAGCGAAATTCTATCACATTTGTTCAATTTACGTCGCTCCTATTTCAGATAGCGTATTGGGCTAAGCCGCATCTCAAAGCGCATGAAATGGCGAGTAAAATGCACTATTAAACTTCTAGGGTAGGGCAATCAGAGATCCGATTAGATCATTTTATATTTTGGTTAATAAAAGAATTCATCGAAATTCTATCACATTTGTTCAATTTACATCGCTCCTATTTCAGATAGCGTACTGGGCTAAGCGGCATCTCAAAGCGCAAGAAATGGCGAGTAAAATGCACTATTAAACTTCTAGGGTAGGGCAAACAGAGACCCCATTAGATCATTTTATATTATGGTTAATTTAAGAATTCAGCGAAATTCTATCACATTTGTTCAATTTACGTCGCTCCTATTTCAGATAGCGTATTGGGCTAAGCCGCATCTCAAAGCGCAAGAAATGGCCAGTAAAATGCACTATTAAACTTCTAGGGTAGGGCAAACAGAGACCACATTACATCATTTTATATTATGGTTAATTTAAGAATTCAGCGAAATTCTCTCACATTTGTTCAATTTACGTCGCTGATATTTCAGATAGCGTATTGGGCTAAGCGGCATCTCAAAGCGCAAGAAATGGCGAGTGAAATGCACCATTAAACTTCTAGGGTAGGGCAAACAGATACCCGAATAGGTCATTTCATATTATGGTTAATTTAAGAATTCAGAAAAATTCTATCACATTTGTTCAATTTACGTCGCTCCTATTTCAGATAGCGTACCCGGATAGGCGGCATCTTAAAGCGCGAGGAATGACGAGTAAAATGCACTATTAAACTTCTATGATAGGGCAATCAGAGACCCGATTAGATCATTTTATATTTTGGTTAATATAAGAATTCAGCGAAATTCTATCACATTTGTTTAATTTACGTCGCTCCTATTTCAGATAGCGTATTGGGCTAAGCGGCATCTCAAAGCGCATGAAATGGCGAGTAAAATGCACTATTAAACTTCTAGGGTAGGGCAATCAGAGACCCGATTAGATCATTTTATATTACGGTTAATATAAGAATTCAGCGAAATTCTATCACATTTGTTCAATTTACGTCGCTCCTATTTCAGATAGCGTATTGGGCTAAGCGGCATCTCAAAGCGCATGAAATGACGAGTGAAATGCACTATTAAACTTCTTGGGTAGGGCGAACAGAGACCCGATTACATCATTTTATATTTTGGTTAACATAAGAATTCAGCGAAATTCTATCACATTTGTTCAATTTACGTCGCTCCTATTTAAGATAGCGTACTCGGATAGGCGGCATCTTAAGGCGCGTGGAATGGTGAGTACAATGCACTATTAAACTTCTAGGGTAGGGCAATCAGAGACCCGATTAGATCATTTTATATTTTGGTTAATATAAGGATCCAGCGAAATTCTATCACATTTGTTCAATTTACGTCGCTCCTATTTCAGACAGCGTATTGGGCTAAGCGGCATCTCAAAGTGCATGGAATGGCGAGTGAAATGCACTATTAAACTTCTAGGGTAGGGCGAACAGAGACCCGAATAGATCATTTTATATTGCGGTTAATATAAGAATTCAGCGTAATTCTATCACATTTGTTCAACTAACGTCGCTCCTATTTCAGATAGCGTACTGCGGTAGGCGGCATCTTAAAGCGCGTGGAACGGCGAGTAAAATGCACTGCTAAACTTCTATCATAGGGCAATCAGAGTTCCGAATAGATCATTTTATATTTCGTTTACTATAACATTTCAGGGAAATTCTATCACATTTGTTCAATTTACGTCGCTCCTATTTCAGATAGCGTATTGGGCTAAGCGGCATCTCAAAGCGCATGAAATGGCGAGTAAAATGCACTCTTAAACTTCTAGGGCATGGCGAACAGAGACCCGATTAGATCATTTTACATTAAGGTTAATATAAGTATTCAGGGAACTTCTATCACATTTGTTCAATTTACGTTGCTCCTATTTCAGATAGCGTATTGGGCTAAGCGGCATCTCAAAGCGCAAGAAATGGCGAGTAAAATGCACTATTAAACTTCTAGGGTGGGGCAAACAGAGACCAGTTTAGATCACTTTATATTATGGTTAATATAAGAATTCAGCGTAATTCTATCACATTTGTTCAACATACGTCGCTCCTATTTCAGATAGTGTACTGGGCTAGGCGGCGTCTTAAAGCGCGTGGAAGGGTGAGTAGAATGCACTACTAAACTTCTATGATAGGGCAATCAGAGTCCCGTTTAGATCATTTTATATTTTGTTTAATATAAGATTTCAGGGAAATTCTATCACATTTCTTCAATTTACGTCGCTCCTATTTTAGATAGCTATTGGGCTAAGCGGCATCTCAAAGCGCATGAAATGACGAGAGAAATGCACTATTAAACTTCTTGGGTAGGGCGAACTGAGACCCGATTACATCATTTTATATTATGGTTAATTTAAGAATTCAGCAAAATTCTATCACATTTGTTTACTTTACGTCGCTCTTATTTCAGATAGCGTATTGGGATAAGCGGCATCTCAAAGCGCATGAAATGCTGAGTAAAATCCGCTATTAAACTTCTAGGGTAGGGCAAACAGAGACCCGATTAGATCATTTTATATTATGGTTAATTTAAGAATTCAGCAAAATTCTATCACATTTGTTCAATTTACGTCGCTCCTATTTCAGATAGCGTACCCGGATAGGCGGCATCTTAAAGCGCGAGGAATGGCGAGTAAAATGCACTATTAAACTTCTATGATAGGGCAATCAGAGACCCGATTAGATCATTTTATAGTTTGGTTAATATAAGAATTCAGCGAAATTCTATCACATTTGTTCAATTTACGTCGCTCCTATTTCAGATAGCGTATTGGGCTAAGCGGCATCTCAAAGCGCAAGAAATGGCGAGTAAAATGCACTATTAAACTTCTAGGGTCGGGCAAACAGAGACCAGTTTAGATCACTTTATATTATGGTTAATTTAAGAATTCAGCGAAATTCTATCTCATTTGTTCAATTTACGTCGATCCTATTGCAGATAGCGTATTGGGCTAAGCGGCATCTCAAAGCGCATGAAATGGCGAGTAAAATGCACTATTAAACTTCTATGGTAATGCAAACAGAGACCCGATTAGATCATTTTATATTACGGTTAATATAAGAATTCAGCGTAATTCTATCACATTTGTTCAACATGCGTCGCTCCTATTTCAGATAGTGTATTGGGCTAGGCGGCATCTTAAAGCGCGTGGAAGGGCGAGTAAAATGCACTACTAAACTTCTATGATAGGGCAATCAGAGTCCCGTTTAGGTCATTTTATATTTTGTTTAATATAAGATTTCAGGGAAATTCTATCACATTTGTTCAATTTACGTCGCTCCTATTTCAGATAGCTATTGGGCTAAGCGGCATCTCAAAGCGCATGAAATGACGAGAGAAATGCACTATTAAACTTCTTGGGTAGGGCGAACAGAGACCCTATTACATCATTTTATATTATGGTTAATTTAAGAATTCAGCAAAATTCTATCACATTTGTTCAATTTACGTCGCTCCTATTTCAGATAGCGTACTGGGCTAGGCGGCATCTTAAAGCGCGTGGAATGACGAGTAAAATGCACTATTAAACTTCTATGATAGGGCAATCAGAGACCCGATTAGATCATTTTATATTTTGGTTAATGTAAGAATTCAGCGAAATTCTATCACATTTGTTCAATTTACGTCGCTCCTATTTCAAATAGCGTATTGGGCTAAGCGGCATCTCCAAGCGCATGAAATGGCGAGTAAAATGCACTATTAAACTTCTAGGATAAGGCAAATGGAGACCCGATTAGACCATTTTATATTACGGTTAATATAAGAATTCAGCGTTATTCTATCACATTTGTTTAACTTACGTCGCTCCTATTTCAGATAGCGTACTCGGATAGGCGGCATCTTAAAGCGCGTGGAAAGGCGAGTAAAATGTACTATTAAACTTCGAGGGTAATGCAAACAGAGACCCGATTAGATCATTTTATATTACGGTTAATATAAGATTTCAGGGAAATTCTATCACATTTGTTCAATTTACGTCGCTCCTATTGCAGATAGCTATTGGGCTAAGCGGCATCTCAAAGCGCATGAAATGACGAGAGAAATGCACTATTAAACTTCTTGGGTAGGGCGAACAGAGACCCGATTACATCATTTTATATTATGGTTAATATAAGAATTCAGCGATATTCTATCGCATTTGTTCAATTTGCGTCGCTCCTATTTCAGATAGCTTATTGGGCTAAGCGGCATCTCAAAGCGCATGAAATGGCGAGTAAAATGCACTATTAAACTTCTTGGATAAGGCAAACAGAGACCCGATTAGATTATTTTATATTACGGTTAATATAAGAATTCAGCGTAATTCTGTCACATTTGTTCAAGTTACGTGGCTCCTATTTCAGATAGCGTACTGGGCTAGGCGGCAACTTAAACCGCGTGGAATGGCGAGCAAAATGCACTATTAAACTTCTATGATAGGGCAATCAGAGACCCGATTAGTTCATTTTATATTTTGGTTAATATAAGAATCCAGCGAAATTCTATCACATTTGTTCAATTTACGTCGCTCCTATTTCAGATAGCGTATTGGGCTAAGCGGCATCTCAAAGCGCAAGAAGTGGCGAGTAAAATGCACTATTAAACTTCTAGGGTAGGGCAAACAGAGACCCCATTAGATCATTTTATATTATGGTTAATTTAAGAATTCAGCGAAATTCTATCACATTTGTTCAATTTACGTTGCTCCTATTTCAGATAGCGTATTGGGCTAAGCGGCATCTCAAAGCGCAAGAAATGGCGAGTAAAATGCACTATTAAACTTCTAGGGTGGGGCAATCAGAGACCCGATTAGATCATTTTATATTATGGTTAATTTAAGAATTCAGCAAAATTCTATCACATTTGTTCAATTTACGTCGTTCCTATTTCAGATAGCATACTGGGCTAGGCGGCATCTTAAAGCGCGTGGAATGGCGAGTAAAATGCACTATTAATCTTCTATGATAGGGCAATCAGAGGCCCGATTAGATCATTTTATATTTTGGTTAATATAAGAATTCAGCGTAATTCTATCACATTTGTTCAATTTACGTCGCTCCTATTTCAGATAGCGTATTGGGCTATGCGGCATCTCAAAGCGCATGAAATGACGAGAGAAATGCACTATTAAACTTCTTGGGTAGGGCGAACAGAGACCCGATTACATCATTTTATATTATGGTTAATTTAAGAATTCAGCAAAATTCTATCACATTTGTTCAATTTACGTCGCTCCTATTTCAGATAGCGTACTGGGCTACGCGGTATCTTAAAGCGCGTGGAATGGCGAGTAAAATGCACTATTAAACTTCTAGGATAAGGCAAACGGAGACCCGATTAGACCATTTTATATTACGGTTAATATAAGAATTCAGAGATATTCTATCACATTTGTTCAACTTACGTCGCTCCTATTTCAGAAAGCGTACTCGGATAGGCGGCATCTTAAAGCACGTGGAATGGCGAGTACAATGCACTATTAAACTTCTCGGGTAATGCAAACAGAGACCCGATTAGATCATTTTATATTACGGTTAATATAAGATTTCAGGGAAATTCTATCACATTTGTTCAATTTACGTCGCTCCTATTTCAGATAGCGTACTGGGCTAGGCGGCATCTCAAAGCGCATGAAATGACGAGTAAAATGCTCTATTAAACTTCTAGGGTAGGGCAAACAGAGACCCGATTAGGTCATTTCATATTATGGTTAATTTAAGAATTCAGCGAAATTCTATCACATTTGTTCAAGTTACATCGCTCCTATTTCAGATAGCTTATTGGGCTAAGCGGCATCTCAAAGCGCATGAAATGGCGAGTAAAATGCACTATTAAACTTCTAGGATAAGGCAGACAGAGACCCGATTAGATCATTTTATATTACGGTTAATATAAGAATTCAGCGTAATTCTGTCACATTTGTTCAAGTTACGTAGCTCCTATTTCAGATAGCGCACTGGGCTAGGCGGCAACTTAAACCGCGTGGAATGGCGAGTAAAATGCACTATTAAACTTCTATGATAGGGCAATCAGAGACCCGATTAGTTCATTTTATATTTTGGTTAATATAAGAATCCAGCGAAATTCTATCACATTTGTTCAATTTACGTCGCTCCTATTTCAGATAGCTATTGGGCTAAGCGGCATCTCAAAGCGCGTGGAATGACGAGTAAAATGCACTATTAAACTTCTATGATAGGGCAATCAGAAACCCGATTAGATCATTTTCTATTTTGGTTAATATAAGAATTCAGCGAAATTCTATCACATTTGTTCAATTTACGTCGCTCCAATTTCAGATAGCTTATTGGGCTAAGCGGCATCGCAAAGCGCATGAATTGACGAGTGAAATGCACTATTAAACTTCTTGGGTAGGGCGAACAAAGACCCGATTAGATCATTTTACATTAAGGTTAATATAAGAATTCAGCGAAATTCTATCACATTTGTTCAATTTACATCGCTCCTATTTCAGATAGCGACTTGTGCTAAGCGGCATCTCAAAGCGCAAGAAATGGCGAGTAAAATGCACTATTAAACTTCTAGGGTAGGGCAAACAGAGACCCCATTAGATCATTTTATATTATGGTTAATTTAAGAATTCAGCGAAATTCTATCACATTTGTTCAATTTACGTCGCTCCTATTTCAGATAGCGTATTGGGCTAAGCCGCATCTCAAAGCGCATGAAATGGCGAGTAAAATGCACTATTAAACTTCTAGGGTAGGGCAATCAGAGATCCGATTAGATCATTTTATATTTTGGTTAATAAAAGAATTCATCGAAATTCTATCACATTTGTTCAATTTACATCGCTCCTATTTCAGATAGCGTACTGGGCTAAGCGGCATCTCAAAGCGCAAGAAATGGCGAGTAAAATGCACTATTAAACTTCTAGGATAAGGCAAACAGAGACCCGATTAGATCATTTTATATTACGGTTAATATAAGAATTCAGCGTAATTCTGTGACATTTGTTCAACTTACGTAGCTCCTATTTCAGATAGCGTGCTGGGCTAGGCGGCAACTTAAAGCGCGTGGAATGGCGAGTAAAATGCACTGTTAAACTTCTATGATAGGGCAATCAGAGACCCGATTAGATCATTTTATATTTTGGTTAATATAAGAATTCAGCGAAATTCTATCACATTTGTTCAATTTACGTCGCTCCTATTTCAGATAGCTTATTGGGCTAAGCGGCATCTCAAAGCGCATGAAGTGGCGAGTAAAATGCACTATTAAACTTCTAGGGTAGGGCGAACAAAGACTCGATTAGATCATTTTACATTAAGGTTAATATAAGAATTCAGCGAAATTCTATCACATTTGTTCAATTTACATCGCTCCTATTTCAGATAGCGACTTGTGCTAAGCGGCATCTCAAAGCGCAAGAAATGGCGAGTAAAATGCACTATTAAACTTCTAGGGTAGGGCAAACAGAGACCCGATTAGATCATTTTATATTACGGTTAATATAAGAATTCAGCGTAATTCTGTGACATTTGTTCAACTTACGTAGCTCCTATTTCAGATAGCGTACTGGGCTAGGCGGCAACTTAAAGCGCGTGGAATGGTGAGTAAAATGCACTATTAAACTTCTAGGGTAGGGCGAACAAAGACTCGATTAGATCATTTTACATTAAGGTTAATATAAGAATTCAGCGAAATTCTATCACAATTGTTCAATTTACATCGCTCCTATTTCAGATAGCGACTTGTGCTAAGCGGCATCTCAAAGCGCAAGAAATGGCGAGTAAAATGCACTATTAAACTTCTAGGGTAGGGCAAACAGAGACCCAATTAGATCATTTTATATTATGGTTAATTTAAGAATTCAGCGAAATTCTCTCACATTTGTTCAATTTACGTCGCTGATATTTCAGATAGCGTATTGGGCTAAGCGGCATCTCAAAGCGCAAGAAATGGCGAGTAAAATGCACTATTAAGCTTCTAAGGTAGGGCAAACAGAGACCCGATTAGGACATTTCATATTATGGTTAATTTAAGAATTCAGAAAAATTCTATCACATTTGTTCAATTTACGTCGCTCCTATTTCAGATAGCGTACCCGGATAGACGGCATCTTAAAGTGCGAGGAATGGCGAGTAAAATGCACTATTAAACTTCTATGATAGGGCAATCAGAGACCCGATTAGATCATTTTATAGTTTGGTTAATATAAGAATTCAGCGAAATTCTATCACATTTGTTCAATTTACGTCGCTCCTATTTCAGATAGCGTAGTGGGCTAAGCGGCATCTCAAAGCGCAAGAAATGGCGAGTAAAATGCACTATTAAACTTCTAGGGTCGGGCAAACAGAGACCAGTTTAGATCACTTTATATTATGGTTAATTTAAGAATTCAGCGAAATTCTATCTCATTTGTTCAATTTACGTCGATCCTATTGCAGATAGCGTACTGGGCTAAGCGGCATCTCAAAGCGCATGAAATGGCGAGTAAAATGCACTATTAAACTTCTATGGTAATGCAAACAGAGACCTGATTAGATCATTTTATATTACGGTTAATATAAGAATTCAGCGTAATTCTATCACATTTGTTCAACATACGTCGCTCCTATTTCAGATAGTGTACTGGGCTAGGCGGCGTCTTAAAGCGCGTGGAAGGGTGAGTAAAATGCACTACTAAACTTCTATGATAGGGCAATCAGAGTCCCGTTTAGATCATATTATATTTTGTTTAATATAAGATTTCAGGGAAATTCTATCACATTTGTTCAATTTACGTCGCTCCTATTTTAGATAGCTATTGGGCTAAGCGGCATCTCAAAGCGCATGAAATGACGAGAGAAATGCACTATTAAACTTCTTGGGTAGGGCGAACTGAGACCCGATTACATCATTTTATATTATGGTTAATTTAAGAATTCAGCAAAATTCTATCACATTTGTTTACTTTACGTCGCTCCTATTTCAGATAGCGTATTGGGATAAGCGGCATCTCAAAGCGCATGAAATGCTGAGTAAAATCCGCTATTAAACTTCTAGGGTAGGGCAATCAGAGACCCGATTAGATCATTTTATATTATGGTTAATTTAAGGATTCAGCAAAATTCTATCACATTTGTTCAATTTACGTCGCTGATATGTCAGATAGCGTATTGGGCGAAGCGGCATCTCAAAGCGCAAGAAATGGCGAGTAAAATGCACTATTAAGCTTCTAAGGTAGGGCAAACAGAGACCCGATTAGGACATTTCATATTATGGTTAATTTAAGAATTCAGAAAAATTCTATCACATTTGTTCAATTTACGTCGCTCCTATTTCAGATAGCGTACCCGGATAGGCGGCATCTTAAAGCGCGAGGAATGGCGAGTAAAATGCACTATTAAACTTCTATGATAGGGCAATCAGAGACCCGATTAGATCATTTTATAGTTTGGTTAATATAAGAATTCAGCGAAATTCTATCACATTTGTTCAATTTACGTCGCTCCTATTTCAGATAGCGTATTGGGCTAAGCGGCATCTCAAAGCGCAAGAAATGGCGAGTAAAATGCACTATTAAACTTCTAGGGTCGGGCAAACAGAGACCAGTTTAGATCACTTTATATTATGGTTAATTTAAGAATTCAGCGAAATTCTATCTCATTTGTTCAATTTACGTCGATCCTATTGCAGATAGCGTATTGGGCTAAGCGGCATCTCAAAGCGCATGAAATGGCGAGTAAAATGCACTATTAAACTTCTATGGTAATGCAAACAGAGACCTGATTAGATCATTTTATATTACGGTTAATATAAGAATTCAGCGTAATTCTATCACATTTGTTCAACATGCGTCGCTCCTATTTCAGATAGTGTATTGGGCTAGGCGGCATCTTAAAGCGCGTGGAAGGGCGAGTAAAATGCACTACTAAACTTCTATGATAGGGCAATCAGAGTCCCGTTTAGGTCATTTTATATTTTGTTTAATATAAGATTTCAGGGAAATTCTATCACATTTGTTCAATTTACGTCGCTCCTATTTCAGATAGCTATTGGGCTAAGCGGCATCTCAAAGCGCATGAAATGACGAGAGAAATGCACTATTAAACTTCTTGGGTAGGGCGAACAGAGACCCTATTACATCATTTTATATTATGGTTAATTTAAGAATTCAGCAAAATTCTATCACATTTGTTCAATTTACGTCGCTCCTATTTCAGATAGCGTACTGGGCTAGGCGGCATCTTAAAGCGCGTGGAATGACGAGTAAAATGCACTATTAAACTTCTATGATAGGGCAATCAGAGACCCGATTAGATCATTTTATATTTTGGTTAATGTAAGAATTCAGCGAAATTCTATCACATTTGTTCAATTTACGTCGCTCCTATTTCAAATAGCGTATTGGGCTAAGCGGCATCTCCATGCGCATGAAATGGCGAGTAAAATGCACTATTAAACTTCTAGGATAAGGCAAATGGAGACCCGATTAGACCATTTTATATTACGGTTAATATAAGAATTCAGCGTTATTCTATCACATTTGTTTAACTTACGTCGCTCCTATTTCAGATAGCGTACTCGGATAGGCGGCATCTTAAAGCGCGTGGAAAGGCGAGTAAAATGTACTATTAAACTTCGAGGGTAATGCAAACAGAGACCCGATTAGATCATTTTATATTACGGTTAATATAAGATTTCAGGGAAATTCTATCACATTTGTTCAATTTACGTCGCTCCTATTTCAGATAGCTATTGGGCTAAGCGGCATCTCAAAGCGCATGAAATGACGAGAGAAATGCACTATTAAACTTCTTGGGTAGGGCGAACAGAGACCCGATTACATCATTTTATATTATGGTTAATATAAGAATTCAGCGATATTCTATCGCATTTGTTCAATTTGCGTCGCTCCTATTTCAGATAGCTTATTGGGCTAAGCGGCATCTCAAAGCGCATGAAATGGCGAGTAAAATGCAATATTAAACTTCTTGGATAAGGCAAACAGAGACCCGATTAGATTATTTTATATTACGGTTAATATAAGAATTCAGCGTAATTCTGTCACATTTGTTCAAGTTACGTAGCTCCTATTTCAGATAGCGTACTGGGCTAGGCGGCAACTTAAACCGCGTGGAATGGCGAGCAAAATGCACTATTAAACTTCTATGATAGGGCAATCAGAGACCCGATTAGTTCATTTTATATTTTGGTTAATATAAGAATCCAGCGAAATTCTATCACATTTGTTCAATTTACGTCGCTCCTATTTCAGATAGCGTATTGGGCTAAGCGGCATCTCAAAGCGCAAGAAGTGGCGAGTAAAATGCACTATTAAACTTCTAGGGTAGGGCAAACAGAGACCCCATTAGATCATTTTATATTATGGTTAATTTAAGAATTCAGCGAAATTCTATCACATTTGTTCAATTTACGTTGCTCCTATTTCAGATAGCGTATTGGGCTAAGCGGCATCTCAAAGCGCAAGAAATGGCGAGTAAAATGCACTATTAAACTTCTAGGGTGGGGCAAACAGAGACCAGTTTAGATCACTTTATATTATGGTTAATATAAGAATTCAGCGTAATTCTATCACATTTGTTCAACATACGTCGCTCCTATTTCAGATAGTGTACTGGGCTAGGCGGCGTCTTAAAGCGCTTGGAAGGGCGAGTAAAATGCACTACTAAACTTCTATGATAGGGCAATCAGAGTCCCGTTTAGATCATTTTATATTTTGTTTAATATAAGATTTCAGGGAAATTCTATCACATTTGTTCAATTTACGTCGCTCCTATTTTAGATAGCTATTGGGCTAAGCGGCATCTCAAAGCGCATGAAATGACGAGAGAAATGCACTATTAAACTTCTTGGGTAGGGCGAACTGAGACCCGATTACATCATTTTATATTATGGTTAATTTAAGAATTCAGCAAATTTCTATCACATTTGTTTACTTTACGTCGCTCCTATTTCAGATAGCGTATTGGGATAAGCGGCATCTCAAAGCGCATGAAATGCTGAGTAAAATCCGCTATTAAACTTCTAGGGTAGGGCAATCAGAGACCCGATTAGATCATTTTATATTATGGTTAATTTAAGGATTCAGCAAAATTCTATCACATTTGTTCAATTTACGTCGCTGATATGTCAGATAGCGTATTGGGCTAAGCGGCATCTCAAAGCGCAAGAAATGGCGAGTAAAATGCACTATTAAACTTCTAGGGTAGGGCAAACAGAGACCCGATTAGGACATTTCATATTATGGTTAATTTAAGAATTCAGAAAAATTCTATCACATTTGTTCAATTTACGTCGCTCCTATTTCAGATAGCGTATTGGGCTAAGCGGCATCTCAAAGCGCAAGAAATGGCGAGTAAAATGCACAATTAAACTTCTAGGGTGGGGCAAACAGAGACCAGTTTAGATCACTTTATATTATGGTTAATTTAAGAATTCAGCGAAATTCTATCTCATTTGTTCAATTTACGTCGATCCTATTGCAGATAGCGTATTGGGCTAAGCGGCATCTCAAAGCGCATGAAATGGCGAGTAAAATGCACTATTAAACTTCTATCGTAATGCAAACAGAGACCCGATTAGATCATTTTATATTTTGGTTAATATAAGAATTCAGCGAAATTCTATCACATTTGTTCAATTTACGTCGCTCCTATTTCAGATAGCTTATTGGGCTAAGCGGCATCTCAAAGCGCATGAAGTGGCGAGTAAAATGCACTATTAAACTTCTAGGGTAGGGCGAACAAAGACCCGATTAGATCATTTTACATTAAGGTTAATATAAGAATTCAGCGAAATTCTATCACATTTGTTCAATTTACATCGCTCCTATTTCAGATAGCGACTTGTGCTAAGCGGCATCTCAAAGCGCAAGAAATGGCGAGTAAAATGCACTATTAAACTTCTTGGGTAGGGCGAACAGAGACCCGATTACATCATTTTATATTATGGTTAATTTAAGAATTCAGCCAAATTCTCTCACATTTGTTCAAATTACGTCGCTGATATTTCAGATAGCGTATTGGGCTAAGCGGCATCTCAAAGCGCAAGAAATGGCGAGTAAAATGCACTATTAAACTTCTAGGGTAGGGCAAACAGAGACCCGAATAGGTCATTTCATATTATGGTTAATTTAAGAATTCAGAAAAATTCTATCACATTTGTTCAATTTACGTCGCTCCTATTTCAGATACCGTACCCGGATAGGCGGCATCTTAAAGCGCGAGGAATGACGAGTAAAATGCACTATTAAACTTCTATGATAGGGCAATCAGAGACCCGATTAGATCATTTTATATTTTGGTTAATATAAGAATTCAGCGAAATTCTATCACATTTGTTTAATTTACGTCGCTCCTATTTCAGATAGCGTATTGGGCTAAGCGGCATCTCAAAGCGCATGAAATGGCGAGTAAAATGCACTATTAAACTTCTAGGGTAGGGCAATCAGAGACCCGATTAGATCATTTTATATTACGGTTAATATAAGAATTCAGCGAAATTCTATCACATTTGTTCAATTTACGTCGCTCCTATTTCAGATAGCGTATTGGGCTAAGCGGCATCTCAAAGCGCATGAAATGACGAGTGAAATGCACTATTAAACTTCTTGGGTAGGGCGTACAGAGACCCGATTACATCATTTTATATTTTGGTTAACATAAGAATTCAGCGAAATTCTATCACATTTGTTCAATTTACGTCGCTCCTATTTCAGATAGCGTACTCGGATAGGCGGCATCTTAAGGCGCGTGGAATGGTGAGTACAATGCACTATTAAACTTCTAGGGTAGGGCAATCAGAGACCCGATTAGATCATTTTATATTTTGGTTAATATAAGGATCCAGCGAAATTCTATCACATTTGTTCAATTTACGTCGCTCCTATTTCAGATAGCGTATTGGGCTAAGCGGCATCTCAAAGCGCATGAAATGGCGAGTAAAATGCACTATTAAACTTCTAGGGCATGGCGAACAGAGACCCGATTAGATCATTTTACATTAAGGTTAATATAAGTATTCAGGGAACTTCTATCACATTTGTTCAATTTACGTCGCTTCTATTTCAGACAGCTTATTGGGCTAAGCGGCATCTCAAAGCGCATGAAATGACGAGTAAAATGCACTATTAAACTTCTAGGGTAGGGCAATCAGAGACCCGATTAGATCATTTTATATTATGGTTAATTTAAGAATTCAGCAAAATTCTATCACATTTGTTCAATTTACGTCGTTCCTATTTCAGATAGCATACTGGGCTAGGCGGCATCTTAAAGCGCGTGGAATGGCGAGTAAAATGCACTATTAATCTTCTATGATAGGGCAATCAGAGGCCCGATTAGATCATTTTATATTTTGGTTAATATAAGGATTCAGCGTAATTCTATCACATTTGTTCAATTTTCGTCGCTCCTATTTCAGATAGCGTATTGGGCTATGCGGCATCTCAAAGCGCATGAAATGACGAGAGAAATGCACTATTAAACTTCTTGGGTAGGGCGAACAGAGACCCGATTACATCATTTTATATTATGGTTAATTTAAGAATTCAGCAAAATTCTATCACATTTGTTCAATTTACGTCGCTCCTATTTCAGATAGCGTACTGGGCTACGCGGTATCTTAAAGCGCGTGGAATGGCGAGTAAAGTGCACTATTAAACTTCTAGGATAAGGCAAACGGAGACCCGATTAGACCATTTTATATTACGGTTAATATAAGAATTCAGCGATATTCTATCACATTTGTTCAACTTACGTCGCTCCTATTTCAGAAAGCGTACTCGGATAGGCGGCACCTTAAAGCACGTGGAATGGCGAGTAAAATGCACTATTAAACTTCTCGGGTAATGCAAACAGAGACCCGATTAGATCATTTTATATTACGGTTAATATAAGATTTCAGGGAAATTCTATCACATTTGTTCAATTTACGTCGCTCCTATTTCAGATAGCTATTGGGCTAAGCGGCATCTCAAAGCGCATGAAATGACGAGAGAAATGCACTATTAAACTTCTTGGGTAGGGCGAACAGAGACTCGATTACATCATTTTATATTATGGTTAATATAAGAATTTAGCGAAATTCTATCACATTTGTTCAATTTGCGTCGCTCCTATTTCAGATAGCGTATTGGGCTAAGCGGCATCTCAAAGCGCATGAAATGACGAATAAAATGCACTATTAAGCTTGTACGCTAGGGCGAACAGAGACCCGATTAGATCATTTAACATTATGGTAAATAAAAGAATTCAGCGAAATTCTATTACATTTGTTCAATTTACGTCGCTCCTATTTCAGATAGCGTACTGGGCTAGGCGGCATCTCAAAGCGCATGAAATGACGAGTAAAATGCACTATTAAACTTCTAGGATAAGGCAAACAGAGACCCGATTAGATCATTTTATATTACGGTTAATATAAGAAATCAGCGTAATTCTGTCACATTCGTTCAACTTACGTAGCTCCTATTTCAGATAGCGTACTGGGCTAGGCGGCATCTTAATGCGCGTGGAATGGCGAGTAAAATGCACTATTAAACTTCTATGATAGGGCAATCAGAGACCCGATTAGATCATTTTATATTTTGGTTAATATAAGAATTCAGCGAAATTCTATCACATTTCTACAATTTACGTCGCTCCAATTTCAGATAGCTTATTGGGCTAAGCGGCATCGCAAAGCGCATGAGTTGACGAGTGAAATGCACTATTAAACTTCTTGGGTAGGGCGAACAAAGACCCGATTAGATCATTTTACATTAAGGTTAATATAAGAATTCAGCGAAATTCTATCACATTTGTTCAATTTACATCGCTCCTATTTCAGATAGCGACTTGTGCTAAGCGGCATCTCAAAGCGCAAGAAATGGCGAGTAAAATGCACTATTAAACTTCTAGGGTAGGGCAAACAGAGACCCCATTAGATCATTTTATATTATGGTTAATTTAAGAATTCAGCGAAATTCTATCACATTTGTTCAATTTACGTCGCTCCTATTTCAGATAGCGTATTGGGCTAAGCCGCATCTCAAAGCGCATGAAATGGCGAGTAAAATACACTATTAAACTTCTAGGGTAGGGCAATCAGAGACCCGATTAGATCATTTTATATTTTGGTTAATAAAAGAATTCATCGAAATTCTATCACATTTGTTCAATTTACATCGCTCCTATTTCAGATAGCGTACTGGGCTAAGCGGCATCTCAAAGCGCAAGAAATGGCGAGTAAAATGCACTATTAAACTTCGAGGATAAGGCAAACAGAGACCCGATTAGATCATTTTATATTACGGTTAATATAAGAATTCAGCGTAATTCTGTGACATTTGTTCAACTTACGTAGCTCCTATTTCAGATAGCGTGCTGGGCTAGGCGGCAACTCAAAGCGCGTGGAATGGCGAGTAAAATGCACTGTTAAACTTCTATGATAGGGCAATCAGAGACCCGATTAGATCATTTTATATTTTGGTTAATAAAAGAATTCAGCGAAATTCTATCACATTTGTTCAATTTACGTCGCTCCTATTTCAGATAGCTCATTGGGCTAAGCGGCATCGCAAAGCGCATGAATTGACGAGTAAAATGCACTATTAAACTTCTTGGGTAGGGCGAACAGAGACCCGATTACATCATTTTATATTATGGTTAATTTAAGAATTCAGCAAAATTCTATCACATTTGTTCAATTTACGTCGCTCCTATTTCAGATAGCGTACTGGGCTAGGCGGCATCTTAAAGCGCGTGGAATGACGAGTAAAATGCACTATTAAACTTCTATGATAGGGCAATCAGAGACACGATTAGATCATTTTATATTTTGGTTAATATAAGAATTCAGCGAAATTCTATCACATTTGTTCAATTTACGTCGCTCCTATTTCAGATAGCTTATTGGGCTAAGCGGCATCTCAAAGCGCATGAAGTGGCGAATAGAATGCACTATTAAACTTCTAGGGTAGGGCGAACAAAGACTCGATTAGATCATTTTACATTAAGGTTAATATAAGAATTCAGCGAAATTCTATCACATTTGTTCAATTTACGTCGCTCCTATTTCAGATAGCGTATTGGGCTATGCGGCATCTCAAAGCGCATGAAATGACGAGAGAAATGCACTATTAAACTTCTTGGGTAGGGCGAACAGAGACCCGATTACATCATTTTATATTATGGTTAATTTAAGAATTCAGCAAAATTCTATCACATTTGTTCAATTTACGTCGCTCCTATTTCAGATAGCGTACTGGGCTACGCGGTATCTTAAAGAGCGTGGAATGGCGAGTAAAATGCACTATTAAACTTCTAGGATAAGGCAAACGGAGACCCGATTAGACCATTTTATATTATGGTTAATATAAGAATTCAGCGTTATTCTATCACATTTGTTCAACTTACGTCGCTCCTATTTCAGATAGCTTATTGGGCTAAGCGGCATCGCAAAGCGCATGAATTGACGAGTGAAATGCACTATTAAACTTCTAGGGTAGGGCGAACAGACACCCGAATAGATCATTTTATATTACGGTTAATATAAGAATTCAGCGTAATTCTATCACATATGTTCAACTAACGCCGCTCCTATTTCAAATAGCGTACTGGGCTAGGCGGCATCTTAAAGCGCGTGGAAGGGCGAGTAAAATGCACTTCTAAGCTTCTATGATAGGGCATTGAGAGTTCCGAATAGATCATTTTATATTTTGTTTACTATAACATTTCAGGGAAATTCTATCACATTTGTTCAATTTACGTCGCTCCTATTTCAGATAGCGTATTGGGCTAAGCGGCAGCTCAAAGCTCAAGAAATGGCGAGTAAAATGCACTATTAAGCTTCTAGGGTTGGGCACATAGAGACCCGATTAGATCATTTTATATTATGGTTAATTTAAGAATTCAGCGAAATCCTATCACATTTGTTCATTTTACGTCGCTCCTATTTCAGATAGCGTATTGGGCTAAGCGGCATCTCAAAGCGCATGAAATGACGAGTAAAATGCTCTATTAATCTTCTAGGGTAGGGCCAACAGAGACCCGATTAGGTCATTTCATATTATGGTTAATTTAAGAATTCAGCGAAATTCTATCACATTTGTTCAAGTTACATCGCTCCTATTACAGATAGCTTATTGGTCTAAGCGGCATCTCAAAGCGCATGAAATGGCGAGTAAAATGCACTATTAAACTTCTAGGATAAGGCAAACAGAGACCCGATTAGATCATTTTATATTACGGTTAATATAAGAATTCAGCGTAATTCTGTGACATTTGTTCAACTTACGTAGCTCCTATTTCAGATAGCGTGCTGGGCTAGGCGGCAACTTAAAGCGCGTGGAATGGCGAGTAAAATGCACTGGTAAACTTCTATGATAGGGCAATCAGAGACCCGATTAGATCATTTTATATTTTGGTTAATATAAGAATTCAGCGAAATTCTATCACATTTGTTCAATTTACGTCGCTCCTATTTCAGATAGCTCATTGGGCTAAGCGGCATCGCAAAGCGCATGAATTGACGAGTAAAATGCACTATTAAACTTCTTGGGTACGGCGAACAGAGACCCGATTACATCATTTTATATTATGGTTAATTTAAGAATTCAGCAAAATTCTATCACATTTGTTCAATTTACGTCGCTCCTATTTCAGATAGCGTACTGGGCTAGGCGGCATCTTAAAGCGCGTGGAATGACGAGTAAAATGCACTATTAAACTTCTATGATAGGGCAATCAGAGACACGATTAGATCATTTTAGATTTTGGTTAATATAAGAATTCAGCGAAATTCTATCACATTTGTTCAATTTACGTCGCTCCTATTTCAGATAGCTTATTGGGCTAAGCGGCATCTCAAAGCGCATGAAGTGGCGAATAGAATGCACTATTAAACTTCTAGGGTAGGGCGAACAAAGACTCGATTAGATCATTTTACATTAAGGTTAATATAAGAATTCAGCGAAATTCTATCACATTTGTTCAATTTACGTCGCTCCTATTTCAGATAGCGTATTGGGCTATGCGGCATCTCAAAGCGCATGAAATGACGAGAGAAATGCACTATTAAACTTCTTAGGTAGGGCGAACAGAGACCCGATTACATCATTTTATATTATGGTTAATTTAAGAATTCAGCAAAATTCTATCACATTTGTTCAATTTACGTCGCTCCTATTTCAGATAGCGTACTGGGCTACGCGGTATCTTAAAGAGCGTGGAATGGCGAGTAAAATGCACTATTAAACTTCTAGGATAAGGCAAACGGAGACCCGATTAGACCATTTTATATTATGGTTAATATAAGAATTCAGCGTTATTCTATCACATTTGTTCAACTTACGTCGCTCCTATTTCAGATAGCGTACTGGGCTAGGCGGCATCTTAATGCGCGTGGAATGGCGAGTAAAATGCACTATTAAACTTCTATGATAGGGCAATCAGAGACCCGATTAGATCATTTTATATTTTGGTTAATATAAGAATTCAGCGAAATTCTATCACATTTCTTCAATTTACGTCGCTCCAATTTCAGATAGCGTACTGGGCTACGCGGTATCTTAAAGAGCGTGGAATGGCGAGTAAAATGCACTATTAAACTTCTAGGATAAGGCAAACGGAGACCCGATTAGACCATTTTATATTATGGTTAATATAAGAATTCAGCGTTATTCTATCACATTTGTTCAACTTACGTCGCTCCTATTTCAGATAGCTTATTGGGCTAAGCGGCATCGCAAAGCGCATGAATTGACGAGTGAAATGCACTATTAAACTTCTGGGGTAGGGCGAACAGACACCCGAATAGATCATTTTATATTACGGTTAATATAAGAATTCAGCGTAATTCTATCACATATGTTCAACTAACGCCGCTCCTATTTCAAATAGCGTACTGGGCTAGGCGGCATCTTAAAGCGCGTGGAAGGGCGAGTAAAATGCACTTCTAAGCTTCTATGATAGGGCAGTGAGAGTTCCGAATAGATCATTTTATATTTTGTTTACTATAACATTTCAGGGAAATTCTATCACATTTGTTCAATTTACGTCGCTCCTATTTCAGATAGCGTATTGGGCTAAGCGGCATCTCAAAGCGCAAGAAATGGCGAGTAAAATGCACTATTAAGCTTCTAGGGTTGGGCACATAGAGACCCGATTAGATCATTTTATATTATGGTTAATTTAAGAATTCAGCGAAATCCTATCACATTTGTTCATTTTACGTCGCTCCTATTTCAGATAGCGTATTGGGCTAAGCGGCATCTCAAAGCGCATGAAATGACGAGTAAAATGCTCTATTAATCTTCTAGGGTAGGGCCAACAGAGACCCGATTAGGTCATTTCATATTATGGTTAATTTAAGAATTCAGCGAAATTCTATCACATTTGTTCAAGTTACATCGCTCCTATTTCAGATAACTTATTGGTCTAAGCGGCATCTCAAAGCGCATGAAATGGCGAGTAAAATGCACTATTAAACTTCTAGGATAAGGCAAACAGAGACCCGATTAGATCATTTTATATTACGGTTAATATAAGAATTCAGCGTAATTCTGTGACATTTGTTCAACTTACGTAGCTCCTATTTCAGATAGCGTGCTGGGCTAGGCGGCAACTTAAAGCGCGTGGAATGGCGAGTAAAATGCACTGGTAAACTTCTATGATAGGGCAATCAGAGACCCGATTAGATCATTTTATATTTTGGTTAATATAAGAATTCAGCGAAATTCTATCACATTTGTTCAATTTACGTCGCTCCTATTTCAGATAGCTCATTGGGCTAAGCGGCATCGCAAAGCGCATGAATTGACGAGTAAAATGCACTATTAAACTTCTTGGGTACGGCGAACAGAGACCCGATTACATCATTTTATATTATGGTTAATTTAAGAATTCAGCAAAATTCTATCACATTTGTTCAATTTACGTCGCTCCTATTTCAGATAGCGTACTGGGCTAGGCGGCAACTTAAAGCGCGTGGAATGGCGAGTAAAATGCACTGGTAAACTTCTATGATAGGGCAATCAGAGACCCGATTAGATCATTTTATATTTTGGTTAATATAAGAATTCAGCGAAATTCTATCACATTTGTTCAATTTACGTCGCTCCTATTTCAGATAGCTCATTGGGCTAAGCGGCATCGCAAAGCGCATGAATTGACGAGTAAAATGCACTATTAAACTTCTTGGGTACGGCGAACAGAGACCCGATTACATCATTTTATATTATGGTTAATTTAAGAATTCAGCAAAATTCTATCACATTTGTTCAATTTACGTCGCTCCTATTTCAGATAGCGTACTGGGCTAGGCGGCATCTTAAAGCGCGTGGAATGACGAGTAAAATGCACTATTAAACTTCTATGATAGGGCAATCAGAGACCCGATTAGATCATTTTATATTTTGGTTAATATAAGAATTCAGCGAAATTCTATCACATTTCTTCAATTTACGTCGCTCCAATTTCAGATAGCTTATTGGGCTAAGCGGCATCGCTAAGCGCATGAATTGACGAGTGAAATGCACTATTAAACTTCTTGGGTTGGGCGAACAAAGACCCGATTAGATCATTTTACATTAAGGTTAATATAAGAATTCAGCGAAATTCTATCACATTTGTTCAATTTACATCGCTCCTATTTCAGATAGCGACTTGTGCTAAGCGGCATCTCAAAGCGCAAGAAATGGCGAGTAAAATGCACTAATAAACTTCTAGGGTAGGGCAAACAGAGACCCCATTACATCATTTTATATTATGGTTAATTTAAGAATTCAGCGAAATTCTATCACATTTGTTCAATTTACGTCGCTCCTATTTCAGATAGCGTATTGGGCTAAGCCGCATCTCAAAGCGCATGAAATGGCGAGTAAAATACACTATTAAACTTCTAGGGTAGGGCAATCAGAGACCCGATTAGATCATTTTATATTTTGGTTAATAAAAGAATTCATCGAAATTCTATCACATTTGTTCAATTTACATCGCTCCTATTTCAGATAGCGTACTGGGCTAAGCGGCATCTCAAAGCGCAAGAAATGGCGAGTAAAATGCACTATTAAACTTCTAGGATAAGGCAAACAGAGACCCGATTAGATCATTTTATATTACGGTTAATATAAGAATTCAGCGTAATTCTGTGACATTTGTTCAACTTACGTAGCTCCTATTTCAGATAGCGTGCTGGGCTAGGCGGCAACTTAAAGCGCGTGGAATGGTGAGTAAAATGCACTATTAAACTTCTAGGGTAGGGCAATCAGAGACCCGATTAGATCATTTTATATTACGGTTAACATAAGAATTCAGCGAAATTCTATCACATTTGTTCAATTTACGTCGCTCCTATTTCAGATAGCGTATTGGGCTAAGCGGCATCTCAAAGCGCATGGGATGGCGAGTGAAATGCACTATTAAACTTCTAGGGTAGGGCGAACAGACACCCGAATAGATCATTTTATATTACGGTTAATATAAGAATTCAGCGTAATTCTATCACATATGTTCAACTAACGCCGCTCCTATTTCAGATAGCGTACTGGGCTAGGGGGCATCTTAAAGCGCGTGGTAGGGCGAGTAAAATGCACTTCTAAGCTTCTATGATAGGGCAGTGAGAGTTCCGAATAGATCATTTTATATTTTGTTTACTATAACATTTCAGGGAAATTCTATCACATTTGTTCAATTTACGTCGCTCCTATTTCAGATAGTGTATTGGGCTAAGCGGCATCTCAAAGCGCAAGAAATGGCGAGTAAAATGCACTATTAAGCTTCTAGGGTTGGGCACATAGAGACCCGATTAGATCATTTTATATTATGGTTAATTTAGGAATTCAGCGAAATCCTATCACATTTGTTCATTTTACGTCGCTCCTATTTCAGATAGCGTATTGGGCTAAGCGGCATCTCAAAGCGCAAGAAATGGCGAGTAAAATGCACTATTAAACTTCTAGGGTAGGGCAAACAGAGACCCGATTAGATCATTTTATATTTTGGTTAATATAAGAATTCAGCGAAATTCTATCACATTTGTTCAATTTACGTCGCTCCTATTTCAGATAGCTCATTGGGCTAAGCGGCATCGTAAAGCGCATGAATTGACGAGTAAAATGCACTATTAAACTTCTTGGGTAGGGCGAACAGAGACCCGATTACATCATTTTATATTATGGTTAATTTAAGAATTCAGCAAAATTCTATCACATTTGTTCAATTTACGTCGCTCCTATTTCAGATAGCGTACTGGGCTAGGCGGCATCTTAAAGCGGGTGGAATGACGAGTAAAATGCACTATTAAACTTCTATGATAGGGCAATCAGAGACACGATTAGATCATTTTATATTTTGGTTAATATAAGAATTCAGCGAAATTCTATCACATTTGTTCAATTTACGTCGCTCCTATTTCAGATAGCTTATTGGGCTAAGCGGCATCTCAAAGCGCATGAAGTGGCGAATAGAATGCACTATTAAACTTCTAGGGTAGGGCGAACAAAGACTCGATTAGATCATTTTACATTAAGGTTAATATAAGAATTCAGCGAAATTCTATCACATTTGTTCAATTTACGTCGCTCCTATTTCAGATAGCGTATTGGGCTATGCGGCATCTCAAAGCGCATGAAATGACGAGAGAAATGCACTATTAAACTTCTTGGGTAGGGCGAACAGAGACCCGATTACATCATTTTATATTATGGTTAATTTAAGAATTCAGCAAAATTCTATCACATTTGTTCAATTTACGTCGCTCCTATTTCAGATAGCGTACTGGGCTACGCGGTATCTTAAAGAGCGTGGAATGGCGAGTAAAATGCACTATTAAACTTCTAGGATAAGGCAAACGGAGACCCGATTAGACCATTTTATATTATGGTTAATATAAGAATTCAGCGTTATTCTATCACATTTGTTCAACTTACGTCGCTCCTATTTCAGATAGGGTACTGGGCTAGGCGGCATCTTAATGCGCGTGGAATGGCGAGTAAAATGCACTATTAAACTTCTATGATAGGGCAATCAGAGACCCGATTAGATCATTTTATATTTTGGTTAATATAAGAATTCAGCGAAATTCTATCACATTTCTTCAATTTACGTCGCTCCAATTTCAGATAGCTTATTGGGCTAAGCGGCATCGCAAAGCGCATGAACTGACGAGTGAAATGCACTATTAAACTTCTTGGGTTGGGCGAACAAAGACCCGATTAGATCATTTTACATTAAGGTTAATATAAGAATTCAGCGAAATTCTATCACATTTGTTCAATTTACATCGCTCCTATTTCAGATAGCGACTTGTGCTAAGCGGCATCTCAAAGCGCAAGAAATGGCGAGTAAAATGCACTATTAAACTTCTAGGGTAGGGCAAACAGAGACCCCATTAGATCATTTTATATTATGGTTAATTTAAGAATTCAGCGAAATTCTATCACATTTGTTCAATTTACGTCGCTCCTATTTCAGATAGCGTATTGGGCTAAGCCGCATCTCAAAGCGCATGAAATGGCGAGTAAAATACACTATTAAACTTCTAGGGTAGGGCAATCAGAGACCCGATTAGATCATTTTATATTTTGGTTAATAGAAGAATTCATCGAAATTCTATCACATTTGTTCAATTTACATCGCTCCTATTTCAGATAGCGTACTGGGCTAGGCGGCATCTCAAAGCGCAAGAAATGGCGAGTAAAATGCACTATTAATCTTCTAGGATAAGGCAAACAGAGACCCGATTAGATCATTTTATATTACGGTTAATATAAGAATTCAGCGTAATTCTGTGACATTTGTTCAACTTACGTAGCTCCTATTTCAGATAGCCTGCTGGGCTAGGCGGCAACTTAAAGCGCGTGGAATGGCGACTAAAATGCACTGTTAAACTTCTATGATAGGGCAATCAGAGACCCGATTAGATCATTTTATATTTTGGTTAATATAAGAATTCAACGAAATTCTATCACATTTGTTCAATTTACGTCGCTCCTATTTCAGATAGCTCATTGGGCTAAGCGGCATCGCAAAGCGCATGAATTGACGAGTAAAATGCACTATTAAACTTCTTGGGTAGGGCGAACAGAGACCCGATTACATCATTTTATATTATGGTTAATTTAAGAATTCAGCAAAATTCTATCACATTTGTTCAATTTACGTCGCTCCTATTTCAGATAGCGTACTGGGCTAGGCGGCATCTTAAAGCGCGTGGAATGACGAGTAAAATGCACTATTAAACTTCTATGATAGGGCAATCAGAGACCCGATTAGATCATTTTATATTTTGGTTAATATAAGAATTCAGCGAAATTCTATCACATTTGTTCAATTTACGTCGCTCCTATTTCAGATAGCTTACTGGGCTAAGCGGCATCTCAAAGCGCATGAAGTGGCGAGTAAAATGCACTATTAAACTTCTAGGGTAGGGCGAACAAAGACTCGATTAGATCATTTTACATTAAGGTTAATATAAGAATTCAGCGAATTTCTATCACATTTGTTCAATTTACATCGCTCCTATTTCAGATAGCGACTTGTGCTAAGCGGCACCTCAAAGCGCAAGAAATGGCGAGTATAATGCACTATTAAACTTCTAGGGTAGGGCAAACAGAGACCCGATTAAATCATTTTATATTACGGTTAATATAAGAATTCAGCGTAATTCTGTGACATTTGTTCAACTTACGTAGCTCCTATTTCAGATAGCGTACTGGGCTAGGCGGCAACTTAAAGCGCGTGGAATGGTGAGTAAAATGCACTATTAAACTTCTAGGGTAGGGCAATCAGAGACCCGATTAGATCATTTTATATTACGGTTAACATAAGAATTCAGCGAAATTCTATCACATTTGTTCAATTTACGTCGCTCCTATTTCAGATAGCGTATTGGGCTAAGCGGCATCTCAAAGCGCATGGGATGGCGAGTGAAATGCACTATTAAACTTCTAGGGTAGGGCGAACAGACACCCGAATAGATCATTTTATATTACGGTTAATATAAGAATTCAGCGTAATTCTATCACATATGTTCAACTAACGCCGCTCCTATTTCAGATAGCGTACTGGGCTAGGGGGCATCTTAAAGCGCGTGGAAGGGCGAGTAAAATGCACTTCTAAGCTTCTATGATAGGGCAGTGAGAGTTCCGAATAGATCATTTTATATTTTGTTTACTATAACATTTCAGGGAAATTCTATCACATTTGTTCAATTTACGTCGCTCCTATTTCAGATAGCGTATTGGGCTAAGCGGCATCTCAAAGCGCAAGAAATGGCGAGTAAAATGCACTATTAAGCTTCTAGGGTTGGGCACATAGAGACCCGATTAGATCATTTTATATTATGGTTAATTTAAGAATTCAGCGAAATCCTATCACATTTGTTCATTTTACGTCGCTCCTATTTCAGATAGCGTATTGGGCTAAGCGGCATCTCAAAGCGCAAGAAATGGCGAGTGAAATGCACTATTAAACTTCTAGGGTAGGGCAAACAGAGACCCCCATTAGATCATTTTATATTTTGGTTAATATAAGATTTCAGCGAAATTCTATCACATTTTTTCAATTTACGTCGCTCTTATTTCAGATAGTGTACTGGGCTAGGCGGCATCTTAAAGCGCGTGGAAGGGCGAGTAAAATGCACTACTAAACGTCTATGATAGGGCAATCAGAGTCCCGTTTAGATGATTTTATATTTTCTTTAATATAAGATTTCAGGGAAATTCTATCACATTTGTTCAATTTACGTCGCTCCTATTTCAGATAGCTATTGGGCTAGGCGGCATCTTAAAGCGCGTGGAATGGCGAGCAAAATGCACTCTTAATCTTCTATGATAGGGCAATCAGAGACCCGATTAGATCATTTTATATTTTGGTTAATATAAGAATTCAGCGAAATTCTATCACATTTGTTCAATTTACGTCGCTCCTACTTCAGATAGCGTATTGGGCTAAGCGGCATCTCAAAGCGCAAGAAATGGCGAGTAGAGTGCACTATTAAACTTCTAGGGTAGGGCAAACAGAGACCCCATTTGATCATTTTATATTATGGTTAATTTAAGAATTCAGCGAAATTCTGTCACATTTGTTCAATTTACGTTTCTCCTATTTCAGATAGCGTACTGGGCTAGGCGGCATCTTAAAGCGCGTGGAATGACGAGTAAAATGCACTATTAAACTACTATGATAGGGCAATCAGAGTCCCGATTAGATCATTTTATATTTTGGTTAATATAAGAATTCAGCGAAATTCTATCACATTTGTTCAATTTACGTCGTTCCTATTTCAGATAGCGTACTGGGCTAGGCGGCATCTTAAAGCGCGTGGAATGACGAGTAAAATGCACTATTAAACTACTATGATAGGGCAATCAGAGTCCCGATTAGATCATTTTATATTTTGGTTAATATAAGAATTCAGCGAAATTCTATCACATTTGTTCAATTTACGTCGTTCCTATTTCAGATAGCGTACTGGGCTAGGCGGCATCTTAAAGCGTGTGTAATGGCGAGTAAAATGCACTATTAAACTTCTATGATAGGGCAATCAGAGACCCGATTAGATCATTTTATATTTTGGTTAATATAAGAATTCAGCGAAATTCTATCACATTTGTTCAATTTACGTCGCTCCAATTTCAGATAGCTTATTGGGCTAAGCGGCAACTCAGTGCGCATGAAATGACGAGTGAAATGCACTGTTAAACTTCTAGGGTATGGCGAACAAAGACCCGATTAGATCATTTTACATTAAGGTTAAAATAAGAATTCAACGAAATTCTATCACTTTTGTTCAATTTACGTCGCTCCTATTTCAGATAGCGTATTGGGCTAAGCTGCATCTCAAAGCGCAAGAAATGGCTCGTAAAATGCACGATTAAACTTCTAGGGTAGGGCAAACAGAGACCGGATTAGATCATTTTATATTTTGGTTAATATAAGAATTCAGCGAAATTCTATCACTTTTGTTCAATTTACGTCGCTCCTATTTCAGATAGCGTATTGGGCTAAGAGGCATCTCAAAGCGCATGAAATGGCGAGTAAAATGCACTATTAAACTTCTAGGATAAGGCAAACAGAGATCCGATTAGACCATTTTATATTACGGTTAATATAAGAATTCAGCGTAATTCTATCACATTTGTTCAACTTACGTCGCTCCTATTTCAGAAAGCGTACTCGGATAGGCGGCATCTTAAAGCGCGTGGAATGGCGAGTAAAATGCACTACTAAACTTCTCGGGTAATGCAAACAGAGACCCGATTAGATCATTTTATATTACGGTTAATATAAGATTTCAGGGAAATTCTATCACATTTGTTCAATTTACGTCGCTCCTATTTCAGATAGCTATTGGGCTAAGCGGCATCTCAAAGCGCATGAAATGACGAGAGAAATGCACTATTAAACTTCTTGGGTAGGGCGAACAGAGACCCGATTACATCATTTTATATTATGGTTAATATAAGAATTCAGCGAAATTCTATCACATTTGTTCAATTTACGTCGCTCCTATTTCAGATAGCTTACTGGGCTAAGCGGCATCTCAAAGCGCATGAAGTGGCGAGTAAAATGCACTGTTAAACTTCTAGGGTATGGCGAACAAAGACCCGATTAGATCATTTTACATTAAGGTTAATATAAGAATTCAGCGAATTTCTATCACATTTGTTCAATTTACATCGCTCCTATTTCAGATAGCGTCTTGTGCTAAGCGGCACCTCAAAGCGCAAGAAATGGCGAGTATAATGCACTATTAAACTTCTAGGGTAGGGCAAACAGAGACCCGATTAAATCATTTTATATTACGGTTAATATAAGAATTCAGCGTAATTCTGTGACATTTGTTCAACTTACGTAGCTCCTATTTCAGATAGCGTACTGGGCTAGGCGGCAACTTAAAGCGCGTGGAATGGTGAGTAAAATGCACTATTAAACTTCTAGGGTAGGGCAATCAGAGACCCGATTAGATCATTTTATATTACGGTTAACATAAGAATTCAGCGAAATTCTATCACATTTGTTCAATTTACGTCGCTCCTATTTCAGATAGCGTATTGGGCTAAGCGGCATCTCAAAGCGCATGGGATGGCGAGTGAAATGCACTATTAAACTTCTAGGGTAGGGCGAACAGACACCCGAATAGATCATTTTATATTACGGTTAATATAAGAATTCAGCGTAATTCTATCACATATGTTCAACTAACGCCGCTCCTATTTCAGATAGCGTACTGGGCTAGGGGGCATCTTAAAGCGCGTGGAAGGGCGAGTAAAATGCACTTCTAAGCTTCTATGATAGGGCAGTGAGAGTTCCGAATAGATCATTTTATATTTTGTTTACTATAACATTTCAGGGAAATTCTATCACATTTGTTCAATTTACGTCGCTCCTATTTCAGATAGCGTATTGGGCTAAGCGGCATCTCAAAGCGCAAGAAATGGCGAGTAAAATGCACTATTAAGCTTCTAGGGTTGGGCACATAGAGACCCGATTAGATCATTTTATATTATGGTTAATTTAAGAATTCAGCGAAATCCTATCACATTTGTTCATTTTACGTCGCTCCTATTTCAGATAGCGTATTGGGCTAAGCGGCATCTCAAAGCGCAAGAAATGGCGAGTGAAATGCACTATTAAACTTCTAGGGTAGGGCAAACAGAGACCCCATTAGATCATTTTATATTTTGGTTAATATAAGATTTCAGCGAAATTCTATCACATTTTTTCAATTTACGTCGCTCTTATTTCAGATAGTGTACTGGGCTAGGCGGCATCTTAAAGCGCGTGGAAGGGCGAGTAAAATGCACTACTAAACGTCTATGATAGGGCAATCAGAGTCCCGTTTAGATGATTTTATATTTTCTTTAATATAAGATTTCAGGGAAATTCTATCACATTTGTTCAATTTACGTCGCTCCTATTTCAGATAGCTATTGGGCTAGGCGGCATCTTAAAGCGCGTGGAATGGCGAGCAAAATGCACTCTTAATCTTCTATGATAGGGCAATCAGAGACCCGATTAGATCATTTTATATTTTGGTTAATATAAGAATTCAGCGAAATTTCTATCACATTTGTTCAATTTACGTCGCTCCTACTTCAGATAGCGTATTGGGCTAAGCGGCATCTCAAAGCGCAAGAAATGGCGAGTAAAGTGCACTATTAAACTTCTAGGGTAGGGCAAACAGAGACCCCATTTGATCATTTTATATTATGGTTAATTTAAGAATTCAGCGAAATTCTGTCACATTTGTTCAATTTACGTTTCTCCTATTTCAGATAGCGTACTGGGCTAGGCGGCATCTTAAAGCGCGTGGAATGACGAGTAAAATGCACTATTAAACTACTATGATAGGGCAATCAGAGTCCCGATTAGATCATTTTATATTTTGGTTAATATAAGAATTCAGCGAAATTCTATCACATTTGTTCAATTTACGTCGTTCCTATTTCAGATAGCGTACTGGGCTAGGCGGCATCTTAAAGCGTGTGTAATGGCGAGTAAAATGCACTATTAAACTTCTATGATAGGGCAATCAGAGACCCGATTAGATCATTTTATATTTTGGTTAATATAAGAATTCAGCGAAATTCTATCACATTTGTTCAATTTACGTCGCTCCAATTTCAGATAGCTTATTGGGCTAAGCGGCAACTCAGTGCGCATGAAATGACGAGTGAAATGCACTGTTAAACTTCTAGGGTATGGCGAACAAAGACCCGATTAGATCATTTTACATTAAGGTTAAAATAAGAATTCAACGAAATTCTATCACTTTTGTTCAATTTACGTCGCTCCTATTTCAGATAGCGTATTGGGCTAAGCTGCATCTCAAAGCGCAAGAAATGGCTCGTAAAATGCACGATTAAACTTCTAGGGTAGGGCAAACAGAGACCGGATTAGATCATTTTATATTTTGGTTAATATAAGAATTCAGCGAAATTCTATCACTTTTGTTCAATTTACGTCGCTCCTATTTCAGATAGCGTATTGGGCTAAGAGGCATCTCAAAGCGCATGAAATGGCGAGTAAAATGCACTATTAAACTTCTAGGATAAGGCAAACAGAGATCCGATTAGACCATTTTATATTACGGTTAATATAAGAATTCAGCGTAATTCTATCACATTTGTTCAACTTACGTCGCTCCTATTTCAGAAAGCGTACTCGGATAGGCGGCATCTTAAAGCGCGTGGAATGGCGAGTAAAATGCACTACTAAACTTCTCGGGTAATGCAAACAGAGACCCGATTAGATCATTTTATATTACGGTTAATATAAGATTTCAGGGAAATTCTATCACATTTGTTCAATTTACGTCGCTCCTATTTCAGATAGCTATTGGGCTAAGCGGCATCTCAAAGCGCATGAAATGACGAGAGAAATGCACTATTAAACTTCTTGGGTAGGGCGAACAGAGACCCGATTACATCATTTTATATTATGGTTAATATAAGAATTCAGCGAAATTCTATCACATTTGTTCAATTTGCGTCGCTCCTATTACAGATAGCGTATTGGGCTAAGCGGCATCTCAAAGCGCATGAAATGACGAATAAAATGCACTATTAAACTTCTAGGGTAGGGCAAACAGAGACCCCATTTGATCATTTTATATTATGGTTAATTTAAGAATTCAGCGAAATTCTGTCACATTTGTTCAATTTACGTTGCTCCTATTTCAGATATAGCGTACTGGGCTAGGCGGCATCTTAAAGCGCGTGGAATGACGAGTAAAATGCACTATTAAACTACTATGATAGGGCAATCAGAGACCCGATTAGATCATGTTATATTTTGGTTAATATAAGAATTCAGCGAAATTCTATCACATTTGTTCAATTTACGTCGTTCCTATTTCAGATAGCGTACTGGGCTAGGCGGCATCTTAAAGCGTGTGTAATGGCGAGTAAAATGCACTATTAAAATTCTATGATAGGGCAATCAGAGACCCGATTAGATCATTTTATATTTTGGTTAATATAAGTATTCAGCGAAATTCTATCACATTTGTTCAATTTACGTCGCTCCAATTTCAGATAGCTTATTGGGCTAAGCGGCATCGCAAAGCGCATGAATTGACGAGTGAAATGCACTATTAAACTTCTAGGGTAGGGCGAACAAAGACTCGATTAGATCATTTTACATTAAGGTTAATATAAGAATTCAGCGAATTTCTATCACATTTGTTCAATTTACATCGCTCCTATTTCAGATAGCGACTTGTGCTAAGCGGCATCTCAAAGCGCAAGAAATGGCGAGTAAAATGCACTATTAAACTTCTAGGGTAGGGCAAACAGAGACCCGATTAAATCATTTTATATTACGGTTAATATAAGAATTCAGCGTAATTCTGTGACATTTGTTCAACTTACGTAGCTCCTATTTCAGATAGCGTACTGGGCTAGGCGGCAACTTAAAGCGCGTGGAATGGTGAGTAAAATGCACTATTAAACTTCTAGGGTAGGGCAATCAGAGACCCGATTAGATCATTTTATATTACGGTTAACATAAGAATTCAGCGAAATTCTATCACATTTGTTCAATTTACGTCGCTCCTATTTCAGATAGCGTATTGGGCTAAGCGGCATCTCAAAGCGCATGGGATGGCGAGTGAAATGCACTATTAAACTTCTAGGGTAGGGCGAACAGACACCCGAATAGATCATTTTATATTACGGTTAATATAAGAATTCAGCGTAATTCTATCACGTATGTTCAACTAACGCCGCTCCTATTTCAGATAGCGTACTGGGCTAGGGGGCATCTTAAAGCGCGTGGAAGGGCGAGTAAAATGCACTTCTAAGCTTCTATGATAGGGCAGTGAGAGTTCCGAATAGATCATTTTATATTTTGTTTACTATAACATTTCAGGGAAATTCTATCACATTTGTTCAATTTACGTCGCTCCTATTTCAGATAGCGTATTGGGCTAAGCGGCATCTCAAAGCGCAAGAAATGGCGAGTAAAATGCACTATTAAGCTTCTAGGGTTGGGCACATAGAGACCCGATTAGATCATTTTATATTATGGTTAATTTAAGAATTCAGCGAAATCCTATCACATTTGTTCATTTTACGTCGCTCCTATTTCAGATAGCGTATTGGGCTAAGCGGCATCTCAAAGCGCAAGAAATGGCGAGTAAAATGCACTATTAAACTTCTAGGGTAGGGCAAACAGAGACCCCATTAGATCATTTTATATTTTGGTTAATATAAGATTTCAGCGAAATTCTATCACATTTTTTCAATTTACGTCGCTCTTATTTCAGATAGTGTACTGGGCTAGGCGGCATCTTAAAGCGCGTGGAAGGGCGAGTAAAATGCACTACTAAACGTCTATGATAGGGCAATCAGAGTCCCGTTTAGATGATTTTATATTTTCTTTAATATAAGATTTCAGGGAAATTCTATCACATTTGTTCAATTTACGTCGCTCCTATTTCAGATAGCTATTGGGCTAGGCGGCATCTTAAAGCGCGTGGAATGGCGAGCAAAATGCACTCTTAATCTTCTATGATAGGGCAATCAGAGACCCGATTAGATCATTTTATATTTTGGTTAATATAAGAATTCAGCGAAATTCTATCACATTTGTTCAATTTACGTCGCTCCTATTTCAGATAGCGTATTGGGCTAAGCGGCATCTCAAAGCGCAAGAAATGGCGAGTAAAGTGCACTATTAAACTTCTAGGGTAGGGCAAACAAAGACCCCATTTGATCATTTTATATTATGGTTAATTTAAGAATTCAGCGAAATTCTGTCACATTTGTTCAATTTACGTTTCTCCTATTTCAGATAGCGTACTGGGCTAGGCGGCATCTTAAAGCGCGTGGAATGACGAGTAAAATGCACTATTAAACTACTATGATAGGGCAATCAGAGACCCGATTAGATCATTTTATATTTTGGTTAATATAAGAATTCAGCGAAATTCTATCACATTTGTTCAATTTACGTCGTTCCTATTTCAGATAGCGTACTGGGCTAGGCGGCATCTTAAAGCGTGTGTAATGGCGAGTAAAATGCACTATTAAACTTCTATGATAGGGCAATCAGAGACCCGATTAGATCATTTTATATTTTGGTTAATATAAGAATTCAGCGAAATTCTATCACATTTGTTCAATTTACGTCGCTCCTATTTCAGATAGCTATTGGGCTAAGCGGAATCTCAAAGCGCATGAAATGACGAGAGAAATGCACTATTAAACTTCTTGGGTAGGGCGAACAGAGACCCGATTACATCATTTTATATTATGGTTAATATAAGAATTCAGCGAAATTCTATCACATTTGTTCAATTTGCGTCGCTCCTATTTCAGATAGCGTATTGGGCTAAGCGGCATCTCAAAGCACATGAAATGACGAATAAAATGCACTATTAAGCTTGTACGCTAGGGCGGACAGAGACCCGATTAGATCATTTAACATTATGGTAAATAAAAGAACTCAGCGAAATTCTATCACATTTGTTCAATTTACGTCGCTCCTATTTCAGATAGCGTACTGGGCTAGGCGGCATCTCAAAGCGCATGAAATGACGAGTAAAATGCTCTATTAAACTTCTAGGGTAGGGCAAACAGAGACCCGATTAGGTCATTTCATATTATGGTTAATTTAAGAATTCAGCGAAATTCTATCACATTTGTTCAAGTTACATCGCTCCTATTTCAGATAGCTTATTGGTCTAAGCGGCATCTCAAAGCGCATGAAATGGCGAGTAAAATGCACTATTAAACTTCTAGGATAAGGCAAACAGAGACCCGATTAGATCATTTTATATTACGGTTAATATAAGAAATCAGCGTAATTCTGTCACATTCGTTCAACTTACGTAGCTCCTATTTCAGATAGCGTACTGGGCTAGGCGGCATCATAAAGGGCGTGGAATGGCGAGTAAAATGCACTGTTAAACTTCTATGATAGGGCAATCAGAGACCCGATTAGATCATTTTATATTTTGGTTAATATAAGAATTCAGCGAAATTCTATCACATTTGTTCAATTTACGTCGCTCCTATTTCAGATAGCTCATTGGGCTAAGCGGCATCGCAAAGCGCATGAATTGACGAGTAAAATGCACTATTAAACTTCTTCGGTAGGGCGAACAGAGACCCGATTACATCATTTTATATTATGGTTAATTTAAGAATTCAGCGAAATTCTATCACATTTGTTCAATTTACATCGCTCCTATTTCAGATAGCGACTTGTGCTAAGCGGCATCTCAAAGCGCAAGAAATGGCGAGTAAAATGCACTATTAAACTTCTATGATAGGGCAATCAGAGACCCGATTAGATCATTTTATATTTTGGTTAATATAAGAATTCAGCGAAATTCTATCACATTTGTTCAATTTACGTCGCTCCTATTTCAGATAGCTTATTGGGCTAAGCGGCATCTCAAAGCGCATGAAGTGGCGAGTAAAATGCACTATTAAACTTCTAGGGTAGGGCGAACAAAGACTCGATTAGATCATTTTACATTAAGGTTAATATAAGAATTCAGCGAAATTCTATCACATTTGTTCAATTTACATCGCTCCTATTTCAGATAGCGTATTGGGCTAAGCGGCATCTCAAAGCGCATGGGATGGCGAGTGAAATGCACTATTAAACTTCTAGGGCATGGCGAACAGAGACCCGATTAGATCATTTTACATTAAGGTTAATATAAGTATTCAGGGAACTTCTATCACATTTGTTCAATTTACGTCGCTCCTATTTCAGATAGCTATTGGGCTAAGCGGCATCTCAAAGCGCGTGGAATGACGAGTAAAATGCACTATTAAACTTCTATGATAGGGCAATCAGAAACCCGATTAGATCATTTTCTATTTTGGTTAATATAAGAATTCAGCGAAATTCTATCACATTTGTTCAATTTACGTCGCTTCAATTTCAGATAGCTTATTGGGCTAAGCGGCATCGCAAAGCGCATGAATTGACGAGTGAAATGCACTATTAAACTTCTTGGGTAGGGCGAACAAAGACCCGATTAGATCATTTTACATTAAGGTTAATATAAGAATTCAGCGAAATTCTATCACATTTGTTCAATTTACATCGCTCCTATTTCAGATAGCGACTTGTGCTAAGCGGCATCTCAAAGCGCAAGAAATGGCGAGTAAAATGCACTATTAAACTTCTAGGGTAGGGCAAACAGAGACCCCATTAGATCATTTTATATTATGGTTAATTTAAGAATTCAGCGAAATTGTATCACATTTGTTCAATTTACGTCGCTCCTATTTCAGATAGCGTATTGGGCTACGCCGCATCTCAAAGCGCATGAAATGGCGAGTAAAATGCACTATTAAACTTCTAGGGTAGGGCAATCAGAGACCCGATTAGATCATTTTATATTTTGGTTAATAAAAGAATTCATCGAAATTCTATCACATTTGTTCAATTTACATCGCTCCTATTTCAGATAGCGTACTGGGCTAAGCGGCATCTCAAAGCGCAAGAAATGGCGAGTAAAATGCACTATTAAACTTCTAGGATAAGGCAAACAGAGACCCGATTAGATCATTTTATATTACGGTTAATATAAGAATTCAGCGTAATTCTGTGACATTTGTTCAACTTACGTAGCTCCTATTTCAGATAGCGTGCTGGGCTAGGCGGCAACTTAAAGCGCGTGGAATGGCGAGTAAAATGCACTGTTAAACTTCTATGATAGGGCAATCAGAGACCCGATTAGATCATTTTATATTTTGGTTAATATAAGAATTCAGCGAAATTCTATCACATTTGTTCAATTTACGTCGCTCCTATTTCAGATAGTTCATTGGGCTAAGCGGCATCGCAAAGCGCATGAATTGACGAGTAAAATGCACTATTAAACTTCTTGGGTAGGGCGAACAGAGACCCGATTACATCATTTTATATTATGGTTAATTTAAGAATTCAGCAAAATTCTATCACATTTGTTCAACTTACGTCGCTCCTATTTCAGATAGCGTACTGGGCTAGGCGGCATCTTAAAGCGCGTGGAATGACGAGTAAAATGCACTATTAAACTTCTATGATAGGGCAATCAGAGACCCGATTAGATCATTTTATATTTTGGTTAATATAAGAATTCAGCGAAATTCTATCACATTTGTTCAATTTACGTCGCTCCTATTTCAGATAGCTTATTGGGCTAAGCGGCATCTCAAAGCGCATGAAGTGGCGAGTAAAATGCACTATTAAACTTCTAGGGTACGGCGAACAAAGACTCGATTAGATCATTTTACATTAAGGTTAATATAAGAATTCAGCGAAATTCTATCACATTTGTTCAATTTACATCGCTCCTATTTCAGATAGCGACTTGTGCTAAGCGGCATCTCAAAGCGCAAGAAATGGCGAGTAAAATGCACTATTAAACTTCTAGGGTAGGGCAAACAGAGACCCGATTAGATCATTTTATATTACGGTTAATATAAGAATTCAGCGTAATTCTGTGACATTTGTTCAACTTACGTAGCTCCTATTTCAGATAGCGTACTGGGCTAGGCGGCAACTTAAAGCGCGTGGAATGGTGAGTAAAATGCACTATTAAACTTCTAGGGTAGGGCGAACAAAGACTCGATTAGATCATTTTACATTAAGGTTAATATAAGAATTCAGCGAAATTCTATCACAATTGTTCAATTTACATCGCTCCTATTTCAGATAGCGACTTGTGCTAAGCGGCATCTCAAAGCGCAAGAAATGGCGAGTAAAATGCACTATTAAACTTCTAGGGTAGGGCAAACAGAGACCCAATTAGATCATTTTATATTATGGTTAATTTAAGAATTCAGCGAAATTCTCTCACATTTGTTCAATTTACGTCGCTCCTATTTCAGATAGCGTACCCGGATAGACGGCATCTTAAAGTGCGAGGAATGGCGAGTAAAATGCACTATTAAACTTCTATGATAGGGCAATCAGAGACCCGATTAGATCATTTTATAGTTTGGTTAATATAAGAATTCAGCGAAATTCTATCACATTTGTTCAATTTACGTCGCTCCTATTTCAGATAGCGTATTGGGCTAAGCGGCATCTCAAAGCGCAAGAAATGGCGAGTAAAATGCACTATTAAACTTCTAGGGTCGGGCAAACAGAGACCAGTTTAGATCACTTTATATTATGGTTAATTTAAGAATTCAGCGAAATTCTATCTCATTTGTTCAATTTACGTCGATCCTATTGCAGATAGCGTACTGGGCTAAGCGGCATCTCAAAGCGCATGAAATGGCGAGCAAAATGCACTATTAAACTTCTATGGTAATGCAAACAGAGACCTGATTAGATCATTTTATATTACGGTTAATATAAGAATTCAGCGAAATTCTATCTCATTTGTTCAATTTGCGTCGCTCCTATTACAGATAGCGTATTGGGCTAAGCGGCATCTCAAAGCGCATGAAATGACGAATAAAATGCACTATTAAACTTCTAGGGTAGGGCAAACAGAGACCCCATTTGATCATTTTATATTATGGTTAATTTAAGAATTCAGCGAAATTCTGTCACATTTGTTCAATTTACGTTGCTCCTATTTCAGATAGCGTACTGGGCTAGGCGGCATCTTAAAGCGCGTGGAATGACGAGTAAAATGCACTATTAAACTACTATGATAGGGCAATCAGAGACCCGATTAGATCATGTTATATTTTGGTTAATATAAGAATTCAGCGAAATTCTATCACATTTGTTCAATTTACGTCGTTCCTATTTCAGATAGCGTACTGGGCTAGGCGGCATCTTAAAGCGTGTGTAATGGCGAGTAAAATGCACTATTAAACTTCTATGATAGGGCAATCAGAGACCCGATTAGATCATTTTATATTTTGGTTAATATAAGAATTCAGCGAAATTCTATCACATTTGTTCAATTTACGTCGCTCCAATTTCAGATAGCTTATTGGGCTAAGCGGCATCGCAAAGCGCATGAATTGACGAGTGAAATGCACTATTAAACTTCTAGGGTAGGGCGAACAAAGACTCGATTAGATCATTTTACATTAAGGTTAATATAAGAATTCAGCGAATTTCTATCACATTTGTTCAATTTACATCGCTCCTATTTCAGATAGCGACTTGTGCTAAGCGGCATCTCAAAGCGCAAGAAATGGCGAGTAAAATGCACTATTAAACTTCTAGGGTAGGGCAAACAGAGACCCGATTAAATCATTTTATATTACGGTTAATATAAGAATTCAGCGTAATTCTGTGACATTTGTTCAACTTACGTAGCTCCTATTTCAGATAGCGTACTGGGCTAGGCGGCAACTTAAAGCGCGTGGAATGGTGAGTAAAATGCACTATTAAACTTCTAGGGTAGGGCAATCAGAGACCCGATTAGATCATTTTATATTACGGTTAACATAAGAATTCAGCGAAATTCTATCACATTTGTTCAATTTACGTCGCTCCTATTTCAGATAGCGTATTGGGCTAAGCGGCATCTCAAAGCGCATGGGATGGCGAGTGAAATGCACTATTAAACTTCTAGGGTAGGGCGAACAGACACCCGAATAGATCATTTTATATTACGGTTAATATAAGAATTCAGCGTAATTCTATCACATATGTTCAACTAACGCCGCTCCTATTTCAGATAGCGTACTGGGCTAGGGGGCATCTTAAAGCGCGTGGAAGGGCGAGTAAAATGCACTTCTAAGCTTCTATGATAGGGCAGTGAGAGTTCCGAATAGATCATTTTATATTTTGTTTACTATAACATTTCAGGGAAATTCTATCACATTTGTTCAATTTACGTCGCTCCTATTTCAGATAGCGTATTGGGCTAAGCGGCATCTCAAAGCGCAAGAAATGGCGAGTAAAATGCACTATTAAGCTTCTAGGGTTGGGCACATAGAGACCCGATTAGATCATTTTATATTATGGTTAATTTAAGAATTCAGCGAAATCCTATCACATTTGTTCATTTTACGTCGCTCCTATTTCAGATAGCGTATTGGGCTAAGCGGCATCTCAAAGCGCAAGAAATGGCGAGTAAAATGCACTATTAAACTTCTAGGGTAGGGCAAACAGAGACCCCATTAGATCATTTTATATTTTGGTTAATATAAGATTTCAGCGAAATTCTATCACATTTTTTCAATTTACGTCGCTCTTATTTCAGATAGTGTACTGGGCTAGGCGGCATCTTAAAGCGCGTGGAAGGGCGAGTAAAATGCACTACTAAACGTCTATGATAGGGCAATCAGAGTCCCGTTTAGATGATTTTATATTTTCTTTAATATAAGATTTCAGGGAAATTCTATCACATTTGTTCAATTTACGTCGCTCCTATTTCAGATAGCTATTGGGCTAGGCGGCATCTTAAAGCGCGTGGAATGGCGAGTAAAATGCACTCTTAATCTTCTATGATAGGGCAATCAGAGACCCGATTAGATCATTTTATATTTTGGTTAATATAAGAATTCAGCGAAATTCTATCACATTTGTTCAATTTACGTCGCTCCTATTTCAGATAGCGTATTGGGCTAAGCGGCATCTCAAAGCGCAAGAAATGGCGAGTAAAGTGCACTATTAAACTTCTAGGGTAGGGCAAACAAAGACCCCATTTGATCATTTTATATTATGGTTAATTTAAGAATTCAGCGAAATTCTGTCACATTTGTTCAATTTACGTTTCTCCTATTTCAGATAGCGTACTGGGCTAGGCGGCATCTTAAAGCGCGTGGAATGACGAGTAAAATGCACTATTAAACTACTATGATAGGGCAATCAGAGACCCGATTAGATCATTTTATATTTTGGTTAATATAAGAATTCAGCGAAATTCTATCACATTTGTTCAATTTACGTCGTTCCTATTTCAGATAGCGTACTGGGCTAGGCGGCATCTTAAAGCGTGTGTAATGGCGAGTAAAATGCACTATTAAACTTCTATGATAGGGCAATCAGAGACCCGATTAGATCATTTTATATTTTGGTTAATATAAGAATTCAGCGAAATTCTATCACATTTGTTCAATTTACGTCGCTCCTATTTCAGATAGCTATTGGGCTAAGCGGAATCTCAAAGCGCATGAAATGACGAGAGAAATGCACTATTAAACTTCTTGGGTAGGGCGAACAGAGACCCGATTACATCATTTTATATTATGGTTAATATAAGAATTCAGCGAAATTCTATCACATTTGTTCAATTTGCGTCGCTCCTATTTCAGATAGCGTATTGGGCTAAGCGGCATCTCAAAGCACATGAAATGACGAATAAAATGCACTATTAAGCTTGTACGCTAGGGCGGACAGAGACCCGATTAGATCATTTAACATTATGGTAAATAAAAGAACTCAGCGAAATTCTATCACATTTGTTCAATTTACGTCGCTCCTATTTCAGATAGCGTACTGGGCTAGGCGGCATCTCAAAGCGCATGAAATGACGAGTAAAATGCTCTATTAAACTTCTAGGGTAGGGCAAACAGAGACCCGATTAGGTCATTTCATATTATGGTTAATTTAAGAATTCAGCGAAATTCTATCACATTTGTTCAAGTTACATCGCTCCTATTTCAGATAGCTTATTGGTCTAAGCGGCATCTCAAAGCGCATGAAATGGCGAGTAAAATGCACTATTAAACTTCTAGGATAAGGCAAACAGAGACCCGATTAGATCATTTTATATTACGGTTAATATAAGAAATCAGCGTAATTCTGTCACATTCGTTCAACTTACGTAGCTCCTATTTCAGATAGCGTACTGGGCTAGGCGGCATCTTAAAGGGCGTGGAATGGCGAGTAAAATGCACTGTTAAACTTCTATGATAGGGCAATCAGAGACCCGATTAGATCATTTTATATTTTGGTTAATATAAGAATTCAGCGAAATTCTATCACATTTGTTCAATTTACGTCGCTCCTATTTCAGATAGCTCATTGGGCTAAGCGGCATCGCAAAGCGCGTGAATTGACGAGTAAAATGCACTATTAAACTTCTTCGGTAGGGCGAACAGAGACCCGATTACATCATTTTATATTATGGTTAATTTAAGAATTCAGCGAAATTCTATCACATTTGTTCAATTTACATCGCTCCTATTTCAGATAGCGACTTGTGCTAAGCGGCATCTCAAAGCGCAAGAAATGGCGAGTAAAATGCACTATTAAACTTCTATGATAGGGCAATCAGAGACCCGATTAGATCATTTTATATTTTGGTTAATATAAGAATTCAGCGAAATTCTATCACATTTGTTCAATTTACGTCGCTCCTATTTCAGATAGCTTATTGGGCTAAGCGGCATCTCAAAGCGCATGAAGTGGCGAGTAAAATGCACTATTAAACTTCTAGGGTAGGGCGAACAAAGACTCGATTAGATCATTTTACATTAAGGTTAATATAAGAATTCAGCGAAATTCTATCACATTTGTTCAATTTACATCGCTCCTATTTCAGATAGCGACTTGTGCTAAGCGGCATCTCAAAGCGCAAGAAATGGCGAGTAAAATGCACTATTAAACTTCTAGGGTATGGCAAACAGAGACCCGATTAGATCATTTTATATTACGGTTAATATAAGAATTCAGCGTAATTCTGTGACATTTGTTCCACTTACGTAGCTCCTATTTCAGATAGCGTACTGGGCTAGGCGGCAACTTAAAGCGCGTGGAATGGTGAGTAAAATGCACTACTAAACTTCTAGGGTAGGGCAATCAGAGACCCGATTAGATCATTTTATATTACGGTTAACATAAGAATTCAGCGAAATTCTATCACATTTGTTCAATTTACGTCGCTCCTATTTCAGATAGCGTATTGGGCTAAGCGGCATCTCAAAGCGCATGGGATGGCGAGTGAAATGCACTATTAAACTTCTAGGGCATGGCGAACAGAGACCCGATTAGATCATTTTACATTAAGGTTAATATAAGTATTCAGGGAACTTCTATCACATTTGTTCAATTTACGTCGCTCCTATTTCAGATAGCTATTGGGCTAAGCGGCATCTCAAAGCGCGTGGAATGACGAGTAAAATGCACTATTAAACTTCTATGATAGGGCAATCAGAAACCCGATTAGATCATTTTCTATTTTGGTTAATATAAGAATTCAGCGAAATTCTATCACATTTGTTCAATTTACGTCGCTTCAATTTCAGATAGCTTATTGGGCTAAGCGGCATCGCAAAGCGCATGAATTGACGAGTGAAATGCACTATTAAACTTCTTGGGTAGGGCGAACAAAGACCCGATTAGATCATTTTACATTAAGGTTAATATAAGAATTCAGCGAAATTCTATCACATTTGTTCAATTTACATCGCTCCTATTTCAGATAGCGACTTGTGCTAAGCGGCATCTCAAAGCGCAAGAAATGGCGAGTAAAATGCACTATTAAACTTCTAGGGTAGGGCAAACAGAGACCCCATTAGATCATTTTATATTATGGTTAATTTAAGAATTCAGCGAAATTGTATCACATTTGTTCAATTTACGTCGCTCCTATTTCAGATAGCGTATTGGGCTACGCCGCATCTCAAAGCGCATGAAATGGCGAGTAAAATGCACTATTAAACTTCTAGGGTAGGGCAATCAGAGACCCGATTAGATCATTTTATATTTTGGTTAATAAAAGAATTCATCGAAATTCTATCACATTTGTTCAATTTACATCGCTCCTATTTCAGATAGCGTACTGGGCTAAGCGGCATCTCAAAGCGCAAGAAATGGCGAGTAAAATGCACTATTAAACTTCTAGGATAAGGCAAACAGAGACCCGATTAGATCATTTTATATTACGGTTAATATAAGAATTCAGCGTAATTCTGTGACATTTGTTCAACTTACGTAGCTCCTATTTCAGATAGCGTGCTGGGCTAGGCGGCAACTTAAAGCGCGTGGAATGGCGAGTAAAATGCACTGTTAAACTTCTATGATAGGGCAATCAGAGACCCGATTAGATCATTTTATATTTTGGTTAATATAAGAATTCAGCGAAATTCTATCACATTTGTTCAATTTACGTCGCTCCTATTTCAGATAGTTCATTGGGCTAAGCGGCATCGCAAAGCGCATGAATTGACGAGTAAAATGCACTATTAAACTTCTTGGGTAGGGCGAACAGAGACCCGATTACATCATTTTATATTATGGTTAATTTAAGAATTCAGCAAAATTCTATCACATTTGTTCAACTTACGTCGCTCCTATTTCAGATAGCGTACTGGGCTAGGCGGCATCTTAAAGCGCGTGGAATGACGAGTAAAATGCACTATTAAACTTCTATGATAGGGCAATCAGAGACCCGATTAGATCATTTTATATTTTGGTTAATATAAGAATTCAGCGAAATTCTATCACATTTGTTCAATTTACGTCGCTCCTATTTCAGATAGCTTATTGGGCTAAGCGGCATCTCAAAGCGCATGAAGTGGCGAGTAAAATGCACTATTAAACTTCTAGGGTACGGCGAACAAAGACTCGATTAGATCATTTTACATTAAGGTTAATATAAGAATTCAGCGAAATTCTATCACATTTGTTCAATTTACATCGCTCCTATTTCAGATAGCGACTTGTGCTAAGCGGCATCTCAAAGCGCAAGAAATGGCGAGTAAAATGCACTATTAAACTTCTAGGGTAGGGCAAACAGAGACCCGATTAGATCATTTTATATTACGGTTAATATAAGAATTCAGCGTAATTCTGTGACATTTGTTCAACTTACGTAGCTCCTATTTCAGATAGCGTACTGGGCTAGGCGGCAACTTAAAGCGCGTGGAATGGTGAGTAAAATGCACTATTAAACTTCTAGGGTAGGGCGAACAAAGACTCGATTAGATCATTTTACATTAAGGTTAATATAAGAATTCAGCGAAATTCTATCACAATTGTTCAATTTACATCGCTCCTATTTCAGATAGCGACTTGTGCTAAGCGGCATCTCAAAGCGCAAGAAATGGCGAGTAAAATGCACTATTAAACTTCTAGGGTAGGGCAAACAGAGACCCAATTAGATCATTTTATATTATGGTTAATTTAAGAATTCAGCGAAATTCTCTCACATTTGTTCAATTTACGTCGCTCCTATTTCAGATAGCGTACCCGGATAGACGGCATCTTAAAGTGCGAGGAATGGCGAGTAAAATGCACTATTAAACTTCTATGATAGGGCAATCAGAGACCCGATTAGATCATTTTATAGTTTGGTTAATATAAGAATTCAGCGAAATTCTATCACATTTGTTCAATTTACGTCGCTCCTATTTCAGATAGCGTATTGGGCTAAGCGGCATCTCAAAGCGCAAGAAATGGCGAGTAAAATGCACTATTAAACTTCTAGGGTCGGGCAAACAGAGACCAGTTTAGATCACTTTATATTATGGTTAATTTAAGAATTCAGCGAAATTCTATCTCATTTGTTCAATTTACGTCGATCCTATTGCAGATAGCGTACTGGGCTAAGCGGCATCTCAAAGCGCATGAAATGGCGAGCAAAATGCACTATTAAACTTCTATGGTAGTGCAAACAGAGACCTGATTAGATCATTTTATATTACGGTTAATATAAGAATTCAGCGTAATTCTATCACATTTGTTCAACATGCGTCGCTCCTATTTCAGATAATGTATTGTGCTAGGCGGCATCTTAAAGCGCGTGGAAGGGCGAGTAAAATGCACTACTAAACTTCTATGATAGGGCAATCAGAGTCCCGTTTAGGTCATTTCATATTTTGTTTAATATAAGATTTCAGGGAAATTCTATCACATTTGTTCAATTTACGTCGCTCCTATTTCAGATAGCTATTGGGCTAAGCGGCATCTCAAAGCGCATGAAATGACAAGAGAAATGCACTATTAAACTTCTTGGGTAGGGCGAACAGAGACCCTATTACCTCATTTTATATTATGGTTAATTTAAGAATTCAGCGAAATTCTATCACATTTGTTCAATTTGCGTCGCTCCTATTTCAGATAGCGTATTGGGCTAAGCGGCATCTCAAAGCGCAAGAAGTGGCGAGTAAAATGCACTATTAAACTTCTAGGGTAGGGCAAACAGAGACCCCATTAGATCATTTTATATTATGGTTAATTTAAGAATTCAGCGAAATTCTATCACATTTGTTCAATTTACGTTGCTCCTATTTCAGATAGCGTATTGGGCTAAGCGGCATCTCAAAGCGCAAGAAATGGCGAGTAAAATGCACTATTAAACTTCTAGGGTGGGGCAAACAGAGACCAGTTTAGATCACTTTATATTATGGTTAATATAAGAATTCAGCGTAATTCTATCACATTTGTTCAACATACGTCGCTCCTATTTCAGATAGTGTACTGGGCTAGGCGGCGTCTTAAAGCGCGTGGAAGGGCGAGTAAAATGCACTACTAAACTTCTATGATAGGGCAATCAGAGTCCCGTTTAGATCATTTTATATTTTGTTTAATATAAGATTTCAGGGAAATTCTATCACATTTGTTCAATTTACGTCGCTCCTATTTTAGATAGCTATTGGGCTAAGCGGCATCTCAAAGCGCATGAAATGACGAGAGAAATGCACTATTAAACTTCTTGGGTAGGGCGAACTGAGACCCGATTACATCATTTTATATTATGGTTAATTTAAGAATTCAGCAAAATTCTATCACATTTGTTTACTTTACGTCGCTCCTATTTCAGATAGCGTATTGGGATAAGCGGCACCTCAAAGCGCATGAAATGCTGAGTAAAATCCGCTATTAAACTTCTAGGGTAGGGCAATCAGAGACCCGATTAGATCATTTTATATTATGGTTAATTTAAGGATTCAGCAAAATTCTATCACATTTGTGCAATTTACGTCGCTGATATGTCAGATAGCGTATTGGGCTAAGCGGCATCTCAAAGCGCAAGAAATGGCGAGTAAAATGCACTATTAAACTTCTAGGGTAGGGCAAACAGAGACCCGATTAGGACATTTCATATTATGGTTAATTTAAGAATTCAGAAAAATTCTATCACATTTGTTCAATTTACGTCGCTCCTATTTCAGATAGCGTATTGGGCTAAGCGGCATCTCAAAGCGCAAGAAATGGCGAGTAAAATGCACTATTAAACTTCTAGGGTGGGGCAAACAGAGACCAGTTTAGATCACTTTATATTATGGTTAATTTAAGAATTCAGCGAAATTCTATCTCATTTGTTCAATTTACGTCGATCCTATTGCAGATAGCGTATTGGGCTAAGCGGCATCTCAAAGCGCATGAAATGGCGAGTAAAATGCACTATTAAACTTCTATCGTAATGCAAACAGAGACCCGATTAGATCATTTTATATTTTGGTTAATATAAGAATTCAGCGAAATTCTATCACATTTGTTCAATTTACGTCGCTCCTATTTCAGATAGCTTATTGGGCTAAGCGGCATCTCAAAGCGCATGAAGTGGCGAGTAAAATGCACTATTAAACTTCTAGGGTAGGGCGAACAAAGACCCGATTAGATCATTTTACATTAAGGTTAATATAAGAATTCAGCGAAATTCTATCACATTTGTTCAATTTACATCGCTCCTATTTCAGATAGCGACTTGTGCTAAGCGGCATCTCAAAGCGCAAGAAATGGCGAGTAAAATGCACTATTAAACTTCTAGGGTAGGGCAAACAGAGACCACATTAGATCATTTTATATTATGGTTAATTTAAGAATTCAGCGAAATTCTCTCACATTTGTTCAATTTACGTCGCTGATATTTCAGATAGCGTATTGGGCTAAGCGGCATCTCAAAGCGCAAGAAATGGCGAGTAAAATGCACTATTAAACTTCTAGGGTAGGGCAAACAGAGACCCGAATAGGTCATTTCATGTTATGGTTAATTTAAGAATTCAGAAAAATTCTATCACATTTGTTCAATTTACGTCGCTCCTATTTCAGATAGCGTACCCGGATAGGCGGCATCTTAAAGCGCGAGGAATGACGAGTAAAATGCACTATTAAACTTCTAGGGTAGGGCAATCAGAGACCCGATTAGATCATTTTATATTACGGTTAATATAAGAATTCAGCGAAATTCTATCACATTTGTTCAATTTACGTCGCTCCTATTTCAGATAGCGTATTGGGCTAAGCGGCATCTCAAAGCGCATGAAATGACGAGTGAAATGCACTATTAAACTTCTTGGGTAGGGCGAACAGAGACCCGATTACATCATTTTATATTTTGGTTAACATAAGAATTCAGCGAAATTCTATCACATTTGTTCAATTTACGTCGCTCCTATTTCAGATAGCGTACTCGGATAGGCGGCATCTTAAGGCGCGTGGAATGGTGAGTACAATGCACTATTAAACTTCTAGGGTAGGGCAATCAGAGACCCGATTAGATCATTTTATATTTTGGTTAATATAAGGATCCAGCGAAATTCTATCACATTTGTTCAATTTACGTCGCTCCTATTTCAGATAGCGTATTGGGCTAAGCGGCATCTCAAAGCGCATGAAATGGCGAGTAAAATGCACTATTAAACTTCTAGGGCATGGCGAACAGAGACCCGATTAGATCATTTTACATTAAGGTTAATATAAGTATTCAGGGAACTTCTATCACATTTGTTCAATTTACGTCGCTCCTATTTCAGACCGCTTATTGGGCTAAGCGGCATCTCAAAGCGCATGAAATGACGAGTAAAATGCACTATTAAACTTCTAGGGTAGGGCAATCAGAGACCCGATTAGATCATTTTATATTATGGTTAATTTAAGAATTCAGCAAAATTCTATCACATTTGTTCAATTTACGTCGTTCCTATTTCAGATAGCATACTGGGCTAGGCGGCATCTTAAAGCGCGTGGAATTGCGAGTAAAATGCACTATTAATCTTCTATGATAGGGCAATCAAAGGCCCGATTAGATCATTTTATATTTTGGTTAATATAAGGATTCAGCGTAATTCTATCACATTTGTTCAATTTACGTCGCTCCTATTTCAGATAGCGTACTCGGCTAGGCGGCAACTTAAAGCGCGTGGAATGGTGAGTAAAATGCACTATTAAACTTCTAGGGTAGGGCAATCAGAGAACCGATTAGATCATTTTATATTACGGTTAACATAAGAATTCAGCGAAATTCTATCACATTTGTTCAATTTACGTCGCTCCTATTTCAGATAGCGTATTGGGCTAAGCGGCATCTCAAAGCGCATGAAATGACGAGTGAAATGCACTATTAAACTTCTTGGGTAGGGCGAACAGAGACCCGATTACATCATTTTATATTTTGGTTAACATAAGAATTCAGCGAAATTCTATCACATTTGTTCAATTTACGTCGCTCCTAATTCAGATAGCGTATTGGGCTAAGCGGCATCTCAAAGCGCAAGAAATGGCGAGTAAAGTGCACTATTAAACTTCTAGGGTAGGGCAAACAGAGACCCCATTTGATCATTTTATATTATGGTTAATTTAAGAATTCAGCGAAATTCTATCACATTTGTTCAATTTCCGTTGCTCCTATTTCAGATAGCGTACTGGGCTAGGCGGCATCTTAAAGCGCGTGGAATGACGAGTAAAATGCACTATTAAACTTCTAGGATAAGGCAAACAGAGACCCGATTAGATCATTTTATATTACGGTTAATATAAGAAATCAGCGTAATTCTGTCACATTCGTTCAACTTACGTAGCTCCTATTTCAGATAGCGTACTGGGCTAGGCGGCATCTTAAAGCGCGTGGAATGGCGAGTAAAATGCACTATTAAACTTCTATGATAGGGCAATCAGAAACCCGATTAGATCATTTTATATTTTGGTTAATATAAGAATTCAGCGAAATTCTATCACATTTGTTCAATTTACGCCGCTCCTATTTCAGATAGCTATTGGGCTAAGCGGCATCTCATAGCGCATGAAATGACGAGAGAAATGCACTATTAAACTTCTTGGGTAGGGCGAACAGAGACCCGATTACATCATTTTATATTATGGTCAATTTAAGAATTCAGCAAAATTCTATCACATTTGTTCAATTTACATCGCTCCTATTTCAGATAGCGTATTGGGCTAAGCGGCATCTCAAAGCGCATGGAATGACGAGTAAAATGCACTAATAAACTTCTAGGATAAGGCAAACGGAGATCCGATTAGACCATTTTATATTACGGTTAATATAAGAATTCAGCGTAATTCTATCACATTTGTTCAACTTACGTCGCTCCTATTTCAGATAGCGTACTGGGCTAGGCGGCAACTTAAAGCGCGTGAAATGTCGAGTAAAATACACTATCAAACTTCTATGATAGGGCAATCAGAGACCCGATTAGATCATTTTATATTTTGGTTAATATAAGAATTCAGCGAAATTCTATCACATTTGTTCAATTTACGTCGCTCCTATTTCAGATAGCGTATTGGGCTAAGCGGCATCTCAAAGCGCAAGAAATGGCGAGTAAAATGTACTATTGAACTCCTATGATAGGTCAATCAGAGACCTGATTAGATCATTTTATATTTTGGTTAATATAAGAATTCAGCGAAATTGCATCACTTTTTTTTAATTTACGTCGCTCCTATTTCAGATAGCGTAATGGGCTAAGCGGCATCTCAAAGCGCATGGATTGACGAGTGAAATGCTCTATTAAACTTCTGGGGTGGGGCGAACAGAAACCCGAATAGATCATTTTATATTACGGTTAATATAAGAATTCAGCGAAATTCTATCACATTTGTTCAATTTACGTCGTTCCTATTTCAGATAGCATACTGGGCTAGGCGGCATCTTAAAGCGCGTGGAATGGCGAGTAAAATGCACTATTAATCTTCTATGATAGGGCAATCAGAGGCCCGATTAGATCATTTTATATTTTGGTTAATATAAGGATTCAGCGTAATTCTATCACATTTGTTCAATTTACGTCGCTCCTATTTCAGATAGCGTACTCGGCTAGGCGGCAACTTAAAGCGCGTGGAATGGTGAGTAAAATGCACTATTAAACTTCTAGGGTAGGGCAATCAGAGAACCGATTAGATCATTTTATATTACGGTTAACATAAGAATTCAGCGAAATTCTATCACATTTGTTCAATTTACGTCGCTCCTATTTCAGATAGCGTATTGGGCTAAGCGGCATCTCAAAGCGCATGGGATGGCGAGTGAAATGCACTATTAAACTTCTAGGGTAGGGCGAACAGACACCCGAATAGATCATTTTATATTACGGTTAATATAAGAATTCAGCGTAATTCTATCACATATGTTCAGCTAACGCCGCTCCTATTTCAGATAGCGTACTGGGCTAGGCGGCATCTTAAAGCGAGTGGAAGGGCGAGTAAAATGCACTTCTAAGCTTCTATGATAGGGCAGTGAGAGTTCCGAATAGATCATTTTATATTTTGTTTACTATAACATTTCAGGGAAATTCTATCACATTTGTTCAATTTCCGTTGCTCCTATTTCAGATAGCGTACTGGGCTAGGCGGCATCTTAAAGCGCGTGGAATGACGAGTAAAATGCACTATTAAACTTCTAGGATAAGGCAAACAGAGACCCGATTAGATCATTTTATATTACGGTTAATATAAGAAATCAGCGTAATTCTGTCACATTCGTTCAACTTACGTAGCTCCTATTTCAGATAGCGTACTGGGCTAGGCGGCATCTTAAAGCGCGCGGAATGGCGAGTAAAATGCACTATTAAACTTCTATGATAGGGCAATCAGAAACCCGATTAGATCATTTTATATTTTGGTTAATATAAGAATTCAGCGAAATTCTATCACATTTGTTCAATTTACGCCGCTCCTATTTCAGATAGCTATTGGGCTAAGCGGCATCTCATAGCGCATGAAATGACGAGAGAAATGCACTATTAAACTTCTTGGGTAGGGCGAACAGAGACCCGATTACATCATTTTATATTATGGTCAATTTAAGAATTCAGCAAAATTCTATCACATTTGTTCAATTTACATCGCTCCTATTTCAGATAGCGTATTGGGCTAAGCGGCATCTCAAAGCGCATGGAATGACGAGTAAAATGCCCTAATAAACTTCTAGGATAAGGCAAACGGAGATCCGATTAGACCATTTTATATTACGGTTAATATAAGAATTCAGCGTAATTCTATCACATTTGTTCAACTTACGTCGCTCCTATTTCAGATAGCGTACTGGGCTAGGCGGCATCTTAAAGCGCGTGGAATGGCGAGCAAAATGCACTCTTAATCTTCTATGATAGGGCAATCAGAGACCCGATTAGATCATTTTATATTTTGGTTAATATAAAAATTCAGCGAAATTCTATCACATTTGTTCAATTTACGTCGCTCCTATTTCAGATAGCGTATTGGGCTAAGCGGCATCTTAAAGCGCAAGAAATGGCGAGTAAAGTGCACTATTAAACTTCTAGGGTAGGGCAAACAGAGACCCCATTTGATCATTTTATATTATGGTTAATTTAAGAATTCAGCGAAATTCTATCACATTTGTTCAATTTACGTTGCTCCTATTTCAGATAGCGTACTGGGCTAGGCGGCATCTTAAAGCGCGTGGAATGACGAGTAAAATGCACTATTAAACTTCTAGGATAAGGCAAACAGAGACCCGATTAGATCATTTTATATTTTGGTTAATATAAGAATTCAGCGAAATTCTATCACATTTGTTCAATTTACGTCGCTCCAATTTCAGATAGCTTATTGGGCTAAGCGGCATCGCAAAGCGCATGAATTGACGAGTGAAATGCACTATTAAACTTCTTGGGTACGGCGAACAAAGACCCGATTAGATCATTTTACATTAAGGTTAATATAAGAATTCAGCGAAGTTCTATCACATTTGTTCAATTTACGTCGCTCCAATTTCAGATAGCTTATTGGGCTAAGCGGCAACTCAGTGCGCATGAAATGACGAGTGAAATGCACTGTTAAACTTCTAGGGTAGGGCGAACAAAGACCCGATTAGATCATTTTACATTAAGGTTAAAATAAGAATTCAACGAAATTCTATCACTTTTGTTCAATTTACGTCGCTCCTATTTCAGATAGCGTATTGGGCTAAGCTGCATCCCAAAGCGCAAGAAATGGCTCGTAAAATGCACTATTAAACTTCTAGGGTAGGGCAAACAGAGACCGGATTAGATCATTTTATATTTTGGTTAATATAAGACTTCAGCGAAATTCTATCACTTTTGTTCAATTTACGTCGCTCCTATTTCAGATAGCGTATTGGGCTAAGAGGCATCTCAAAGCGCATGAAATGGCGAGTAAAATGCACTATTAAACTTCTAGGATAAGGCAAACAGAGACCCGATTAGATCATTTTATATTACGGTTAATATAAGAAATCAGCGTAATTCTGTCACATTCGTTCAACTTACGTAGCTCCTATTTCAGATAGCGTACTGGGCTAGGCGGCATCTTAAAGGGCGTGGAATGGCGAGCAAAATGCACTATTAAACTTCTATGATAGGGCAATCAGAGACCCGATTAGTTCATTTTATATTTTGGTTAATATAAGAATCCAGCGAAATTCTATCACATTTGTTCAATTTACGTCGCTCCTATTTCAGATAGCGTATTGGGCTAAGCGGCATCTCAAAGCGCAAGAAGTGGCGAGTAAAATGCATTATTAAACTTCTAGGGTAGGGCAAACAGAGACCCCCATTAGATCATTTTATATTATGGTTAATTTAAGAATTCAGCGAAATTCTATCACATTTGTTCAATTTACGTTGCTCCTATTTCAGATAGCGTATTGGGCTAAGCGGCATCTCAAAGCGCAAGAAATGGCGAGTAAAATGCACTATTAAACTTCTAGGGTGGGGCAAACAGAGACCAGTTTAGATCACTTTATATTATGGTTAATATAAGAATTCAGCGTAATTCTATCACATTTGTTCAACATACGTCGCTCCTATTTCAGATAGTGTACTGGGCTAGGCGGCGTCTTAAAGCGCTTGGAAGGGCGAGTAAAATGCACTACTAAACTTCTATGATAGGGCAATCAGAGTCCCGTTTAGATCATTTTATATTTTGTTTAATATAAGATTTCAGGGAAATTCTATCACATTTGTTCAATTTACGTCGCTCCTATTTTAGATAGCTATTGGGCTAAGCGGCATCTCATAGCGCATGAAATGACGAGAGAAATGCACTATTAAACTTCTTGGGTAGGGCGAACAGAGACCCGATTACATCATTTTATATTATGGTCAATTTAAGAATTCAGCAAAATTCTATCACATTTGTTCAATTTACATCGCTCCTATTTCAGATAGCGTATTGGGCTAAGCGGCATCTCAAAGCGCATGGAATGACGAGTAAAATGCACTAATAAACTTCTAGGATAAGGCAAACGGAGATCCGATTAGACCATTTTATATTACGGTTAATATAAGAATTCAGCGTAATTCTATCACATTTGTTCAACTTACGTCGCTCCTATTTCAGATAGCGTACTGGGCTAGGCGGCATCTTAAAGCGCGTGGAATGGCGAGCAAAATGCACTCTTAATCTTCTATGATAGGGCAATCAGAGACCCGATTAGATCATTTTATATTTTGGTTAATATAAAAATTCAGCGAAATTCTATCACATTTGTTCAATTTACGTCGCTCCTATTTCAGATAGCGTATTGGGCTAAGCGGCATCTTAAAGCGCAAGAAATGGCGAGTAAAGTGCACTATTAAACTTCTAGGGTAGGGCAAACAGAGACCCCATTTGATCATTTTATATTATGGTTAATTTAAGAATTCAGCGAAATTCTATCACATTTGTTCAATTTACGTTGCTCCTATTTCAGATAGCGTACTGGGCTAGGCGGCATCTTAAAGCGCGTGGAATGACGAGTAAAATGCACTATTAAACTTCTAGGATAAGGCAAACAGAGACCCGATTAGATCATTTTATATTTTGGTTAATATAAGAATTCAGCGAAATTCTATCACATTTGTTCAATTTACGTCGCTCCAATTTCAGATAGCTTATTGGGCTAAGCGGCATCGCAAAGCGCATGAATTGACGAGTGAAATGCACTATTAAACTTCTTGGGTACGGCGAACAAAGACCCGATTAGATCATTTTACATTAAGGTTAATATAAGAATTCAGCGAAGTTCTATCACATTTGTTCAATTTACGTCGCTCCAATTTCAGATAGCTTATTGGGCTAAGCGGCAACTCAGTGCGCATGAAATGACGAGTGAAATGCACTGTTAAACTTCTAGGGTAGGGCGAACAAAGACCCGATTAGATCATTTTACATTAAGGTTAAAATAAGAATTCAACGAAATTCTATCACTTTTGTTCAATTTACGTCGCTCCTATTTCAGATAGCGTATTGGGCTAAGCTGCATCCCAAAGCGCAAGAAATGGCTCGTAAAATGCACTATTAAACTTCTAGGGTAGGGCAAACAGAGACCGGATTAGATCATTTTATATTTTGGTTAATATAAGACTTCAGCGAAATTCTATCACTTTTGTTCAATTTACGTCGCTCCTATTTCAGATAGCGTATTGGGCTAAGAGGCATCTCAAAGCGCATGAAATGGCGAGTAAAATGCACTATTAAACTTCTAGGATAAGGCAAACAGAGACCCGATTAGATCATTTTATATTACGGTTAATATAAGAAATCAGCGTAATTCTGTCACATTCGTTCAACTTACGTAGCTCCTATTTCAGATAGCGTACTGGGCTAGGCGGCATCTTAAAGGGCGTGGAATGGCGAGCAAAATGCACTATTAAACTTCTATGATAGGGCAATCAGAGACCCGATTAGTTCATTTTATATTTTGGTTAATATAAGAATCCAGCGAAATTCTATCACATTTGTTCAATTTACGTCGCTCCTATTTCAGATAGCGTATTGGGCTAAGCGGCATCTCAAAGCGCAAGAAGTGGCGAGTAAAATGCATTATTAAACTTCTAGGGTAGGGCAAACAGAGACCCCATTAGATCATTTTATATTATGGTTAATTTAAGAATTCAGCGAAATTCTATCACATTTGTTCAATTTACGTTGCTCCTATTTCAGATAGCGTATTGGGCTAAGCGGCATCTCAAAGCGCAAGAAATGGCGAGTAAAATGCACTATTAAACTTCTAGGGTGGGGCAAACAGAGACCAGTTTAGATCACTTTATATTATGGTTAATATAAGAATTCAGCGTAATTCTATCACATTTGTTCAACATACGTCGCTCCTATTTCAGATAGTGTACTGGGCTAGGCGGCATCTTAAAGCGCTTGGAAGGGCGAGTAAAATGCACTACTAAACTTCTATGATAGGGCAATCAGAGTCCCCGTTTAGATCATTTTATATTTTGTTTAATATAAGATTTCAGGGAAATTCTATCACATTTGTTCAATTTACGTCGCTCCTATTTTAGATAGCTATTGGGCTAAGCGGCATCTCAAAGCGCATGAAATGACGAGAGAAATGCACTATTAAACTTCTTGGGTAGGGCGAACAGAGACCCGATTACATCATTTTATATTATGGTCAATTTAAGAATTCAGCAAAATTCTATCACATTTGTTCAATTTACATCGCTCCTATTTCAGATAGCGTATTGGGCTAAGCGGCATCTCAAAGCGCATGGAATGACGAGTAAAATGCACTAATAAACTTCTAGGATAAGGCAAACGGAGATCCGATTAGACCATTTTATATTACGGTTAATATAAGAATTCAGCGTAATTCTATCACATTTGTTCAACTTACGTCGCTCCTATTTCAGATAGCGTACTGGGCTAGGCGGCATCTTAAAGCGCGTGGAATGGCGAGCAAAATGCACTCTTAATCTTTTATGATAGGGCAATCGGAGACCCGATTAGATCATTTTATATTTTGGTTAATATAAGAATTCAGCGAAATTCTATCACATTTGTTCAATTTACGTCGCTCCTAATTCAGATAGCGTATTGGGCTAAGCGGCATCTCAAAGCGCAAGAAATGGCGAGTAAAGTGCACTATTAAACTTCCAGGGTAGGGCAAACAGAGACCCCATTTGATCATTTTATATTATGGTTAATTTAAGAATTCAGCGAAATTCTATCACATTTGTTCAATTTCCGTTGCTCCTATTTCAGATAGCGTACTGGGCTAGGCGGCATCTTAAAGCGCGTGGAATGACGAGTAAAATGCACTATTAAACTTCTAGGATAAGGCAAACAGAGACCCGATTAGATCATTTTATATTACGGTTAATATAAGAAATCAGCGTAATTCTGTCACATTCGTTCAACTTACGTAGCTCCTATTTCAGATAGCGTACTGGGCTAGGCGGCATCTTAAAGCGCGTGGAATGGCGAGTAAAATGCACTATTAAACTTCTATGATAGGGCAATCAGAAACCCGATTAGATCATTTTATATTTTGGTTAATATAAGAATTCAGCGAAATTCTATCACATTTGTTCAATTTACGCCGCTCCTATTTCAGATAGCTATTGGGCTAAGCGGCATCTCATAGCGCATGAAATGACGAGAGAAATGCACTATTAAACTTCTTGGGTAGGGCGAACAGAGACCCGATTACATCATTTTATATTATGGTCAATTTAAGAATTCAGCAAAATTCTATCACATTTGTTCAATTTACATCGCTCCTATTTCAGATAGCGTATTGGGCTAAGCGGCATCTCAAAGCGCATGGAATGACGAGTAAAATGCACTAATAAACTTCTAGGATAAGGCAAACGGAGATCCGATTAGACCATTTTATATTACGGTTAATATAAGAATTCAGCGTAATTCTATCACATTTGTTCAACTTACGTCGCTCCTATTTCAGATAGCGTACTGGGCTAGGCGGCATCTTAAAGCGCGTGGAATGGCGAGCAAAATGCACTCTTAATCTTCTATGATAGGGCAATCAGAGACCCGATTAGATCATTTTATATTTTGGTTAATATAAGAATTCAGCGAAATTCTATCACATTTGTTCAATTTACGTCGCTCCAATTTCAGATAGCTTATTGGGCTAAGCGGCATCGCAAAGCGCATGAATTGACGAGTGAAATGCACTATTAAACTTCTTGGGTACGGCGAACAAAGACCCGATTAGATCATTTTACATTAAGGTTAATATAAGAATTCAGCGAAGTTCTATCACATTTGTTCAATTTACGTCGCTCCAATTTCAGATAGCTTATTGGGCTAAGCGGCAACTCAGTGCGCATGAAATGACGAGTGAAATGCACTGTTAAACTTCTAGGGTAGGGCGAACAAAGACCCGATTAGATCATTTTACATTAAGGTTAAAATAAGAATTCAACGAAATTCTATCACTTTTGTTCAATTTACGTCGCTCCTATTTCAGACAGCGTATTGGGCTAAGCTGCATCTCAAAGCGCAAGAAATGGCTCGTAAAATGCACTATTAAACTTCTAGGGTAGGGCAAACAGAGACCGGATTAGATCATTTTATATTTTGGTTAATATAAGAATTCAGCGAAATTCTATCACTTTTGTTCAATTTACGTCGCTCCTATTTCAGATAGCGTATTGGGCTAAGAGGCATCTCAAAGCGCATGAAATGGCGAGTAAAATGCACTATTAAACATCTAGGATAAGGCAAACAGAGACCCGATTAGATCATTTTATATTACGGTTAATATAAGAAATCAGCGTAATTCTGTCACATTCGTTCAACTTACGTAGCTCCTATTTCAGATAGCGTACTGGGCTAGGCGGCATCTTAAAGCGCGTGGAATGGCGAGTAAAATGCACTATTAAACTTCTATGATAGGGCAATCAGAAACCCGATTAGATCATTTTATATTTTGGTTAATATAAGAATTCAGCGAAATTCTATCACATTTGTTCAATTTACGTCGCTCCTATTTCAGATAGCTATTGGGCTAAGCGGCATCTCAAAGCGCATGAAATGACGAGAGAAATGCACTATTAAACTTCTTGGGTAGGGCGAACAGAGACCCGATTACATCATTTTATATTATGGTCAATTTAAGAATTCAGCAAAATTCTATCACATTTGTTCAATTTACATCGCTCCTATTTCAGATAGCGTATTGGGCTAAGCGGCATCTCAAAGCGCATGAAATGACGAATAAAATGCACTATTAAGCTTGTACGCTAGGGCGAACAGAGACCCGATTAGATCATTTAACATTATGGTAAATAAAAGAACTCAGCGAAATTCTATCACATTTGTTCAATTTACGTCGCTCCTATTTCAGATAGCGTACTGGGCTAGGCGGCATCTCAAAGCGCATGAAATGACGAGTAAAATGCTCTATTAAACTTCTAGGGTAGGGCAAACAGAGACCCGATTAGGTCATTTCATATTATGGTTAATTTAAGAATTCAGCGAAATTCTATCACATTTGTTCAAGTTACATCGCTCCTATTTCAGATAGCTTATTGGTCTAAGCGGCATCTCAAAGCGCATGAAATGGCGAGTAAAATGCACTATTAAACTTCTAGGATAAGGCAAACAGAGACCCGATTAGATCATTTTATATTACGGTTAATATAAGAAATCAGCGTAATTCTGTCACATTCGTTCAACTTACGTAGCTCCTATTTCAGATAGCGTACTGGGCTAGGCGGCATCTTAAAGCGCGTGGAATGGCGAGTAAAATGCACTATTAAACTTCTATGATAGGGCAATCAGAGACCCGATTAGATCATTTTATATTTTGGTTAATATAAGAATTCAGCGAAATTCTATCACATTTGTTCAATTTACGTCGCTCCAATTTCAGATAGCTTATTGGGCTAAGCGGCATCGCAAAGCGCATGAATTGACGAGTGAAATGCACTATTAAACTTCTTGGGTAGGGCGAACAAAGACCCGATTAGATCATTTTACATTAAGGTTAATATAAGAATTCAGCGAAATTCTATCACATTTGTTCAATTTACATCGCTCCTATTTCAGGTAGCGACTTGTGCTAAGCGGCATCTCAAAGCGCAAGAAATGGCGAGTAATATGCACTACTAAACTTCTAGGGTAGGGCAAACAGAGACCCCATTAGATCATTTTATATTATGGTTAATTTAAGAATTCAGCGAAATTCTATCACATTTGTTCAATTTACGTCGCTCCTATTTCAGATAGCGTATTGGGCTAAGCCGCATCTCAAAGCGCATGAAATGGCGAGTAAAATACACTATTAAACTTCTAGGGTAGGGCAATCAGAGACCCGATTAGATCATTTTATATTTTGGTTAATAAAAGAATTCATCGAAATTCTATCACATTTGTTCAATTTACATCGCTTCTATTTCAGATAGCGTACTGGGCCAAGCGGCATCTCAAAGCGCAAGAAATGGCGAGTAAAATGCACTATTAAACTTCTAGGATAAGGCAAACAGAGACCCGATTAGATCATTTTATATTACGGTTAATATAAGAATTCAGCGTAATTCTGTGACATTTGTTCAACTTACGTAGCTCCTATTTCAGATAGCGTGCTGGGCTAGGCGGCAACTTAAAGCGCGTGGAATGGCGAGTAAAATGCACTGTTCAACTTCTATGATAGGGCAATCAGAGACAGGATTAGATCATTTTATATTTTGGTTAATATAAGAATTCAGCGAAATTCTATCACATTTGTTCAATTTACGTCGCTCCTATTTCAGATAGCTCATTGGGCTAAGCGGCATCGCAAAGCGCATGAATTGACGAGTAGAATGCACTATTAAACTTCTTGGGTAGGGCGAACAGAGACCCGATTACATCATTTCATATTATGGTTAATTTAAGAATTCAGCAAAATTCTATCACATTTGTTCAATTTACGTCGCTCCTATTTCAGATAGCGTACTGGGCTAGGCGGCATCTTAAAGCGCAAGAAATGGCGAGTAAAATGCACTATTAAACTTCTAGGGTATGGCAAACAGAGACCCGATTAGATCATTTTATATTACGGTTAATATAAGAATTCAGCGTAATTCTGTCACATTCGTTCAACTTACGTAGCTCCTATTTCAGATAGCGTACTGGGCTAGGCGGCATCTTAAAGCGCGTGGAATGGCGAGTAAAATGCACTATTAAACTTCTATGATAGGGCAATCAGAGACCCGATTAGATCATTTTATATTTTGTTTAATATAAGAATTCAGCGAAATTCTATCACATTTGTTCAATTTACGTCGCTCCTATTTCAGATAGCTATTGGGCTAAGCGGCATCTCAAAGCACATGAAATGACGAGAGAAATGCACTATTAAACTTCTTGGGTAGGGCGAACAGAGACCCGATTACATCATTTTATATTATGGTCAATTTAAGAATTCAGCAAAATTCTATCACATTTGTTCAATTTACATCGCTCCTATTTCAGATAGCGTATTGGGCTAAGCGGCATCTCAAAGCGCATGGAATGGCGAGTAAACTGCACTAATAAACTTCTAGGATAAGGCAAACGGAGATCCGATTAGACCATTTTATATTACGGTTAATATAAGAATTCAGCGTAATTCTATCACATTTGTTCAACTTACGTCGCTCCTATTTCAGAAAGCGTACTCGGATAGGCGGCATCTTAAAGCGCGTGGAATGGCGAGTAAAATGCACTATTAAACTTCTCGGGTAATGCAAACAGAGACCCGATTAGATCATTTTATATTACGGTTAATATAAGATTTCAGGGAAATTCTATCACATTTGTTCAATTTACGTCGCTCCTATTTCAGATAGCTATTGGGCTAAGCGGCATCTCAAAGCGCATGAAATGACGAGAGAAATGCACTATTAAACTTCTTGGGTAGGGCGAACAGAGACCCGATTACATCATTTTATATTATGGTTAATATAAGAATTCAGCGAAATTCTATCACATTTGTTCAATTTACGTCGTTCCTATTTCAGATAGCGTACTGGGCTAGGCGGCATCTTAAAGCGTGTGTAATGGCGAGTAAAATGCACTATTAAACTTCTATGATAGGGCAATCAGAGACCCGATTAGATCATTTTATATTTTGGTTAATATAAGAATTCAGCGAAATTCTATCACATTTGTTCAATTTACGTCGCTCCAATTTCAGATAGCTTATTGGGCTAAGCGGCATCGCAAAGCGCATGAATTGACGAGTGAAATGCACTATTAAACTTCTTGGGTAGGGCGAACAGAGACCCGATTAGATCATTTTATATTACGGTTAATATAAGATTTCAGGAAAATTCTATCACATTTGTTCAATTTACGTCGCTCCTATTTCAGATAGCTATTGGGCTAAGCGGCATCTCAAAGCGCATGAAATGACGAGAGAAATGCACTATTAAACTTGTTGGGTAGGGCGAACAGAGACCCGATTACATCATTTAACATTATGGTAAATAAAAGAATTCAGCGAAATTCTATCACATTTGTTCAATTTACGTCGCTCCTATTTCAGATAGCGTACTGGGCTAGGCGGCATCTCAAAGCGCATGAAATGACGAGTAAAATGCACTATTAAACTTCTAGGATAAGGCAAACAGAGACCCGATTAGATCATTTTATATTACGGTTAATATAAGAATTCAGCGTAACTCTGTCACATTTGTTCAATTTACGTCGCTCCTATTTCAGATAGCGTATTGGGCTAAGCGGCATCTCAAAGCGCAAGAAATGGCGAGTAAAATGCACTATTAAACTTCTAGGGTAGGGCAAACAGAGACCACATTAGATCATTTTATATTATGGTTAATTTAAGAATTCAGCGAAATTCTCTCACATTTGTTCAATTTACGTCGCTGATATTTCAGATAGCGTATTGGGCTAAGCGGCATCTCAAAGCGCAAGAAATGGCGAGTAAAATGCACTATTAAACTTCTAGGGTAGGGCAAACAGAGACCCGATTAGGTCATTTCATATTATGGTTAATTTAAGAATTCAGAAAAACTCTATCACATTTGTTCAATTTACGTCGCTCCTATTTCAGATAGCGTACCCGGATAAGCGGCATCTTAAAGCGCGAGGAATGGCGAGTAAAATGCACTATTAAACTTCTAGGGTAGGGCAAACAGAGACCCCATTAGATCATTTTATATTATGGTTAATTTAAGAATTCAGCGAAATTCTATCACATTTGTTCAATTTACGTCGCTCCTATTTCGGATAGCGACTTGTGCTAAGCGGCATCTCAAAGCGCAAGAAATGGCGAGTAAAATGCACTATTAAACTTCTAGGGTACGGCAAACAGAGACCCGATTAGGTCATTTCATATTATGGTTAATTTAAGAATTCAGAAAAATTCTATCACATTTGTTCAATTTACGTCGCTCCTATTTCAGATAGCGTTCCCGGATAAGCGGCATCTTAAAGCGCGAGGAATGGCGAGTAAAATGCACTATTAAACTTCTATGATAGGGCAATCAGAGACCCGATTAGATCATTTTATATTTTGGTTAATATAAGAATTCAGCGTAATTCTATCACATTTGTTCAATTTACGTCGCTCCTATTTCAGATAGCTATTGGGCTAAGCGGCATCTCAAAGCGCATGAAACGACGAGTGAAATGCACTATTAAATTTCTTGGGTAGGGCGAACAGAGACCCGATTACATCATTTTATATTTTGGGTAATATAAGAATCCAGCGAAATTCTATCACATTCGTTCAATTTACGTCGCTCCTATTTCAGATAGCGTATTGGGCTAAGCGGCATCTCAAAGCGCACGAAAGGGCGAGTAAAATGCACTATTAAACTTCTAGGGTAGGGCAATCAGAGACCCGATTAGATCATTTTATATTTTGGTTAATATAAGGATCCAGCGAAATTCTATCACATTTGTTCAATTTACGTCGCTCCTGTTTCAGATAGCGTATTGGGCTAAGCGGCATCTCAAAGCGCATGGAATGGCGAGTGAAATGCACTATTAAACTTCTAGGGTAGGGCGAACAGAGACCCGAATAGATCATTTTATATTACGGTTAATTTAAGAATTCAGCGTAATTCTATCACATTTGTTCAACTAACGTCGCTCCTATTTCAGATAGCGTACTGCGGTAGGCGGCATCTTAAAGCGCGTGGAACGGCGAGTAAAATACACTACTAAACTTCTATGATAGGGCAATCAGAGTTCCGAATAGATCATTTTATATTTTGTTTACTATAACATTTCAGGGAAATTCTATCACATTTGTTCAATTTACGTCGCTCCTATTTCAGATAGCGTATTGGGCTAAGCGGCATCTCAAAGCGCAAGAAATGGCGAGTAAAATGCACTATTAAGCTTCTAGGGTTGGGCACATAGAGACCCGATTAGATCATTTTATATTATGGTTAATTTAAGAATTCAGCGAAATCCTATCACATTTGTTCATTTTACGTCGCTCCTATTTCAGATAGCGTATTGGGCTAAGCGGCATCTCAAAGCGCATGAAATGGCGAGTAAAATGCACTATTAAACTTCTAGGGCATGGCGAACAGAGACCCGATTAGATCATTTTACATTAAGGTTAATATAAGTATTCAGGGAACTTCTATCACATTTGTTCAATTTACGTCGCTCCTATTTCAGGCAGCTTATTGGGCTAAGCGGCATCTCAAAGCGCATGAAATGACGAGTAAAATGCACTATTAAACTTCTAGGGTAGGGCAATCAGAGACCCGATTAGATCATTTTATATTATGGTTTATTTAAGAATTCAGCAAAATTCTATCACATTTGTTCAATTTACGTCGTTTCTATTTCAGATAGCATACTGGGCTAGGCGGCATCTTAAAGCACGTGGAATGGCGAGTAAAATGCACTATTAATCTTCTATGATAGGGCAATCAGAGACCCGATTAGATCATTTTATATTTTGGTTAATATAAGAATTCAGCGTAATTCTATCACATTTGTTCAATTTACGTCGCTCCTATATCAGATAGCATATTGGGCTAAGCGGCATCTCAAAGCGCATGAAATGGCGAGTAAAATGCACTATTAAACTTCTAGGGTAATGCAAACAGAGACCCGATTGGATCATTTTATATTACGGTTAATATAAGAATTCAGCGAAATTCTATCACATTTGTTCAATTTACGTCGCTCCTATTTCAGATAGCGTATTGGGCTATGCGGCATCTCAAAGCGCATGAAATGACGAGAGAAATGCACTATTAAACTTCTTGGGTAGGGCGAACAGAGACCCGATTACATCATTTTATATTATGGTTAATTTAAGAATTCAGCAAAATTCTATCACATTTGTTCAATTTACGTCGATCCTATTTCAGATAGCGTACTGGGCTACGCGGTATCTTAAAGCGCGTGGAATGGCGAGTAAAATGCACTATTAAACTTCTCGGGTAATGCAAACAGAGACCCGATTAGATCATTTTATATTACGGTTAATATAAGATTTCAGGGAAATTCTATAACATTTGTTCAATTTACGTCGCTCCTATTTCAGATAGCTATTGGGCTAAGCGGCATCTCAAAGCGCATGAAATGACGAGAGAAATGCACTATTAAACTTCTTGGGTAGGGCGAACAGAGACCCGATTACATCATTTTATATTAAGGTTAATATAAGAATTCAGCGAAATTCTATCACATTTGTTCAATTTACATCGCTCCTATTTCAGATATCGACTTGTGCTAAGCGGCATCTCAAAGCGCAAGAAATGGCGAGTAAAATGCACTATTAAACTTCTAGGGTAGGGCAAACAGAGACCCGATTAGATCATTTTATATTACGGTTAATATAAGAATTCAGCGTAATTCTGTGACATTTGTTCAACTTACGTAGCTCCTATTTCAGATAGCGTACTGGGCTAGGCGGCAACTTAAAGCGCGTGGAATGGTGAGTAAAATGCACTATTAAACTTCTAGGGTAGGGCAATCAGAGACCCGATTAGATCATTTTATATTACGGTTAACATAAGAATTCAGCGAAATTCTATCACATTTGTTCAATTTACGTCGCTCCTATTTCAGATAGCGTAGTGGGCTAGGCGGCATCTCAAAGCGCATGAAATGGCGAGTAAAATGCACTATTAAACTTCTAGGGTAGGGCAATCAGACACCAGATTAGATCATTTTGTATTATGGTTAATTTAAGAATTCAGCAAAATTCTATCACATTTGTTCAATTTACATCGCTCCTATTTCAGATAGCGACTTGTGCTAAGCGGCATCTCAAAGCGCAAGAAATGGCGAGTAAAATGCACTATTAAACTTCTAGGGTAGGGCAATCAGAGACCCGATTAGATCATTTTATATTACGGTTAACATAAGAATTCAGCGAAATTCTATCACATTTGTTCAATTTACGTCGCTCCTATTTCAGATAGCGTAATGGGCTAGGCGGCATCTTAAAGCGCGTGGAAGGGAGAGTAAAATGCACTTCTAAACTTCTATGATAGGGCAATGAAAGTTCCGAATAGATCATTTTATATTTTTGTTTACTATAACATTTCAGGGAAATTCTATCACATTTGTTCAATTTACGTCGCTCCTATTTCAGATAGCTATTGGGCTAAGTGGCATCTCAAAGCGCATGAAATGACGAGAGAAATGCACTATTAAACTTCTTGGGTAGGGCGAACAGAGACCCGATTACATCATTTTATATTATGGGCAATTTAAGAATTCAGCAAAATTCTATCACATTTGTTCAATTTACATCGCTCCTATTTCAGATAGCGTATTGGGCTAAGCGGCATCTCAAAGCGCATGGAATGACGAGTAAAATGCACTAATAAACTTCTAGGATAAGCAAACGGAGATCCGATTAGACCATTTTATATTACGGTTAATATAAGAATTCAGCGTAATTCTATCACATTTGTTCAACTTACGTCGCTCTTATTTCAGATAGCGTACTGGGCTAGGCGGCATCTCAAAGCGCGTGGAATGGCGAGTAAAATGCACTCTTAAACATCTATGATAGGGCAATCAGAGACCCGATTAGATCATTTTATATTTTGGTTAATATAAGAATTCAGCGAAATTCTATCACATTTGTTTAATTTACGTCGCTCCTATTTCAGATAGCGTATTGGGCTAAGCGGCATCTCAAAGCGCATGAAATGGCGAGTAAAATGCACTATTAAACTTCTAGGGTAGGGCAATCAGACACCAGATTAGATCATTTTGTATTATTGTTAATTTAAGAATTCAGCAAAATTCTATCACATTTGTTCAATTTACGTCGTTCCTATTTCAGATAGCATACTGGGCTAGGCGGCATCTTAAAGCGCGTGGAATGGCGAGTAAAATGGCACTATTAAACTTCTATAATAGGGCAATCAGAGACCCGATTAGATCATTTTATATTTTGGTTAATATAAGGATTCAGCGAAATCCTATCACATTTGTTCATTTTACGTCGCTCCTATTTCAGATGGCGTACTCGGCTAGGCGGCAACTTAAAGCGCGTGGAATGGCGAGTAAAATGCACTACTAAACTTCTATGATAGGGCAATCAGAGTCCCGTTTAGATCATTTTATATTTTGTTTAATATAAGATTTCATGGAAATTCTATCACATTTGTTCAATTTACGTCGCTCCTATTTCAGATAGCGTATTGGGCTAAGCGGCATCTCAAAGCGCATGAAATGACGAGAGAAATGCACAATTAAAGTTCTTGGGTAGGGCAAACAGTGACCCGATTAGATCATTTATATTATGGTTAATTTAAGAATTCAGCAAAATTCTATCACATTTGTTCAATTTACGTCGCTCCTATATCAGATAGCGTACTGGGCTAGGCGGCATCTTAAAGAGCGTGGAGTGGCGAGTAAACTGCACTATCAAACTTCTATGATAGGGCAATCAGAGACCCGATTAGATCATTTTATATTTTGGTGAATATAAGAATTCAGCGAAATTCTATCACATTTGTTCAATTTACGTCGCTCCTATTTCAGATAGCATATTGGGCTAAGCGGCATCGCAAAGCGCATGAAATGACGAGTGAAATGCACTATTAAACTTCTAGGGTAGGGCGAAGAGAGACCCGATTAGATCATTTTACATTAAGGTTAATATAAATATTCAGGGAAATTCTATCACATTTGTTCAATTTACGTCGCTCCTATTGGTGATAGCGTATTGGGCTAAGCGGCATCTTAAAGCGAGTGGAATGGCGAGTAAAATTCACTATTAAACTTCTATGATAGGGCAATCAGAGGCCCGATTAGATCATTATATATTTTGGTTATATAAGAATTCAGCGAAATTCAATCACATTTGGTCAATTTACGTCGCTCCTATTTCAGATAGCTTATTGGGCTAAGCGGCATCTCAAAGCGCAAGAAATGGCAAGTAAAATGAACTATTAAACTTCTAGGGTAGGGCAAACACAGACCCGATTCGATCATTTTATATTATGGTTAATTTAAGAATTCAGCGAAATTCTATCACATGTGTTCAATTTACGTCGCTCCTATGTCAGATAGCGTATTGGGCTAAGCGGCATCTCAAAGCGCATGAAATGGCGAGTGAAATGCACTATTAATCTTCTAGGTTAGGGCAATCAGGGACCCCATTAGATCATTTTATATTTTGGTTAATATAAGAATTCAGCGAAATTCTATCACATTTGTTCAATTTACGTCGCTCCTATTTCAGATAGCGTATTGGGCTAAGCGGCATCTCAAAGCGCATGAAATGGCGAGTGAAATGCACTATTAATCTTCTAGGTTAGGGCAATCAGAGACCCCATTAGATCATTTTATAGTATGGTTAATTTAAGAATTCAGCGAAATTCTATCACATTTGTGCCATTTACGTCGCTCCTATGTCAGATAGCGTATCGGGCTAAGCGGCATCTCAAAGCGCATGAAATGGCGAGTGAAATGCACTATTAATCTTCCAGGGTAGGGCGAACAAAGACCCGATTAGATCATTTTACATTGAGGTTAATATAAGAATTCAGCGAAATTCTATCACATTTGTTCAATTTACGTCGCTCCTATTTCAGATAGCGTATTGGGCTATGCGGCATCTGAAAGCGCATGAAATCGCGAGTAAAATGCACTATTAAACTTCTAGGATAAGGCAAACAGAGACCCGGTTAGATCATTTTATATTACGGTTAATATAAGAATTCAGCGTAATTCTGTCACATTTGTTCAACGTACGTAGCTCCTATTTCAGATAGCGTACTGGGCTAGGCGGCATCTTAAAGCGCGTGGAATGGCGAGTAAAATGCAGTATCAAACTTCTATGATAGGGCAATCAGAGACCCGATTAGATCATTTTGTATTTTGGTTAATATAAGAATTCAGCGAAATTCTATCACATTTGTTCAATTTACGTCGCTCCTATTTCAGATAGCGTATTGGGCTAAGCGGCATCTCAAAGCGCATGGATTGACGAGTGAAATGCTCTATTAAACTTCTGGGGTAGGGCGAACAGAAACCCGAATAGATCATTTTATATTACGGTTAATATAAGAATTCAGCGAAATTCTATCACCTTTGTTCAATTTACCTCGCTCCTATTTCAGATAGCGTATTGGGCTAGGCGGCATCTCAATGCGCATGAAATGGCGAGTAACATGCACTATTACACTTCTAGGATAAGGCAAACAGAGACCCGATTAGAGCATTTTATATTACGGTTAATATAAGAATTCAGCGTAATTCTATCACATTAGTTCAACTTACGTCGCTCCTCTTTCAGATAGCGTACTGGGCTAGGCGGCATCTTAAAGCGCGTGGAATGGCGAGTAAAATGCACTATTAAACTTCTATGATAGGGCTATCAGAGACCCGATTAGATCATTTTATGTTTTGGTTAGTATAAGAATTCAGCGAAATTCTATCACATTTGTTCAATTTACGTCGCTCCTATTTCAGATAGCGTATTGGGCTAAGCGGCATCTCAAAGCGCATGAAATGACGAGTAAAATGCAGTATTAAACTTCAAGGGTAGGGCAAACAGAGACCCGATTAGATCATTTTATATTATGGTTAATTTAAGAATTCAGAAAAATTCTATCACATTTGTTCGATTTACGTCGTTCCTATTACAGATAGCGTATTGGGCTATGCGACATCTCAAAGCGCATGAAATGACGAGTAAAATGCACTATTAAACTTCTAGGGTAGGGCAAACAGAGACCCGATTAGATCATTTTATATTACGGTTAATATAAGAATTCAGCGTAATTCTATCACATTTGGTCAACTTACGTCGTTCCTATTTCAGATAGCGTATTGGGCTATGCGGCATCTTAAAGCGCGTGGAATGGCCAGTAAAATGAACTATAAAACTTCTATGATAGGGCAATCAGAGATCCGATGAGATCATTTTATGTTTTGGTTAATATAAGAATTCAGCGTAATTCTATGACATTTGTTCAACTTACGTCGCTCCTATTTCAGATATCGTACTGGGCTGGGCGGCGTCTCAAAGCGCGTGGAAGGGCGAGTAAAATGCACTACTAAAATTCTGTGATAGGACAATCAGAGTCCCGATTAGATCATTTTATATTTTGTTTACTATAAGATTTCGGGGAAATTCTATCACATTTGTTCAATTTACGTCGCACCGATTTCAGATAGCGTATTGGGCTAAGCGGCATCTCAAAGCGCATGAAATGGCGAATAAAATGCACTATTAAACTTCTAGGCTAGGGCGAACAGAGACCTGATTAGATCATTTTATATTATGGTTAATTCAAGAATTCATCGAAATTCTATCACATTCGTTCAATTTACATCGCTCCTATTTCAGGTAGCGTACTGGGCTAAGCGGCATCTCAAAGCGCATGAAATGACGAGTGGAATGCACTATTAATCTTCTAGGGTAGGGCGAACAGAGACCCGATTAGAACATTTTACGTTAAGGTTAATATAAGAATTCAGCGTAATTCTATCACATTTGTTCAACTTACGTCGCTCCTATTTCAGACAGCGTACTGGGCTAGGCGGCATCTTAAAACGCGAAGAATGGCGAGTAAAATGCACTACTAAACTTCTATGATACGGCAATCAGAGAGCCGATTAGATCATTTTATATTTTGGTTAATATAAGGATTCAGCGAAATTCTATCACAATTGTTCTATTTACGTCGCTCCTATTTCAGATAGCGTATTGGGCTCAGCGGCATCTCAAAGCGCATGAAATGGCGAGTGAAATGCACTATTAAACTTCTAGGGTAGGGCGAACAGAGACCCGATTAGATCATTTTACATTAAGGTTAATATAAGTATTCAGGGAAATTCTATCACTTTTGTTCAATTTACGTCGCTCCTATTTCAGATAGCGTATTGGGCTAAGCGGCATATCAAAGCGCATGAAATAGCGAGTAAAATGCACTGTTAAACTTCTAGGGTAAGGCAAACAGAGACCCGATTAGATCATTTCATATTATGGTTTATTTAAGAATTCAGAAAAATTCTATCACATTCGTTCAATTTACGTGGCTCCTATTTCAGATAGCTTATTGGGCTCAGCGGCATCTCAAAGCGCATGAAATGACGAGTGAAATGCACTATTAATCTTCTAGGGTAGGGCGAACAGAGACCCGATTACATCATTTTACATTAAGGTTAATATAAGAATTCAGCGAGATTCTCTCACATTTGTTCAATTTACGTCGCTGATATTCAGATAGCGTATTGGGCTAAGCGGCATCTCAAAGCGCAAGAAATGGCAAGGAAAATGAACTATTAAACTTCTAGGGTAGGGCAAACAGAGACCCGATTAGATCATTTTATATTATGGTTAATTTAATAATTCAGCGAAATTCTATCACATTTGTTCAATTTACGTCGCTCCTATTGCAGATAGCGTATTGGGCTAAGCGGCATCTCAAAGCGCATGAAATGCGAGTAAAATGCACTGTTAAACTTCTAGGGTAAGGCAAACAGAGACCCGATTAGATCATTTTATATTACGGTTAATATAACAATTCAGCGTAAATCTATCACATTTGTTCAACATACGTCGCTCCTATTTCAGATAGTGTACTGGGCCAGGCAGCATCTTAAAGCGCGTGGAAGGGCGAGTAAAATGCACTACTAAACTTCTGTGATAGGGCAATCAGAGTCCCGTTTAGATCATTTTATATTTTGTTTAATATAAGATTTCAGGGAAATTCTATCACATTTGTTCAATTTACGTCGCTGATATTTCAGATAGAGTATTGGGCTAAGCGGCATCTCAAAACGCAAGAAATGGTGAGTAAAATGCACTCTTAAACTTCTATGATAGGGCAATCAGAGACCCGATTAGATCATTTTATATTTTGGTTAATATAAGAATTCAGCGAAATTCTATCACATTTCTTCAATTTACATCGCTCCTATTTCAGATAGCGTATTGGGCTAAGCGGCATCTCAAAGCGCATGAAATGACGAGTGAAATGCACTATTAATCTTCTTGGGTAGGGCAATCAGAGACCCCATTAGATCATTTTATATTATGGTTAATTTAAGAATTCAGCGAAATTCTATCACATTTGTTCAATTTACGTCGCTCCTATGTCAGATAGCGTATTGGGCTAAGCGGCATCTCAAAGCGCATGAAATGGCGAGTGAAATGCACTATTAATCTTCTAGGGTAGGGCGAACAAAGACCCGATTAGATCATTTTATATTATGGTAAATATAAGAATTCAGCGTAATTCTGTCACATTTGTTCAACTTACGTAGCTCCTATTTCAGATAGCGTACTGGGCTAGGCGGCAACTTAAAGCGCGTGGAATGTCGAGTAAAATACACTATCAAACTTCTATGATAGGGCAATCAGAGACCCGATTAGATCATTTTATATTTTGGTTAATATAAGAATTCAGCGAAATTCTATCACATTTGTTCAATTTACGTCGCTCCTATTTCAGATAGCGTATTGGCTAAGCGGCATCTCAAAGCGCAAGAAATGGCGAGTAAAATGTACTATTGAACTCCTATGATAGGTCAATCAGAGACCTGATTAGATCATTTTATATTTTGGTTAATATAAGAATTCAGCGAAATTGCATCACTTTTTTTTAATTTACGTCGCTCCTATTTCAGATAGCGTAATGGGCTAAGCGGCATCTCAAAGCGCATGGATTGACGAGTGAAATGCTCTATTAAACTTCTGGGGTAGGGCGAACAGAAACCCGAATAGATCATTTTATATTACGGTTAATATAAGAATTCAGCGAAATTCTATCACATTTGTTCAATTTACGTCGCTCCTATTTCAGATAGCGTATTTGGCTAAGCGGCATCTCAATGCGCATGAAATGGCGAGTAACATGCACTGTTACACTTCTAGGATAAGGCAAACAGAGACCCGATTAGATCATTTTATATTACGGTAAATATAAGAATTCAGCGTAATTCTATCACATTTGTTCAACTTACGTCGCTCCTATTGCAGATAGCGTACTGGGCTAGGCGGCATATTAAAGCGCGTGGAATGGCGAGTAAAATGCACTATTATACTTCTATGATAGGGCAATCAGAGATCCGATTAGATCATTTTATGTTTTGGTTAATATAAGAATTCAGCGAAATTCTATCACATTTGTTCAATTTACGTCGCTCCTATTTCAGATAGCGTATTGGGGTAAGCTGCATCTCAAAGCGCAAGACATGGCGAGTAAATGCACTATTAAACTTCTAGGGTAGGGCAAACAGAGAGCCGATTACATCATTTTATATTACGGTTTATATAAGAATTCAGCGTAATTCTATCACATTTGTTCAACTTACGTCGCTCCTATTTCAGATAGCGTACTGGGCTAGGCGGCATCTTAAAACGCGAAGAATGGCGAGTAAAATGCACTACTAAACTTCTATGATACGGCAATCAGAGAGCCGATTAGATCAATTTATATTTTGGTTAATATAAGGATTCAGCGAAATTCTATCACAATTGTTCTATTTACGTCGCTCCTATTTCAGATAGCGTATTGGGCTCAGCGGCATCTCAAAGCGCATGAAATGGCGAGTGAAATGCACTATTAAACTTCTAGGGTAGGGCGAACAGAGACCCGATTAGATCATTTATATTATGGTTAATTTAAGAATTCAGCAGAATTCTATCACATTTGTTCAATTTACGTCGCTCCTATTTCAGATAGCGTACTGGGCTAGGCGGCATCTCAAAGCGCATGAAATGACGAGTGAAATGCCCTATTAAACTTCTAGGGTAGGGCGAACGGAGACCCGATTAGATCATTTTACATTAAGGTTAATATAAGTATTCAGGGAAATTCTATCACATTTGTTCAATTTACGTCGCTCCTATTTCAGATAGCGTATTGGGCTAAGCGGCATCTCAAAGCGCATGAAATAGCGAGTAAAATGCACTGTTAAACTTCTAGGGTAAGGCAAACAGAGACCCGATTAGATCATTTCATATTATGGTTTATTTAAGAATTCAGAAAAATTCTATCACATTCGTTCAATTTACGTGGCTCCTATTTCAGATAGCTTATTGGGCTCAGCGGCATCTCAAAGCGCATGAAATGACGAGTGAAATGCACTATTAATCTTCTAGGGTAGGGCGAACAGAGACCCGATTAGATCATTTTACATTAAGGTTAATATAAGAATTCAGCGAGATTCTCTCACATTTGTTCAATTTACGTCGCTGATATTTCAGATAGCGTATTGGGCTAAGCGGCATCTCAAAGCGCAAGAAATGGCAAGTAAAATGAACTATTAAACTTCTAGGGTAGGGCAAACAGAGACCCGATTAGATCATTTTATATTATGGTTAATATAAGAATTCAGCGTAAATCTATCACATTTGTTCAACATACGTCGCTCCTATTTCAGATAGTGTACTGGGCCAGGCGGCATCTTAAAGCGCGTGGAAGGGCGAGTAAAATGCACTACTAAACTTCTATGATAGGGCAATCAGAGTCCCGTTTAGATCATTTTATATTTTGTTTAATATAAGATTTCAGGGAAATTCTATCACATTTGTTCAATTTACGTCGCTGATATTTCAGATAGCGTATTGGGCTAAGCGGCATCTCAAAGCGCAAGAAATGGCAAGTAAAATGAACTATTAAACTTCTAGGGTAGGGCAAACAGAGACCCGATTAGATCATTTTATATTATGGTTAATTTAATAATTCAGCGAAATTCTATCACATTTGTTCAATTTACGTCGCTCCTATTGCAGATAGCGTATTGGGCTAAGCGGCATCTCAAAGCGCATGAAATGCGAGTAAAATGCACTGTTAAACTTCTAGGGTAAGGCAAACAGAGACCCGATTAGATCATTTTATATTACGGTTAATATAACAATTCAGCGTAAATCTATCACATTTGTTCAACATACGTCGCTCCTATTTCAGATAGTGTACTGGGCCAGGCAGCATCTTAAAGCGCGTGGAAGGGCGAGTAAAATGCACTACTAAACTTCTATGATAGGGCAATCAGAGTCCCGTTTAGATCATTTTATATTTTGTTTAATATAAGATTTCAGGGAAATTCTATCACATTTGTTCAATTTACGTCGCTGATATTTCAGATAGAGTATTGGGCTAAGCGGCATCTCAAAACGCAAGAAATGGTGAGTAAAATGCACTCTTAAACTTCTATGATAGGGCAATCAGAGACCCGATTAGATCATTTTATATTTTGGTTAATATAAGAATTCAGCGAAATTCTATCACATTTCTTCAATTTACATCGCTCCTATTTCAGATAGCGTATTGGGCTAAGCGGCATCTCAAAGCGCATGAAATGACGAGTGAAATGCACTATTAATCTTCTTGGGTAGGGCAATCAGAGACCCCATTAGATCATTTTATATTATGGTTAATTTAAGAATTCAGCGAAATTCTATCACATTTGTTCAATTTACGTCGCTCCTATGTCAGATAGCGTATTGGGCTAAGCGGCATCTCAAAGCGCATGAAATGGCGAGTGAAATGCACTATTAATCTTCTAGGGTAGGGCGAACAAAGACCCGATTAGATCATTTTATATTATGGTAAATATAAGAATTCAGCGTAATTCTGTCACATTTGTTCAACTTACGTAGCTCCTATTTCAGATAGCGTACTGGGCTAGGCGGCAACTTAAAGCGCGTGGAATGTCGAGTAAAATACACTATCAAACTTCTATGATAGGGCAATCAGAGACCCGATTAGATCATTTTATATTTTGGTTAATATAAGAATTCAGCGAAATTCTATCACATTTGTTCAATTTACGTCGCTCCTATTTCAGATAGCGTATTGGGCTAAGCGGCATCTCAAAGCGCAAGAAATGGCGAGTAAAATGTACTATTGAACTCCTATGATAGGTCAATCAGAGACCTGATTAGATCATTTTATATTTTGGTTAATATAAGAATTCAGCGAAATTGCATCACTTTTTTTTAATTTACGTCGCTCCTATTTCAGATAGCGTAATGGGCTAAGCGGCATCTCAAAGCGCATGGATTGACGAGTGAAATGCTCTATTAAACTTCTGGGGTAGGGCGAACAGAAACCCGAATAGATCATTTTATATTACGGTTAATATAAGAATTCAGCGAAATTCTATCACATTTGTTCAATTTACGTCGCTCCTATTTCAGATAGCGTATTTGGCTAAGCGGCATCTCAATGCGCATGAAATGGCGAGTAACATGCACTGTTACACTTCTAGGATAAGGCAAACAGAGACCCGATTAGATCATTTTATATTACGGTAAATATAAGAATTCAGCGTAATTCTATCACATTTGTTCAACTTACGTCGCTCCTATTGCAGATAGCGTACTGGGCTAGGCGGCATATTAAAGCGCGTGGAATGGCGAGTAAAATGCACTATTATACTTCTATGATAGGGCAATCAGAGATCCGATTAGATCATTTTATGTTTTGGTTAATATAAGAATTCAGCGAAATTCTATCACATTTGTTCAATTTACGTCGCTCCTATTTCAGATAGCGTATTGGGGTAAGCTGCATCTCAAAGCGCAAGACATGGCGAGTAAATGCACTATTAAACTTCTAGGGTAGGGCAAACAGAGACATGATTAGATCATTTCATATTTTGGTTAATATTAGAATTCAGCGAAATTCTATCACATTTGTTCAATTTCCGTCGCTCCTATTTCAGATAGCGTATTGGGCTAAGCGGCATCTCAAAGCGCATGAAATGGCGAGTAAAATGCACTACTAAGCTTCTAGGATAAGGCAAACAGAGACCCGATTAGATCATTTTATATTACGGTTAATATAAGAATTCAGCGTAATTCTGTCACATTTGTTCAACGTACGTAGCTCCTATTTCAGATAGCGTACTGGGCTAGGCGGCATCTCGAAGCGCATGGATTGACGAGTGAAATGCACTATTAAACTTCTAGGGTAGGGCGAACAGAGACCTGAATGGATCATTTTATATTACGGTTAATATAAGAATTCAGCGTAATTCTGTGACATTTGTTAAACTTACGTCGCTCCTATTTCAGATATCGTACTGGGCTAGGCGGCGTCGCAAAGCGCGTGGAAGGGCGCGTAAAATGCACTACTAAAATTCTGTGATAGGACAATCAGAGTCCCGATTAGATCATTTTATATTTTGTTTACTATAAGGTTTCAGGGAAATTCTATCACATTTGTTCAATTTACGTCGCTCCGATTTCAGATAGCGTATTGGGCTAAGCGGCATCTCAAAGCGCATGAAATGGCGAATAAAATGCACTATTAAACTTCTAGGCTAGGGCGAACAGAGGCCTGATTAGATCATTTTATATTATGGTTAGTTCAAGAATTCATCGAAATTCTATCACATTCGTTCAATTTACATCGCTCCTATTTCAGATAGCGTACTGGGCTAAGCGGCATCTCAAAGCGCATGAAATGACGAGTGGAATGCACTATTAATCTTCTAGGGTAGGGCGAACAGAGACCCGATTAGAACATTTTACGTTAAGGTTAATATAAGAATTCAGCGTAATTCTATCACATTTGTTCAACTTACGTCGCTCCTATTTCAAATAGCATATTGGGCTAAGCGGCATCGCAAAGCGCATGAAATGACGAGTGAAATGCACTATTAAACTTCTTGGGTAGGGCGAACAGAGAGCCGATTACATCATTTTATATTACGGTTTATATAAGAATTCAGCGTAATTCTATCACATTTGTTCAACTTACGTCGCTCCTATTTCAGATAGCGTACTGGGCTAGGCGGCATCTTAAAACGCGAAGAATGGCGAGTAAAATGCACTACTAAACTTCTATGATACGGCAATCAGAGAGCCGATTAGATCAATTTATATTTTGGTTAATATAAGGATTCAGCGAAATTCTATCACAATTGTTCTATTTACGTCGCTCCTATTTCAGATAGCGTATTGGGCTCAGCGGCATCTCAAAGCGCATGAAATGGCGAGTGAAATGCACTATTAAACTTCTAGGGTAGGGCGAACAGAGACCCGATTAGATCATTTTATATTATGGTTAATTTAAGAATTCAGCAGAATTCTATCACATTTGTTCAATTTACGTCGCTCCTATTTCAGATAGCGTACTGGGCTAGGCGGCATCTCAAAGCGCATGAAATGACGAGTGAAATGCCCTATTAAACTTCTAGGGTAGGGCGAACGGAGACCCGATTAGATCATTTTACATTAAGGTTAATATAAGTATTCAGGGAAATTCTATCACATTTGTTCAATTTACGTCGCTCCTATTTCAGATAGCGTATTGGGCTAAGCGGCATCTCAAAGCGCATGAAATAGCGAGTAAAATGCACTGTTAAACTTCTAGGGTAAGGCAAACAGAGACCCGATTAGATCATTTCATATTATGGTTTATTTAAGAATTCAGAAAAATTCTATCACATTCGTTCAATTTACGTGGCTCCTATTTCAGATAGCTTATTGGGCTCAGCGGCATCTCAAAGCGCATGAAATGACGAGTGAAATGCACTATTAATCTTCTAGGGTAGGGCGAACAGAGACCCGATTAGATCATTTTACATTAAGGTTAATATAAGAATTCAGCAAGATTCTCTCACATTTGTTCAATTTACGTCGCTGATATTTCAGATAGCGTATTGGGCTAAGCGGCATCTCAAAGCGCAAGAAATGGCAAGTAAAATGAACTATTAAACTTCTAGGGTAGGGCAAACAGAGACCCGATTAGATCATTTTATATTATGGTTAATATAAGAATTCAGCGTAAATCTATCACATTTGTTCAACATACGTCGCTCCTATTTCAGATAGTGTACTGGGCCAGGCGGCATCTTAAAGCGCGTGGAAGGGCGAGTAAAATGCACTACTAAACTTCTATGATAGGGCAATCAGAGTCCCGTTTAGATCATTTTATATTTTGTTTAATATAAGATTTCAGGGAAATTCTATCACATTTGTTCAATTTACGTCGCTGATATTTCAGATAGAGTATTGGGCTAAGCGGCATCTCAAAACGCAAGAAATGGTGAGTAAAATGCACTCTTAAACTTCTATGATAGGGCAATCAGAGACCCGATTAGATCATTTTATATTTTGTTTAATATAAGATTTCAGGGAAATTCTATCACATTTCTTCAATTTACATCGCTCCTATGTCAGATAGCGTATTGGGCTAAGGGGCATCTCAAAGCGCATGAAATGACGAGAGAAATGCACTACTAAAGTTCTTGGGTAGGGCAAACAGAGACCCGATTATATCATTTTATATTATGGTTAATTTAAGACTTCAGCAAAATTCTATCACATTTGTTCAACTTACGTAGCTCCTATTTCAGATAGCGTACTGATCTAGGCGGCAACTTAAAGCGCGTGGAATGGCGAGTAAAATGCACTATTAAACTTCTATGATAGGGCAATCAGAGACCCGATTAGATCATTTTATATTTTGGTTAATATAAGAATTCAGCGAAATTCTATCACATTTGTTCAATTTACGTCGCTCCTATGTCAGATAGCGTATTGGGCTAAGGGGCATCTCAAAGCGCACGAAATGGCGAGTGAAATGCACTATTAATCTTCTAGGGTAGGGCAATCAGAGACCCCATTAGATCATTTCATATTATGGTTAATTTAAGAATTCAGCGAAATTCTATCACATTTGTTCAATTTACGCCGCTCCTATGTCAGATAGCGTATTGGGCTATGCGGCATCTCAAAGCGCATGAAATGACGAGTAAAATGCACTGTTAAACTTCTAGGGTAGGGCAAACAGAGACCCGATTAGATCATTTTATATTACGGTTAATATAAGAATTCAGCGTAATTCTATAACATTTGTTCAACGTACGTAACTCCTATTTCAGATAGCGTACTGGGCTAGGCGGCATCTTAAAGCGCGTGGAATGGCGAGTAAAATGCACTATCAAACTTCTATGATAGGGCAATCAGAGACCCGATTAGATCATTTTGTATTTTGGTTAATATAAGAATTCAGCGAAATTCAATCACCTTTGTTCAATTTACGTCGCTCCTAATTCAGATAGCGTATTGGGCTAAGCGGCATCTCAATGCGCATGAAATGGCGAGTAACATGCACTATTACACTTCTAGGATAAGGCAAACAGAGACCCGATTAGATCATTTTATATTACGGTTAATATAAGAATTCAGCGTAATTCTATCACATTTGTTCAACTTACGTCGCTCCTCTTTCAGATAGCGTACTGGGCTAGGCGGCATCTTAAAGCGCGTGGAATGGCGAGTAAAATGCAATATTAAACTTCTATGATAGGGCTATCAGAGACCCGATTAGATCATTTTATGTTTTGGTTAATATAAGAATTCAGCGAAATTCTATCACATTTGTTCAATTTACGTCGCTCCTATTTCAGATAGCATATTCGGGTAAGCTGCATCTCAAAGCGCAAGACATGGCGAGTAAAACGCACTATTAAACTTCTAGGGTAGGGCAATCAGAGACCCGATTAGATCATTTTGTATTTTGGTTAATATAAGAATTCAGCGAAATTCTATTACATTTGTTTAATTTACGTCGCTCCTATTTCAGATAGCGTATTGGGCTAAGCGGCATCTCAAAGCGCATGAACTGGCGAGTAAAATGCACTATTATACTTCTAGTGTAGGGCAATCAGAGACCCGATTAGATCATTTTATATTATGCTCAATTTAAGAATTCAGCAAAATTCTATCACGTTTGTTCAATTTACGTAGTTCCTATTTCAGATAGCATACTGGGCTAGGCGGTATCTTAAAGCGCGCGGAATGGCGAGTAAAATGCACTATTAAACTTCTATGATAGGGCAATCAGAGACCCGATTTGATCATTTTATATTTTGGTTAATATAAGAATTCAGCGAAATTCTATCACATTTGTTCAATTTATGTCGCTCCTATTTCAGATAGCGTATTGGGCTAAGCGGCATCTCAAAGCGCAAGAAATGTGGAGTAAAATGCACTATTAAACTTCTAGGGTAGGGCAAACAGAGACCCGATAAGATCATTTTATATTATGGTTAATTTAAGAATTCAGCGAAATTCTGTCACATTTGTTCAATTTACGTCGCTCCTATTTCAGATAGCGTAATGGGCTAAGCGGCATCTCAAAGCGCATGGATTGACGAGTGAAATGCTCTATTAAACTTCTGGGGTAGGGCGAACAGAAACCCGAATAGATCATTTTATATTACGGTTAATATAAGAATTCAGCGAAATTCTATCACATTTGTTCAATTTACGTCGCTCCTATTTCAGATAGCGTATTGGGCTAAGCGGCATCTCAAAGCGCATGAAATGGCGAGTAAAATACACTATTAAACTTCAAGGGTAGGGCAAACAGAGACCCGATTAGATCATTTTAAATTATGGTTAATTTAAGAATTCAGAAAAATTCTATCACATTTGTTCAACTTACGTCGTTCCTATTTCAGATAGCGTATTGCGCTATGCGGCATCTCAAAGCGCATGAAATGACGAGTAAAATGCACTATTAAACTTCTAGGGTAGGGCAAACAGAGACCCGATTAGATCATTTTATATTATGGTTAATATAAGAATTCAGCGAAATTCTCTCACATTTGTTCAATTTACGTCGCTGATATTTCAGATAGCGTATTGGGCTAAGCGGCATCTCAAAGCGCAAGAAATGTCGAGTAAAATGCACTATTAAACTTCTATGATAGGGCAATCAGAGACCCGATTAGATCATTTTATATTTTGGTTAATATAAGAATTCAGCCAAATTCTATCACATTTGTTCAATTTACGTCGCTCCTGTTTCAGATAGCGTACTGGGCTAGGCGGCATCCTAAAGCGCGTGGAATGGCGAGTACAATGCACTATTAAACTTCTATGATAGGGCAATCAGAGACCTGATTCGATCATTTTATATTTTGGTTAATATAAGAATTCAGCGAAATTCTATTACATTTGTTTAATTTACGCCGCTCCTATTTCAGATAGCGTATTGGGCTAAGCGGCATCTCAAAGCGCACGAAATGGCGAGTATAATGCACTATTATACTTCTAGTGTAGGGCAATCAGAGACCCGATTAGATCATTTTATATTATGCTTAATTTAAGAATTCAGCAAAATTCTATCACATTTGTTCAATTTACGTAGTTCCTATTTCAGATAGCATACTGGGCTAGGCGGTATCATAAAGCGCGCGGAATGGCGAGTAAAATGCACTATTAAACTTCTATGATAGGGCAATCAGAGACCCGATTAGATCATTTTATATTTTGGTTAATATAAGAATTCAGCGAAATTCTATCACATTTGTTCAAATTACGTCGCTCCTATTTCAGATAGCTTATTGGGCTAAGCGGCATCTCAAAGCGCATGAAATGACGAGTGAAATGCACTATTAAACATCTAGGGTAGGGCGAACAGAGACCAGATTAGATCATTTTACATTAAGGTTAATATAAGAATTCAGCGTAATTCTGTCACATTTGTTCAACTTACGTAGCTCCTATTTCAGATAGCGTACAGGGCTAGGCGGCATCTTAAAGCGCGTAGAATGGCGAGTAAAATGCACTATTAAACTTCTATGATAGGGCAATCAGAGACCCGATTAGATCATTTTGTATTTTGGTTAATATAAGAATTCAGCGAAATTCTATCACATTTGTTCAACTTACGTCGCTCCTATTTCAGATAGCGTATTGGGCTAAGCGGCATCTCAAAGCGCATGGATTGACGAGTGAAATGCTCTATTAAACCTCTGGGGTAGGGCGAACAGAAACCCGAATAGATCATTTTATATTATGGTTAATTTAAGAATTCAGAAAAATTCTATCACATTTGTTCAATTTACGTCGTTCCTATTTCAGATAGCGTATTGGGCTATGCGACATCTCAAAGCGCATGAAATGACGAGTAAAATGCACTATTAAACTTCTAGGGTAGGGCAAACAGAGACCCGATTAGATCATTTTATATTACGGTTAATATAAGAATTCAGCGTAATTCTATCACATTTGTTCAACTTACGTCGCTCCTATTTCAGATAGCGTAGTGGGCTAGGCGGCATCTCAAAGCGCGTGGAAGGGCGAGTAAAATGCACTACTAAACATCTATGATAGGGCAATCAGAGACCCGATTACATCATGTTATATTTTGGTTAATATAAGAATTCAGCGAAATTCTCTCACATTTGTTCAATTTACGTCGCTGATATTTCTGATAGCGTATTGGGCTAAGCGGCATCTCAAAGCGCAAGAAATGTGGAGTAAAATGCACTATTAAACTTCTAGGGTAGGGCAAATAGAGACCCGATAAGATCATTTTATATTATGGTTAATTTAAGAATTCAGCGAAATTCTATCACATTTGTTCAATTTGCGTCGCTCCTATTTCAGATAGCGTATTGGGCTAAGCGGCATCTCAATGCACATGAAATGGCGAGTAACATGCACTATTAAACTTCTAGGATAAGGCAAACAGAGACCCGATTAGATCATTTTATATTACGGTTAATATAAGAATTCAGCGAAATTCTATCAGATTTGTTCAATTTACGTCGCTCCTATTTCAGATAGCGTATTGGGAGTAGCGGCATCTCAAAGCGCATGAAATGGCGAGTAAAATGCACTATTAAACATCAAGGGTTGGGCAAACAGAGACCCGATTAGATCATTTTATATTATGGTTAATTTAAGAATTCAGAAAAATTCTATCACATTTGTTCAATTTACGTCGTTCCTATTTCAGATAGCGTATTGGGCTATGCGGCATCTCAAAGCGCATGAAATGACGAGTAAAATGCACTATTAAACTTCTAGGGTAGGGCAAACAGAGACCCGATTAGATCATTTTATATTACGGTTAATATAAGAATTCAGCGTAATTCTATCACATTTGTTCAAATTACGTCGCTCCTATTTCAGATAGCGTACTGGGCTAGGCGGCATCTCAAAGCGCGTGGAAGGGCGAGTAAAATGCACTACTAAACTTCTATGATAGGGCAATCAGAGACCCGATTAGATCATTTTATATTTTGGTTAATATAAGAATTCAGCGAAATTCTCTCACATTTGTTCAATTTACGTCGCTGATATTTCAGATAGCGTATTGGGCTAAGCGGCATCTCAAAGCGCAAGAAATGTCGAGTAAAATGCACTATTAAACTTCTAGGGTAGGGCAAACAGAGACCCGATTAGATCATTTTATATTATGGTTAATTTAAGGATTCAGCAAAATTCTATAACATTTGTTCAATTTACGCCGTTCCTATGCCAGATGGCGTACTAGGCTAGGCGGCATCTTAAAGCGCGTGGAATGGCGAGTAAAATGAACTATAAAACTTCTATGATAGGGCAATCAGAGACCCGATTAGATCATTTTATATTTTGGTTAATATAAGAATTCAGCCAAATTCTATCACATTTGTTCAATTTACGTCGCTCCTATTTCAGATAGCGTACTGGGCTAGGCGGCATCTTAAAGCGCGTGGAATGGCGAGTACAATGCACTATTAAACATCTATGATAGGGCAATCAGAGACCTGATTCGATCATTTTATATTTTGGTTAATATAAGAATTCAGGGAAATTCTATCACATTTGTTCAATTTACGTCGCTCCTATTTCAGATAGCGTATTGGGCTAAGCGGCATCTCAAAGCGCATGGATTGACGAGTGAAATGCTCTACTAAACTTCTGGGGTAGGGCGAACAGAAACCCGAATAGATCATTTTATATTACGGTTAATATAAGAATTCAGCGAAATTCTATCACATTTGTTCAATTTACGTCGCTGATATTTCTGATAGCGTATTGGGCTAAGCGGCATCTCAAAGCGCAAGAAATGTGGAATAAAATGCACTATTAAACTTCTAGGGTAGGGCAAACAGAGACCCGATAAGATCATTTTATATTATGGTTAATTTAAGAATTCAGCGAAATTCTATCACATTTGTTCAATTTACGTCGCTCCTATTTCAGATAGCGTATTGGGCTAAGCGGCATCTCAATGCACATGAAATGGCGAGTAACATGCACTATTAAACTTCTAGGATAAGGCAAACAGAGACCCGATTAGATCATTTTATATTATGGTTAATTTAAGAATTCAGCAAAATTCTATAACATTTGTTCAATTTACGCCGTTCCTATGCCAGATGGCGTACTAGGCTAGGCGGCATCTTAAAGCGCGTGGAATGGCGAGTAAAATGAACTATAAAACTTCTATGATAGGGCAATCAGAGACCCGATTAGATCATTTTATATTTTGGTTAATATAAGAATTCAGCCAAATTCTATCACATTTGTTCAATTTACGTCGCTCCTATTTCAGATAGCGTACTGGGCTAGGCAGCATCTTAAAGCGCGTGGAATGGCGAGTACAATGCACTATTAAACTTCTATGATAGGGCAATCAGAGACCCGATTAGATCATTTTATATTTTGGTTAATATAAGAATTCAGCGAAATTCTCTCACATTTGTTCAATTTACGTCGCTGATATTTCAGATAGCGTATTGTGCTAAGCGGCATCTCAAAGCGCAAGAAATGTCGAGTAAAATGCACTATTAAACTTCTAGGGTAGGGCAAACAGAGACCCGATTAGATCATTTTATATTATGGTTAATTTAAGAATTCAGCAAAATTCTATAACATTTGTTCAATTTACGCCGTTCCTATGCCAGATGGCGTACTAGGCTAGGCGGTATCTTAAAGCGCGTGGAATGGCGAGTAAAATGAACTATAAAACTTCTATGATAGGGCAATCAGAGACCCGATTAGATCATTTTATATTTTGGTTAATATAAGAATTCAGCCAAATTCTATCACATTTGTTCAATTTACGTCACTCCTATTTCAGATAGCGTACTGGGCTAGGCGGCATCTTAAAGCGCGTGGAATGGCGAGTACAATGCACTATTAAACTTCTATGATAGGGCAATCAGAGACCTGATTCGATCATTTTATATTTTGGTTAATATAAGAATTCAGCGAAATTCTATCACATTTGTTCAATTTACGTCGCTCCTATTTCAGGTAGCGTATTGGGCTAAGCGGCATCTCAAAGCGCATGAAATGGCGAGTAAAATGCACTACTAAGCTTCTAGGATAAGGCAAACAGAGACCCGATTAGATCATTTTATATTACGGTTAATATAAGAATTCAGCGTAATTCTATCACATTTGTTCAACTTACGTCGCTCCTATTGCAGATAGCGTACTGGGCTAGGCGGCATATTAAAGCGCGTGGAATGGCGAGTAAAATGCACTATTATACTTCTATGATAGGGCAATCAGAGACCCGATTAGATCATTTTATGTTTTGGTTAATATAAGAATTCAGCGAAATTCTATCACATTTGTTCAATTTACGTCGCTCCTATTTCAGATAGCGTATTGGGGTAAGCTGCATCTCAAAGCGCAAGACATGGCGAGTAAAATGCACTGTTAAACTTCTAGGGTAGGGCAAACAGAGACACGATTAGATCATTTCATATTTTGGTTAATATTAGAATTCAGCGAAATTCTATCACATTTGTTCAATTTCCGTCGCTCCTATTTCAGATAGCGTATTGGGCTAAGCGGCATCCCAAAGCGCATGAAATGGCGAGTAGAATTCACTACTAAGCTTCTAGGATAAGGCAAACAGAGACCCGATTAGATCATTTTATATTACGGTTAATATAAGAATTCAGCGTAATTCTGTCACATTTGTTCAACGTACGTAGCTCCTATTTCAGATAGCGTACTGGGCTAGGCGGCATCTTAAAGCTCGTGGAATGGCGAGTAAAATGCACTATCAAACTTCTATGATAGGGCAATCAGAGACCCGATTAGATCATTTTGTATTTTGGTTAATATAAGAATTCAGCGAAATTCTATCACATTTGTTGAATTTACGTCGCTCCTATTTCAGATAGCGTATTGGGCTAAGCGGCATCTCAAAGCGCATGGATTGACGAGTGAAATGCACTATTAAACTTCTAGGGTAGGGCAAACAGAGACCCGATTAGATCATTTTATATTTTGGTTAATATAAGAATTCAGCGAAATTCTATCACATTTGTCAATTTACGTCGCTCCTATTTCAGATAGCGTATTGGGCTAAGCGGCATCTCAAAGCGCATGAAATGACGAATAAAATGCACAATTAAGCTTCTACGCTAGGGCGAACAGAAACCCGATTAGATCATTTTACGTTATGGTTAAGAAAAGAATTCAGCGAAATTCTATCACATTTGATCAATTTACATCGCTCCTATTTCAGATAGCGTATTGTGCTAAGCGGCATCTCAAAGCGCATGAAATAACGAGTAAAATGCACTATTAAACTTCTAGGGTAGGGCAAACAGAGACCCCATTAGATCATTTTATATTATGGTTAATTTAAGAATTCAGCAAAATTCTATCACATTAGTTCAATTTACGTCGTTCCTATTTCAGATAGCGTACTGGGCTATGCGGCATCTTAAAGCGCGTGGAATGGCGAGTAAAATTCACTATTAAACTTCTATGTTAGGGAAATCAGAGACCCGATTAGATCATTTTACATTAAGGTTAATATAAGAATTCAGGGAAATTCTATCACATTTGTTCAACATACGTCGCTCCTATTTCAGATAGCGTACTGGGCTAGGCGGCATCTTAAAGCGCGTGGAATGGCGAGTAAAATGCACTATTAAAGTTCAAGGGTAGGGCAAACAGAGACCCGATTAGATCATTTTATATTATGGTTAATTTAAGAATTCAGAAAAATTCTATCACATTTGTTCAATTTACGTCGTTCCTATTTCAGATAGCGTATTGGGCTATGCGGCATCTCAAAGCGCATGAAATGACGAGTAAAATGCACTGTTAAACTTCTAGGGTAGGGCAAACAGAGACCCGATTAGATCATTTTATATTACGGTTAATATAAGAATTCAGCGTAATTCTATCACATTTGTTCAACTTACGTCGCTCCTATTTCAGATAGTGTACTGGGCTAGGCGGTATCTCAAAGCGCGTGGAAGGGCGAGTAAAATGCACTACTAAACTTCTAGGATAAGGCAAACAGAGACCCGATTAGATCATTTTATATTACGGTTAATATAAGAATTCAGCGTAATTCTGTCACATTTGTTCAACATACGTAGCTCCTATTTCAGATAGCGTAGTGGGCTAGGCGGCAACTTAAAGCGCGTGGAATGTCGAGTAAAATACACTATCAAACTTATATGATAGGGCAATCAGAGACCCGATTAGATCATTTTATATTTTGGTTAATATAAGAATCCAGCGAAATTCTATCACATTTGTTCAATTTACGTCGCTCCTATTTCAGATAGCATATTGGGCTAAGCGGCATCTCAAAGCGCATGAAATGGCGAGTAAAATGCACTATTAAACTTCTAGGGTAGGGCAATCAGAGACCCGACTAGATCATTTTATATTATGGTTAATTTAAGAATTCAGCAAAATTCTATTACATTTGTTCAGTTTACGTCGCTCCTATTTCAGATAGCGTACTGGGCTAGGCGGCATCTTAAAGCGCATGGAATGGCGAGTAAAATGCACTATTAAACTTCTATGATAGGGCAATCAGAGACCCGATTAGATCATTTTATATTTTGGTTAATATAAAAATTCAGCGAAATTCTATCACAATTGTTCAATTTACGTCGCTCCTATTTCAGATAGCGTATTGGGATAAGCGGCAACTCAAAGCGCATGAAATGACGAGTGAAATGCACTATTAAACTTCTAGGGTAGGGCGAACAGAGACCCGATTAGATCATTTTACATTAAGGTTAATATAAGAATTCAGGGAAATTCTATCACATTTGTTCAATTTACGTCGCTCCTATTTCAAATAGCGTACTCGGATAGGCGGCATCTTAAAGCGCGTGGAATGGCGAGTAAAATGCACTATTAAACTTCTATGATAGGGCAATCAGAGACCCGATTAGATCATTTTATATTTTGGTTAATATAAGAATTCAGCGAAATTCTATTACATTTGTTCAATTTACGTCGCTCCTATTTCAGATAGCGTATTGGGCTAAGCGGCATGTCAAAGCGCATGGATTGACGAGTGAAATGCTCTATTAAACTTCTGGGGTAGGAGGAACAGAAACCCGAATAGATCATTTTATATTACGGTTAATATAAGAATTCAGCGAAATTCTATCACATTTGTTCAATTTACGTCGCTCCTATTTCAGATAGCGTATTGGGCTAAGCGGCATCTCAATGCGCATGAAATGGCGAGTAACATGCACTATTACACTTCTAGGATAAGGCAAACTGAGACCCGATTAGATCATTTTATATTACGGTTAATATAAGAATGCAGCGTAATTCTATCACATTTGTTCAACTTACGTCGCTCCTCTTTCAGATAGCGTACTGGTCTAGGCGGCATCTTAAAGCGCGTGGAATGGCGAGTAAAATGCACTATTAAACTTCTATGATAGAGCTATCAGAGACCCGATTAGATCATTTTATATTTTGGTTAATATAAGAATTCAGCGAAATTCTATCACATTTGTTCAATTTACGTCGCTCCTATTTCAGATAGCGTACTGGGCTAGGCGGCATCTTAAAGCGCATGGAATGGCGAGTAAAATGCACTATTAAACTTCTATGATAGGGCAATCAGAGACCCGATTAGATCATTTTATATTTTGGTTAATATAAAAATTCAGCGAAATTCTATCACAATTGTTCAATTTACGTCGCTCCTATTTCAGATAGCGTATTGGGATAAGCGGCAACTCAAAGCGCATGAAATGACGAGTGAAATGCACTATTAAACTTCTAGGGTAGGGCGAACAGAGACCCGATTAGATCATTTTACATTAAGGTTAATATAAGAATTCAGGGAAATTCTATCACATTTGTTCAATTTACGTCGCTCCTATTTCAAATAGCGTACTCGGATAGGCGGCATCTTAAAGCGCGTGGAATGGCGAGTAAAATGCACTATTAAACTTCTATGATAGGGCAATCAGAGACCCGATTAGATCATTTTATATTTTGGTTAATATAAGAATTCAGCGAAATTCTATCACATTTGTTCAATTTACGTCGCTCCTATTTCAGATAGCGTATTGGGCTAAGCGGCATGTCAAAGCGCATGGATTGACGAGTGAAATGCTCTATTAAACTTCTGGGGTAGGAGGAACAGAAACCCGAATAGATCATTTTATATTACGGTTAATATAAGAATTCAGCGAAATTCTATCACATTTGTTCAATTTACGTCGCTCCTATTTCAGATAGCGTATTGGGCTAAGCGGCATCTCAATGCGCATGAAATGGCGAGTAACATGCACTATTACACTTCTAGGATAAGGCAAACTGAGACCCGATTAGATCATTTTATATTACGGTTAATATAAGAATGCAGCGTAATTCTATCACATTTGTTCAACTTACGTCGCTCCTCTTTCAGATAGCGTACTGGTCTAGGCGGCATCTTAAAGCGCGTGGAATGGCGAGTAAAATGCACTATTAAACTTCTATGATAGAGCTATCAGAGACCCGATTAGATCATTTTATATTTTGGTTAATATAAGAATTCAGCGAAATTCTATCACATTTGTTCAATTTACGTCGCTCCTATTTCAGATAGCGTATTGGGCTAAGCGGCATCTCAATGCGCATGAAATGGCGAGTAACATGCACTATTACACTTCTAGGATAAGGCAAACTGAGACCCGATTAGATCATTTTATATTACGGTTAATATAAGAATGCAGCGTAATTCTATCACATTTGTTCAACTTACGTCGCTCCTCTTTCAGATAGCGTACTGGTCTAGGCGGCATCTTAAAGCGCGTGGAATGGCGAGTAAAATGCACTATTAAACTTCTATGATAGAGCTATCAGAGACCCGATTAGATCATTTTATATTTTGGTTAATATAAGAATTCAGCGAAATTCTATCACATTTGTTCAATTTACGTCGCTCCTATTTCAGATAGCGTACTGGGCTAGGCGGCATCTTAAAGCGCATGGAATGGCGAGTAAAATGCACTATTAAACTTCTATGATAGGGCAATCAGAGACCCGATTAGATCATTTTATATTTTGGTTAATATAAAAATTCAGCGAAATTCTATCACAATTGTTCAATTTACGTCGCTCCTATTTCAGATAGCGTATTGGGATAAGCGGCAACTCAAAGCGCATGAAATGACGAGTGAAATGCACTATTAAACTTCTAGGGTAGGGCGAACAGAGACCCGATTAGATCATTTTACATTAAGGTTAATATAAGAATTCAGGGAAATTCTATCACATTTGTTCAATTTACGTCGCTCCTATTTCAAATAGCGTACTCGGATAGGCGGCATCTTAAAGCGCGTGGAATGGCGAGTAAAATGCACTATTAAACTTCTATGATAGGGCAATCAGAGACCCGATTAGATCATTTTATATTTTGGTTAATATAAGAATTCAGCGAAATTCTATTACATTTGTTCAATTTACGTCGCTCCTATTTCAGATAGCGTATTGGGCTAAGCGGCATGTCAAAGCGCATGGATTGACGAGTGAAATGCTCTATTAAACTTCTGGGGTAGGAGGAACAGAAACCCGAATAGATCATTTTATATTACGGTTAATATAAGAATTCAGCGAAATTCTATCACATTTGTTCAATTTACGTCGCTCCTATTTCAGATAGCGTATTGGGCTAAGCGGCATCTCAATGCGCATGAAATGGCGAGTAACATGCACTATTACACTTCTAGGATAAGGCAAACTGAGACCCGATTAGATCATTTTATATTACGGTTAATATAAGAATGCAGCGTAATTCTATCACATTTGTTCAACTTACGTCGCTCCTCTTTCAGATAGCGTACTGGTCTAGGCGGCATCTTAAAGCGCGTGGAATGGCGAGTAAAATGCACTATTAAACTTCTATGATAGAGCTATCAGAGACCCGATTAGATCATTTTATATTTTGGTTAATATAAGAATTCAGCGAAATTCTATCACATTTGTTCAATTTACGTCGCTCCTATTTCAGATAGCGTACTGGGCTAAGCGGCTTCCCAAAGCGCATGAAATGGCGAGTAAAATGTACTATTAAACTTCTAGGATAAGGCAAACAGAGACCCGATTAGATCATTTTATATTGCGGTTAATATAAGAATTCAGCGTAACTCTGTCACATTTGTTCAACTTACGTAGCTCCTATTTCAGATAGCGTCCTGGGCTAGGCGGCATCTTAAAGCGCGTGGAATGGCGAGTAAAATGCACTATTATACTTCTATGATAGGGCAATCAGAGACCCGATTAGATCATTTTATGTTTTGGTTAATATAAGAATTCAGCGAAATTCTATCACATTTGTTCAATTTACGTCGCTCCTATTTCAGATAGCGTATTGGGCTAAGCGGCATCTCAATGCGCATGAAATGGCGAGTAACATGCACTATTACACTTCTAGGATAAGGCAAACAGAGACCCGATTAGATCATTTTATATTACGGTTAATATAAGAATTCAGCGTAATTCTATCACATTTGTTCAACTTACGTCGCTCCTCTTTCAGATAGCGTACTGGGCTAGGCGGCATCTTAAAGCGCGTGGAATGGCGACTAAAATGCACTATTAAACTTCTATGATAGGGCTATCAGAGACCAGATTAGATCATTTTATGTTTTGGTTAATATAAGAATTCAGCGAAATTCTATCACATTTGTTCAATTTACGTCGCTCCTATTTCAGATAGCGTATTGGGGTAAGCTGCATCTCAAAGCGCAAGACATGGCGAGTAAAATGCACTATTAAACTTCTAGGGTAGGGCAATCAGAGACCCGATTAGATCATTTTGTATTTTGGTTAATATAAGAATTCAGCGAAATTCTATTACATTTGTTTAATTTACGTCGCTCCTATTTCAGATAGCGTATTGGGCTAAGCGGCATCTCAAAGCGCATGAAATGGCGAGTAAAATGCACTATTATACTTCTAGTGTAGGGCAATCAGAGACCCGATTAGATCATTTTATATTATGCTTAATTTAAGAATTCAGCAAAATTCTATCACATTTGTTCAATTTACGTAGTTATTATTTCAGATAGCATACTGGGCTAGGAGGTATCTTAAAGCGCGCGGAATGGCGAGTAAAATGCACTATTAAACTTCTAGGATAAGGCAAACAGAGACCCGATTAGATCATTTTATATTACGGTTAATATAAGAATTCAGCGTAATTCTGTCACATTTGTTCAACATACGTAGCTCCTATTTCAGATAGCGTCCTGGGCTAGGCGGCATCTTAAAGCGCGTGGAATGGCGAGTAAAATGCACTATTAAACTTCTAGGATAAGGCAAACAGAGACCCGATTAGATCATTTTATATTACGGTTAATATAAGAATTCAGCGTAATTCTGTCACATTTGTTCAACATACGTAGCTCCTATTTCAGATAGCGTACTGGGCTAGGCGACAACTTAAAGCGCGTGGAATGTCGAGTAAAATACACTATCAAACTTCTATGATAGGGCAATCAGAGACCCGATAAGATCATTTTATATTTTGGTTAATATAAGAATTCAGCGAAATTCTATCACATTTGTTCAATTTACGTCGCTCCTATTTCAGATAGCTTATTGGGCTAAGCGGCATCGCAAAGCGCATGAAATGACGAGTGAAATGCACTATTAAACTTCTAGGGTAGGGCAAACAGAGACCCGATTAGATCATTTTATATTTTGGTTAATATAAGAATTCAGCGAAATTCTATCACATTTGTTCAATTTACGTCGCTCCTATTTCAGATAGCGTATTGGGCCAGGCGGCATCTTAAAGCGCGTGGAATGGCGAGTAAAATGCACTACTAAACTTCTAGGATAAGGCAAACAGAGATCCGATTAGATTATTTTATATTACGGTTAATATAAGAATTCAGCGTAATTGTGTCACATTTGTTCAATTTACGTCGCTCCTATTTCAGATAGCGTATTGGGCTAAGCGGCATCTCAAAGCGCATGGATTGACGAGTGAAATGCTCTATTAAACTTCTGGGGTAGGGCGAACAGAAACCCGAATAGATCATTTTATATTACGGTTAATATAAGAATTCAGCGAAATTCTATCACATTTGTTCAATTTACGTCGCTCCTATTTCAGATAGCGTATTGGGCTAAGCGGCATCTCAAAGCGCATGGATTGACGAGTGAAATGCTCTATTAAACTTCTAGGATAAGGCAAACAGAGACCCGATTAGATCATTTTATATTACGGTTAATATACGAATTCAGCGTAATTCTGTCACATTTGTTCAACATACGTAGCTCCTATTTCAGATAGCGTACTGGGCTAGGCGGCAACTTAAAGCGCGTGGAATGTCGAGTAAAATACACTATCAAACTTCTATGATAGGGCAATCAGAGACCCGATTAGATCATTTTATATTTTGGTTAATATAAGAATTCAGCGAAATTCTATCACATTTGTTCAATTTACGTCGCTCCTATTTCAGATAGCTTATTGGGCTAAGCGGCATCTCAAAGCGCATGAAATGACGAGTGAAATGCACTATTAAACTTATAGGGTAAGGCAAACAGAGACCCGATTAGATCATTTTATATTACGGTTAATATAAGTATTCAGCGTAATTCTATCACATTTGTTCAACTTTCGTCGCTCCTATTTCAGATAGCGTACTGAGCTATGCGGCATCTTAAAGCGCGTGGCATGGCGAGTAAAATGCAATATTAAACTTCTATGATAGGGCAATCAGAGACCCGATTAGATCATTTTATATTTTGGTTAATATAAAAATTCAGCGAAATTCTATCACATTTGTTCAATTTACGTCGCTCCTATTTCAGATAGCGTATTGGGCTAAGCGGCATCTCAAAGCGCATGGATTGACGAGTGAAATGCTCTATTAAACTTCTGGGGTAGGGCGAACAGAAACCCGAATAGATCATTTTATATTACGGTTAATATAAGAATTCAGCGAAATTCTATCACATTTGTTCAATTTACGTCGCTCCTATTTCAGATAGCGATCTGGGCTAGGCGGCATCTTAAAGCGCGTGGAATGGCGAGTAAAATGCACAATTAAACTTCTAGGATAAGGCAAACAGAGACCCGATTAGATGATTTTATATTACGGTTAATATAAGAATTCAGCGTAATTCTGTCACATTTGTTCATCATACGTAGCTCCTATTGCAGATAGCGTACTGGGCTAGGCGACAACTTAAAGCGCGTGGAATGTCGAGTAAAATACACTATCAAACTTCTATGATAGGGCAATCAGAGACCCGATTAGATCATTTTATATTTTGGTTAATATAAGAATTCAGCGAAATTCTATCACATTTGTTCAATTTACGTCGCTCCTATTTCAGATAGCTTATTGGGCTAAGCGGCATCGCAAAGCGCATGAAATGACGAGTGAAATGGACTATTAAACTTCTAGGGTAGGGCAAACAGAGACCCGATTAGATCATTTTATATTTTGGTTAATATAAGAATTCAGCGAAATTCTATCACATTTGTTCAATTTACGTCGCTCCTATTTCTGATAGCGTATTGGGCTAAGCGGCATCTCAAAGCGCATGAAATGACGAATAAAATGCACAATTAAGCTTCTACGCTAGGGCGAACAGAAACCCGATTAGATCATTTTACGTTATGGTTAATAAAAGAATTCAGCGAAATTCTATCACATTTGATCAATTTACATCGCTCCTATTTCAGATAGCGTATTGTGCTAAGCGGCATCTCAAAGAGCATGAAATAACGAGTAAAATGCACTATTAAACTTCTAGGGTAGGGCAAACAGAGACCCCATTAGATCATTTTATATTATGGTTAATTTAAGTATTCAGCAAAATTCTATCACATTAGTTCAATTTACGTCGTTCCTATTTCAGATAGCGTACTGGGCTATGCGGCATCTTAAAGCGCGCGGAATGGCGAGTAAAATTCACTATTAAACTTCTATGATTAGGAAATCAGAGACCCGATTAGATCATTTTACATTAAGGTTAATATAAGAATTCAGGGAAATTCTATCACATTTGTTCAACATACGTCGCTCCTATTTCAGATAGCGTACTGGGCTAGGCGGCATCTTAAAGCGCGTGGAATGGCGAGTAAAATGCACTATTAAACTTCTAGGATAAGGCAAACAGAGACCCGATTAGATCATTTTATATTACGGTTAATATAAGAATTCAGCGTAATTCTGTCACATTTGTTCATCATACGTAGCTCCTATTTCAGATAGCGTACTGGGCTAGGCGACAACTTAAAGCGCGTGGAATGTCGAGTAAAATACACTATCAAACTTCTATGATAGGGCAATCAGAGACCCGATTAGATCATTTTATTTTTTGGTTAATATAAGAATTCAGCGAAATTCTATCACATTTGTTCAATTTACGTCGCTCCTATTTCAGACAGCATATTGGGCTAAGCGGCATCTCAAAGTGCATGAAATGGCGAGTAAAATGCACTATTAAACTTCTAGGGTAGGGCAAACAGAGACCCGATTAGATCATTTTATATAATGGTTAATTTAAGAATTCAGCAAAATTCTATCACATTTTTTCAATTTACGTCGTTCCTATTTCAGCTAGCGTACTGGGCTTGGCGGCAGCTTAAAACGCAAGGAATGGCGAGTAAAATGCACTGTTAAACTTCTATGATAGGGCAATCAGAGACCCGATTAGATCATTTTATATTTTGGTTAACATAAGAATTCACCGAAATTCTATCACATTTGTTCAATTTACGTCGCTCCTATTTCAGACAGCGTATTGGGCTAAGCGGAATCTCAAAGCGCATGGAATGTCGAATAAAATGCACTATTAAACTTCTAGGCTAGGGCGAACAGAGAGCTGATTAAATCATTTTACATTATGGTTAATAAAAGATTTCAGCGAAATTCTATCACATTTGTACAATTTACGTCGCTCCTATTTCAGATAGCGTATTGAGCTAAGCGGCATCTCAAAGCGCATGAAATGGCGAGTAAAATGCACTATTGAACTTCTATGATAGGGCAATCAGAGACCTGATTAGATCATTTTATATTTTGGTTAATATAAGAATTCAGCGAAATTGTATCACTTTTGTTTAATTTACGTCGCTCCTATTTCAGATAGCGTAATGGGCTATGCGGCATCTCAAAGCGCATGAAATGACGAGTGAAATGCACTATTAGACTTCTATGGTAGGGCGAACAGAGACCCGATTAGATCATTTTACATTAAGGTTAATATAAGAATTCAGGGAAATTCTATCACATTTGTTCCATTTACGTCGCTCCTATTTCAGATAGCGTATTGGGTTAAGCGGCATCTTAAAGCGCGTGGAATGGCGAGTAAAATGCACTATTACACTTCTAGGGTAGGGCAAACAGAGACCCGATTAGATCATTTTATATTATGGTTAATTTAAGAATTCACCGAAATTCTATCACATTTGTTCAATTTACGTCGCTCCTATTTCAGATAGCGTATTGGGCTAAGCGGCATCTCAAAGCCCATGAAATGGCGATTAAAATGCACTATTAAACTTCTAGGGTAAGGCAAACAGATACCCGATTAGATCATTTTATATTACGGTTAATATAAGAATTCAGCGTAATTCTATCACATTTGTTCAACTTACATCGCTCCTATTTCAGATAGCGTACAGGGCTAGGCGGCATCTTAAAGCGCGTGGAAGGGCGAGTAAAATGCACTACTAAACTTCTAGGGTAGGGCAAACAGAGACCCGATTAGATCATTTTATATTATGGTTAATTTAAGAATTCAGCAAAATTCTATCAAATTTGTTCAATTTACGTCGCTCCTATTTCAGATAGCGTATTGGGCTAAGCGGCATCTCAAAGCGCATGAAATGGCGAGTAAAATGCACTACTAAACTTCTAGGATAAGGCAAACAGAGACCCGATTAGATCATTTTATATTGCGGTTAATATAAGATTTCAGCGTAATTCTGTCACATTTGTTCAATTTACGTTGCTCCTATTTCAAATAGCGTACTCGGATAGGCGGCATCTTAAAGCGCGTGGAATGGCGAGTAAAATGCACTATTATACTTCTAGTGTAGGGCAATCAGAGACCTGATTAGATCATTTTATATTATGCTTAATTTAAGACTTCAGCAAAATTCTATCACATTTGTTCAATTTACGTCGCTCCTATTTCAGATAGCTTATTGGGCTAAATGGCATCTCAAAGCGCATGAAATGACGAGTGAAATGCACTATTAAACTTCTAGAGTAGGGCGAACAGAGACCCAGTTAGATCATTTTACATTAAGGTTAATATAAGAATTCAGCGTAATTCTGTCACATTTGTTCAACTTACGTAGCTCCTATTTCAGATAGCGTACTGGGCTAGGCGGCATCTTAAAGCGCGTGGAATGGCGAGTAAAATGCACTATCAAACTTCTATGATAGGGCAATCAGAGACCCGATTAGATCATTTTGTATTTTGGTTAATATAAGAATTCAGCGAAATTCTATCACATTTGTTCAATTTACGTCGCTCCTATTTCAGATAGCGTATTGGGCTAAGCGGCATCTCAAAGCGCATGGATTGACGAGTGAAATGCTCTATTAAACTTCTGGGGTAGGGCGAACAGAAACCCGAATAGATCATTTTATATTACGGTTAATATAAGAATTCAGCGAAATTCTATCACATTTGTTCAATTTACGTCGCTCCTATTTCAGATAGCGTATTGGGCTAAGCGGCATCTCAATGCGCATGAAATGGCGAGTAACATGCACTATTACACTTCTAGGATAAGGCAAACAGAGACCCGATTAGATCATTTTATATTACGGTTAATATAAGAATTCAGCGTAATTCTATCACATTTGTTCAACTTACGTCGCTCCTCTTTCAGATAGCGTACTGGGCTAGGCGGCATCTTAAAGCGCGTGGAATGGCGACTAAAATGCACTATTAAACTTCTATGATAGGGCTATCAGAGACCAGATTAGATCATTTTATGTTTTGGTTAATATAAGAATTCAGCGAAATTCTATCACATTTGTTCAATTTACGTCGCTCCTATTTCAGATAGCGTATTGGGGTAAGCTGCATCTCAAAGCGCAAGACATGGCGAGTAAAATGCACTATTAAACTTCTAGGGTAGGGCAATCAGAGACCCGATCAGATCATTTTGTATTTTGGTTAATATAAGAATTCAGCGAAATTCTATTACATTTGTTTAATTTACGTCGCTCCTATTTCAGATAGCGTATTGGGCTAAGCGGCATCTCAAAGCGCATGAAATGGCGAGTAAAATGCACTATTATACTTCTAGTGTAGGGCAATCAGAGACCCGATTAGATCATTTTATATTATGCTTAATTTAAGAATTCAGCAAAATTCTATCACATTTGTTCAATTTACGTAGTTATTATTTCAGATAGCATACTGGGCTAGGAGGTATCTTAAAGCGCGCGGAATGGCGAGTAAAATGCACTATTAAACTTCTAGGATAAGGCAAACAGAGACCCGATTAGATCATTTTATATTACGGTTAATATAAGAATTCAGCGTAATTCTGTCACATTTGTTCAACATACGTAGCTCCTATTTCAGATAGCGTACTGGGCTAGGCGACAACTTAAAGCGCGTGGAATGTCGAGTAAAATACACTATCAAACTTCTATGATAGGGCAATCAGAGACCCGATTAGATCATTTTATATTTTGGTTAATATAAGAATTCAGCGAAATTCTATCACATTTGTTCAATTTACGTCGCTCCTATTTCAGATAGCTTATTGGGCTAAGCGGCATCGCAAAGCGCATGAAATGACGAGTGAAATGCACTATTAAACTTCTAGGGTAGGGCAAACAGAGACCCGATTAGATCATTTTATATTTTGGTTAATATAAGAATTCAGCGAAATTCTATCACATTTGTTCAATTTACGTCGCTCCTATTTCAGATAGCGTATTGGGCTAAGCGGCATCTCAAAGCGCATGAAATGACGAATAAAATGCACAATTAAGCTTCTACGCTAGGGCGAACAGAAACCCGATTAGATCATTTTACGTTATGGTTAATAAAAGAATTCAGCGAAATTCTATCACATTTGATCAATTTATATCGCTCCTATTTCAGATAGCGTATTGTGCTAAGCGGCATCTCAAAGCGCATGAAATAACGAGTAAAATGCACTATTAAACTTCTAGGGTAGGGCAAACAGAGACCCCATTAGATCATTTTATATTATGGTTAATTTAAGAATTCAGCAAAATTCTATCACATTAGTTCAATTTACGTCGTTCCTATTTCAGATAGCGTACTGGGCTATGCGGCATCTTAAAGCGCGTGGAATGGCGAGTGAAATGCACTATTAAACTTCTAGGGTAGGGCAAACAGAGACCCGATTAGATCATTTTATATTACCGTTAATTTAAGAATTCAGCAAAATTCTATCACATTTGTTCAATTTACGTCGCTCCTATTGCAGATAGCGTACTGGGATAGGCGGCATCTTAAAGCGCGTGGAATGGCGAGTAAAATGCACTATTAAACTTCTATGATAGGGCAATCAGGGACCCGATCAGATCATTTTATATTTTGGTTAATATAAGAATTCATGGAAATTCTATCACATTTGTTCAATTTACGTCGCTCCTATTTCAGACAGCGTATTCGGCTAAGCGGCATCTCAAAGCGCATGAAATGATGAGTGAAATGCACTATTAAACTTCTATGATAGGGCAATCAGAGACCCGATTAGATCATTTTATATTTTGGTTAATTTAATAATTCAGCAAAATTCTATCACATTTGTTCAATTTACGTCGTTCCTATTGCAGATAGCGTACTGGGCTAGGCGGCATCTTAAAGCGCGTGGAATGGCGAGTAAAATGCACTATTAAACTTCTATGATAGGGCAATCAGGGACCCGATCAGATCATTTTATATTTTGGTTAATATAAGAATTCAAGGAAATTCTATCACATTTGTTCAATTTACGGCGCTCCTATTTCGGATAGCGTATTGGGCTAAGCGGCATCTCAAAGCGCACGGAATGTCCAATAGAATGCACTATTAATCTTCTAGGCTAGGGCAAACAGAGACCCGATTAGATCATTTTACATTAAGGTTAATATTAGAATTCAGGGAAATTCTATCACATTTATTCAATTTACGTCGCTCCTATTTCAGATAGCTTATAGTGCTAAGCGGCATCTCAAAGCGCATGAAATGACGAGTGAAATGCACTACTAAACTTCTATGGTAGGTCGAACAGAGACCCGATTAGATCATTTTACATTAACGATAATATAAGAATTCAGGGAAATTCTATCACATTTGTTCAATTTACGTCGCTCCTATTTCAGATAGCGTATTGGGCTAAGCGGCATCTCAAAGCGCATGGATTGACGAGTGAAATGCTCTATTAAACTTCTGGGGTAGGGCGAACAGAAACCCGAATAGATCATTTTATATTACGGTTAATATAAGAATTCAGCGAAATTCTATCACATTTGTTCAATTTACGTCGCTCCTATTTCAGATAGCGTATTGGGCTAAGCGGCATCTTAAAGCGCGTGGAATACCGAGTAAAATGCACTATTAGCCTTCTATGATAGGGCAATCAGAGACCCGATTAGATCATTTTATATTTTGGTTAATATAAGAATTCAGCGAAATCCTATCACATTTGTTCAATTTACGTCGCTCCTATTTCAGATAGCGAATTGGGCCAAGCGGCATCTCAAAGCTCATGGAATGGCGAATAAAATGCACTATTAAACTTCTAGGGTAGGGCAAACAGAGACCCGATTAGATCATTTTATATTATGGTTAATTTAAGAATTCAGCAAAATTCTATCACATTTGTTCAATTTACGTCGCTCCTATTTCAGATAGCATATTGGGCTAGGCGGCATCTCAAAGCGCATGAAATTACGAGTGAAATGCACTATTAAGCTTCTAGGGTAGGGCGAACAGAGACCCGATTAGATCATTTTATATTTTGGTTAATATAAGGATTCAGCGAAATTCTACCACATTTGTTCAATTTACGTCGCTCCTATTTCAGATAGCGTACTGGGCTAGGCGTCAGCTTAAAGCGCGTGGAATGGCGAGTACAATGCACTATTAAACTTCTATGATAGGGCAATAAGAAACCCGATTAGATCATTTTATAATTTGGTTATTATAAGAATTCATCGAAATTCTAGCACATTTCCTCAATTGACGTCTCTCCTATTTCAGATAGCGCAGTGTGCTGAGCGGCATCTCAAAGCGCATGAAATGACGAGTGAAATGCACTATTAAACTTCTAGGGTAAGGCAAAGAGAGTCCCGATTAGATCATTTTATATTACGGTTAATATAAGAATTCAGCAACATTCTGTCACATTTGTTCAATTTACGTTGCTCCTATTTCAGATAGCGTACTGGGCTAAGCGGCATCTCAAAGCGCATGAAATTACGAGTGAAATGCACTATTAAACTTCTAGGGTAGGACAAACAGAGACCCGATTAGATCATTTTATATTACGGTTAATATAAGAATTAAGCGTAATTCTATCACATTTGTTCAATTTACGTCACTCCTATTTCAGATAGCCTACTGGGCTAGCCGCCATCTTAAAGCGCGTGGAATACCGAGTAAAATGCACTATTAGCCTTCTATGATAGGGCAATCAGAGACCCGATTAGATCATTTTATATTTTGGTTAATATAAGAATTCAGCGAAATCCTATCACATTTGTTCAATTTACGTCGCTCCTATTTCAGATAGCGAATTGGGCCAAGCGGCATCTCAAAGCTCATGGAATGGCGAATAAAATGCACTATTAAACTTCTAGGGTAGGGCAAACAGAGACCCGATTAGATCATTTTATATTATGGTTAATTTAAGAATTCAGCAAAATTCTATCACATTTGTTCAATTTACGTCGCTCCTATTTCAGATAGCATATTGGGCTAGGCGGCATCTCAAAGCGCATGAAATTACGAGTGAAATGCACTATTAAGCTTCTAGGGTAGGGCGAACAGAGACCCGATTAGATCATTTTATATTTTGGTTAATATAAGGATTCAGCGAAATTCTATCACATTTGTTCAATTTACGTCGCTCCTATTTCAGATAGCGTACTGGGCTAGGCGTCAGCTTAAAGCGCGTGGAATGGCGAGTACAATGCACTATTAAACTTCTATGATAGGGCAATAAGAAACCCGATTAGATCATTTTATAATTTGGTTATTATAAGAATTCATCGAAATTCTAGCACATTTCCTCAATTGACGTCTCTCCTATTTCAGATAGCGCAGTGTGCTGAGCGGCATCTCAAAGCGCATGAAATGACGAGTGAAATGCACTATTAAACTTCTAGGGTAAGGCAAAGAGAGTCCCGATTAGATCATTTTATATTACGGTTAATATAAGAATTCAGCAACATTCTGTCACATTTGTTCAATTTACGTTGCTCCTATTTCAGATAGCGTACTGGGCTGCGCGGCATCTTAAAGCGCGTGGAATGACGAGTGAAATGCACTATTAAACTTCTAGGGTAGGGCAAACAGAGACCCGATTAGATCATTTTATATTACCGTTAATTTAAGAATTCAGCAAAATTCTATCACATTTGTTCAATTTACGTCGCTCCTATTTAAGATAGCGTACTGCGCTAGGCGGCATCTTAAAGCGCGTGGAATGGCGAGTGAAATGCACTATTAAACTTCTAGGGTAGGGCAAACAGAGACCCGATTAGATCATTTTATATTTTGTTTAATATAAGATTTCAGGGAAATTCTATCGCATTTGTTCAATTTACGTCGCTCCTATTTCAGATAGCGTATTGGGCTAAGCGGCATCTCTAAGCGCATGAAATGGAGAATAAAATGCACTATTAAACTTCTAGGCTGGGGAGAACAGAGACCCGATTAGATCATTTTACATTATGGTTCATAAATGAATTCAGCGAAACTCTATCACATTTTTTCAACTTACGTCGCTCCTATTTCAGATAGCGTATTGGGCTAAGCGGCATCTCAAAGCGCATGAAATGGCGAGTGAAATGCACTATCAGACTTCTATGGTAGGGCGAACAGAGACCCGATTAGATCATTTTACATTAAGGTTAATAAAAGAATTCAGGGAAATTCTATCACATTTGATCAATTTACGTCGCTCCTATTCCAGATAGCGTATTGGGCTATGCGGCATCTCAAAGCACATGAAATGGCGAGTAAAATGCCCTATTAAACTTCTAGGGTAGGTCAAACAGAGACCCGATTAGATCATTTTATATTATGGTTAATTTAAGAATTCAGCAAAATTCTATCACATTTGTTAAATTTACGTCGCTCCTATTTCAGATAGCGTATTGGGCTAAGCGGCATCTCAAAGCGCATGAAATGGCGAGTGAAATGCACTATTAAACTTCTAGGGTAGGGCAAGCAGAGACCCGATTACATCATCTCATATTATGGTTAATTTAAGAATTCAGCAAAATTCTATCACATTTGTTCAATTTACGTCGCTCCTATTTCAGATAGCGTATTGGGCTAAGCGGCATCTCAAAGCGCATGAAATGGCGAGTAAAATGCACTATTAAACTTCTAGGGTAGGGCAAGCAGAGACCCGATTACATCATCTCATATTATGGTTAATTTAAGAATTCAGCAAAATTCTATCACATTTGTTCAATTTACGTCGCTCCTATTTCAGATAGCGTACTGGGCTAGGCGGCAACTTAAAGCGCATGGAATGGCGAGTAAAATGCACTATTAAACTTCTATGATAGGGCAATCAGTGACCCGATTAGATCATTTTATATTTTGTTTAATATAAGATTTCAGGGAAATTCTATCACATTTGTTCAATTTACGTCGCTCCTATTTCAGATAGCGTATTGGGCTAAGAGGCATCTGAAGGCGCATGAAATGGCGAGTAAAATGCACTATTAAACTTCTAGGGTTGGGCAAACAGAGACCCGATTAGATCATTTTATGTTATGGTTAATTTAAGATGTCAGCTAAATTTTATCACATTTGTTCAATTTACGTCGCTCCTATTTCAGATAGCGTATTGGGCGAAGCGGCATCTCAAAGCGAATGAAATGGCGGCTAAAATGCACTACTAAACTTCTAGGGTAGGGCAAGCCGAGACCCGATTAGATCATTTTATATTATGGTTAATTTAAGAATTCAGCAAAATTCTATCACATTTGTTCAATTTACGTCGCTCCTATTTCGGATAGCGTACTGGGCTAGGCGGCATCCTAAAGCGCGTGGAGTGGCGAGTAAAATGCACTATTAATCTTCTATGATAGGGCAATCAGAGACCCGATTAGATCATTTTATATTTTGGTTAATATAAGAATTCAGCGAATTCTATCAGATTTGTTCAATTTACATCGCTCGTATTTCAGATAGCGTATTGGGCTAAGCGGCATCTCAAAGCGCATGAAATGGCGAGGAAAATGCACTATTAAACGTCTAGGGTAGGGCAAACAGAGACCCGATTAGATCATATTATGTTATGGTTAATTTAAGAATTCAGCAAAATTCTATCACATTTGTTCAATTTACGTCGCTCCTATTTCAGATAGCGTATTGGGCTAAGCGGCATCTCAAAGCGCATGAAATGGAGAATAAAATGCACTATTAAACTTCTAGGCTAGGGAGAACAGAGAGCCGATTAGATCATTTTACATTATGGTTCATAAATGAATTCAGCGAAACTCTATCACATTTTTTCAACTTACGTCGCTCCTATTTCAGATAGCGTATTGGGCTAAGCGGCATCTCAAAGCGCATGAAATGGCGAGTGAAATGCACTATTAGACTTCTATGGTAGGGCGAACAGAGACCCGATTAGATCATTTTACATTAAGGTTAATAAAAGAATTCAGGGAAATTCTATCACATTTGATCAATTTACGTCGCTCCTATTCCAGATAGCGTATTGGGCTATGCGGCATCTCAAAGCACATGAAATGGCGAGTAAAATGCCCTATTAAACTTCTAGGGTAGGTCAAACAGAGACCCGATTAGATCATTTTATATTATGGTTAATTTAAGAATTCAGCAAAATTCTATCACATTTGTTCAATTTACGTCGCTCCTATTTCAGATAGCGTATTGGGCTAAGCGGCATCTCAAAGCGCATGAAATGGAGAATAAAATGCACTATTAAACTTCTAGGCTAGGGCAAACACAGACCCGATTAGATCATTTTATATTACGGTTAATTTAAGGATTCAGCAAAATTCTATCACATTTGTTCAATTTACGTCGCTCCTATTTCAGATAGCGTATTGGGCTCGGCGGCATCTTAAAGCGCGTGGAATGGCGAGTAAAATGCACTATTAGCCTTCTATGATAGGGCAATCAGAGACCCGATTAGATCATTTTATATAAATGTTAATATAAGAATTAAGCGTAATTCTATCACATTTGTTCAATTAACGTCGCTCCTATTTCGGATAGCGTACTGGACTAAGCGGCATCTTAAAGCGCGTGGAATGACGAGCAAAATGCACTATTGAACTTCTATAATAGGGCAATCAGAGACCCGATTAGATCATTTTATAATTTGGTTAATATAAGAATTCAGCGAAATTCTATCACATTTATTCAATTTACGTCGCTCCTATTTCAGATAGCGTATTGGGCTAAGCGGCATCTCAAAGCGCATGAAATTACGAGTGAAATGCACTATTAAACTTCTAGGGTAGGACAAACAGAGACCCGATTAGATCATTTTATATTACGGTTAATATAAGAATTAAGCGTAATTCTATCACATTTGTTCAATTTACGTCACTCCTATTTCAGATAGCCTACTGGGCTAGCCGCCATCTTAAAGCGCGTGGAATAGCGAGTAAAATGCACTATTAGCCTTCTATGATAGGGCAATCAGAGACCCGATTAGATCATTTTATATTTTGGTTAATATAAGAATTCAGCGAAATCCTATCACATTTGTTCAATTTACGTCGCTCCTATTTCAGATAGCGAATTGGGCCAAGCGGCATCTCAAAGCGCATGGAATGGCGAATATAATACACTATTAAACTTCTAGGGTAGGGCGAACAGAGACCCGATTAGATCATTTTATATTATGGTTAATTTAAGAATTCAGCAAAATTCTATCACATTTGTTCAATTTACGTCGCTCCTATTTCAGATAGCGTACTGGGCGAGGCGGCATCTTAAAGCGCGTGGAATGGCGAGTAAAATGCACTATTAGCCTTCTATGATAGGGTAATCAGAGACCCGATTAGATCATTTTATATTAATGTTAATATAAGAATTAAGCGTAATTCTATCACATTTGTTCAATTTACGTCGCTCCTATTTCGGATAGCGTACTGGAATAAGCGGCATCTTAAAGCGCGTGGAATGGCGAGTAAAATGCACTATTGAACTTCTATAATAGGGCAAACAGAGACCCGATTAGATCATTTTATAATTTGGTTAATATAAGAATTCAGCGAAATTCTATCACATTTATTCAATTTACGTCGCTCCTATTTCAGATAGCATATAGGGCTAAGCGGCATCTCAAAGCGCATGAAATGACGAGTGAAATGCACTATTAAACTTCTAGGGTAGGTCGAACAGAGACCCGATTAGATCAATTTACATTAAGGATAATATAAGAATTCAGGGAAATTCTATCACATTTGTTCAATTTACGTCGCTCCTATTTCAGATAGCGTATTGGGCTAAGCGGCATCTCAAAGCGCATGAAATTACGAGTGAAATGCACTATTAAACTTCTAGGGTAGGACAAACAGAGACCCGATTAGATCATTTTATATTACGGTTAATATAGGAATTAGGCGTAATTCTATCACATTTGTTCAATTTACGTCACTCCTATTTCAGATAGCCTACTGGGCTAGCCGCCATCTTACAGCGCGTGGAATAGCGAGTAAAATGCACTATTAGCCTTCTATGATAGGGCAATCAGAGACCCGATTAGATCATTTTATATTTTGGTTAATATAAGAATTCAGCGAAATCCTATCACATTTGTTCAATTTACGTCGCTCCTATTTCAGATAGCGAATTGGGCCAAGCGGCATCTCAAAGCGCATGGAATGGCGAATAAAATGCACTATTAAACTTCTAGGGTAGGGCAAACAGAGACCCGATTAGATCATTTTATATTATGGTTAATTTAAGAATTCAGCAAAATTCTATCACATTTGTTCAATTTACGTCGCTACTATTTCAGACAGCGTACTGGGCGAGGCGGCATCTTAAAGCGCGTGGAATGGCGAGTAAAATGCACTATTAAACTTCTAGGGTAGGGCAAACAGAGACCCGATTAGATCATTTTATATTATAGTTACTATAAGATTTCAGGGAAATTCTATCGCATTTGTTCAATTTACGTCGCTCCTATTTCAGATAGCGTATTCGGCTAAGCGGCATCTCAATGCGCATGAAATGGCGAGTAAAATGCACTATTAGATTTCTATGGTAGGGCGTACAGAGACCCGATTAGATCACTTTATATTATGGTTAATTTAAGAATTCAGCGAAATTCTATCACATTTGTTCAACATACGTCGCTCCTATTTCAGGTAGCGTACTGGGCTAGGCGGCATCTTAAATCGCGTGGAATGGCGAGTAAAATGCACTACTAAACTTCTATGATAGGGCAATCAGAGACCCGATTAGATCATTTTATATTTTGTTTAATATAAGATTTCAGGGAAATTCCATCGCATTTGTTCAATTCACGTCGCTCCTATTTCAGATAGCGTATTGGGCTAAGCGGCATCTCAAGGCGCATGAAATGGAGAATAAAATGCACTATTAAACTTCTAGGCTAGGGAGAACAGAGACCCGATTAGATCATTTTACATTATGGTTAATAAAAGAATTCAGCGAAATTCTATCACATTTTGTCAACTTACGTCGCTCCTATTTCAGATAGCGTATTGGGCTAAGCGGCAGCCCAAGCGCATGAAATGGCGAGTAAAATGCAATATTAAGCTTCTAGGGTAGGGCAAACAGATACCCGATTAGATCATTTTATATTATGGTTAATTTAAGAATTCAGCAAAATTCTATCACATTTGTTCAATTTACGTCGCTCCTGTTTCAGATAGCGTATTGGGCTAAGCGGCATCTCAAAGCGCATGAAATGGCGAGTAAAATGCACTATTAAACTTCTATGATAGGGCAATCAGTGACCCGATTAGATCAATTTATATTATAGTTAATTTAAGAATTCAGCAAAATTCTATCACATTTGTTCAATTTACGTCGCTCCTATTCCAGATAGCGTATTGGGCTATGCGGCATCTCAAAGCACATGAAATGGCGAGTAAAATGCCCTATTAAACTTCTAGGGTAGGTCAAACAGAGACCCGATTAGATCATTTTATATTATGGTTAATTTAAGAATTCAGCAAAATTCTATCACATTTGTTCAATTTACGTCGCTCCTATTTCAGATAGCGTATTGGGCTAAGCGGCATCTCAAAGCGCATGAAATGGCGAGTAAAATGCACTATTAAACTTCTAGGGTAGGGCAAGCAGAGACCCGATTACATCATCTCATATTATGGTTAATTTAAGAATTCAGCAAAATTCTATCACATTTGTTCAATTTACGTCGCTCCTATTTCAGATAGCGTATTGGGCTAAGCGGCATCTCAAAGCGCATGAAATGGCGAGTAAAATGCACTATTAAACTTCTAGGGTAGGGCAAGCAGAGACCCGATTACATCATCTCATATTATGGTTAATTTAAGAATTCAGCAAAATTCTATCACATTTGTTCAATTTACGTCGCTCCTATTTCAGATAGCGTACTGGGCTAGGCGGCAACTTAAAGCGCATGGAATGGCGAGTAAAATGCACTATTAAACTTCTAGGATAGGGCAATCAGTGACCCGATTAGATCATTTTATATTTTGTTTAATATAAGATTTCAGGGAAATTCTATCACATTTGTTCAATTTACGTCGCTCCTATTTCAGATAGCGTATTGGGCTAAGAGGCATCTGAAGGCGCATGAAATGGCGAGTAAAATGCACTATTAAACTTCTAGGGTTGGGCAAACAGAGACCCGATTAGATCATTTTATGTTATGGTTAATTTAAGATGTCAGCTAAATTTTATCACATTTGTTCAATTTACGTCGCTCCTATTTCAGATAGCGTATTGGGCGAAGCGGCATCTCAAAGCGAATGAAATGGCGGCTAAAATGCACTACTAAACTTCTAGGGTAGGGCAAGCCGAGACCCGATTAGATCATTTTATATTATGGTTAATTTAAGAATTCAGCAAAATTCTATCACATTTGTTCAATTTACGTCGCTCCTATTTCGGATAGCGTACTGGGCTAGGCGGCATCCTAAAGCGCGTGGAGTGGCGAGTAAAATGCACTATTAATCTTCTATGATAGGGCAATCAGAGACCCGATTAGATCATTTTATATTTTGGTTAATATAAGAATTCAGCGAATTCTATCAGATTTGTTCAATTTACATCGCTCGTATTTCAGATAGCGTATTGGGCTAAGCGGCATCTCAAAGCGCATGAAATGGCGAGGAAAATGCACTATTAAACGTCTAGGGTAGGGCAAACAGAGACCCGATTAGATCATATTATGTTATGGTTAATTTAAGAATTCAGCAAAATTCTATCACATTTGTTCAATTTACGTCGCTCCTATTTCAGATAGCGTATTGGGCTAAGCGGCATCTCAAAGCGCATGAAATGGAGAATAAAATGCACTATTAAACTTCTAGGCTAGGGAGAACAGAGAGCCGATTAGATCATTTTACATTATGGTTCATAAATGAATTCAGCGAAACTCTATCACATTTTTTCAACTTACGTCGCTCCTATTTCAGATAGCGTATTGGGCTAAGCGGCATCTCAAAGCGCATGAAATGGCGAGTGAAATGCACTATTAGACTTCTATGGTAGGGCGAACAGAGACCCGATTAGATCATTTTACATTAAGGTTAATAAAAGAATTCAGGGAAATTCTATCACATTTGATCAATTTACGTCGCTCCTATTCCAGATAGCGTATTGGGCTATGCGGCATCTCAAAGCACATGAAATGGCGAGTAAAATGCCCTATTAAACTTCTAGGGTAGGTCAAACAGAGACCCGATTAGATCATTTTATATTATGGTTAATTTAAGAATTCAGCAAAATTCTATCACATTTGTTCAATTTACGTCGCTCCTATTTCAGATAGCGTATTGGGCTAAGCGGCATCTCAAAGCGCATGAAATGGAGAATAAAATGCACTATTAAACTTCTAGGCTAGGGCAAACACAGACCCGATTAGATCATTTTATATTACGGTTAATTTAAGGATTCAGCAAAATTCTATCACATTTGTTCAATTTACGTCGCTCCTATTTCAGATAGCGTATTGGGCTCGGCGGCATCTTAAAGCGCGTGGAATGGCGAGTGAAATGCACAATTAGACTTCTATGGTAGGGCGAACAGAGACCCGATTAGATCATTTTATATTATGGTTAATTTAAGAATTCAGCAAAATTCTATCACATTTGTTCAATTTACGTCGCTCCTATTTCAGATAGCGTACTGGGCGAGGCGGCATCTTAAAGCGCGTGGAATGGAGAGTAAAATGCACTATTAGCCTTCTATGATAGGGCAATCAGAGACCCGATTAGATCATTTTATATAAATGTTAATATAAGAATTAAGCGTAATTCTATCACATTTGTTCAATTAACGTCGCTCCTATTTCGGATAGCGTACTGGACTAAGCGGCATCTTAAAGCGCGTGGAATGACGAGCAAAATGCACTATTGAACTTCTATAATAGGGCAATCAGAGACCCGATTAGATCATTTTATAATTTGGTTAATATAAGAATTCAGCGAAATTCTATCACATTTATTCAATTTACGTCGCTCCTATTTCAGATAGCGTATTGGGCTAAGCGGCATCTCAAAGCGCATGAAATTACGAGTGAAATGCACTATTAAACTTCTAGGGTAGGACAAACAGAGACCCGATTAGATCATTTTATATTACGGTTAATATAAGAATTAAGCGTAATTCTATCACATTTGTTCAATTTACGTCACTCCTATTTCAGATAGCCTACTGGGCTAGCCGCCATCTTAAAGCGCGTGGAATAGCGAGTAAAATGCACTATTAGCCTTCTATGATAGGGCAATCAGAGACCCGATTAGATCATTTTATATTTTGGTTAATATAAGAATTCAGCGAAATCCTATCACATTTGTTCAATTTACGTCGCTCCTATTTCAGATAGCGAATTGGGCCAAGCGGCATCTCAAAGCGCATGGAATGGCGAATATAATACACTATTAAACTTCTAGGGTAGGGCGAACAGAGACCCGATTAGATCATTTTATATTATGGTTAATTTAAGAATTCAGCAAAATTCTATCACATTTGTTCAATTTACGTCGCTCCTATTTCAGATAGCGTACTGGGCGAGGCGGCATCTTAAAGCGCGTGGAATGGCGAGTAAAATGCACTATTAGCCTTCTATGATAGGGTAATCAGAGACCCGATTAGATCATTTTATATTAATGTTAATATAAGAATTAAGCGTAATTCTATCACATTTGTTCAATTTACGTCGCTCCTATTTCGGATAGCGTACTGGAATAAGCGGCATCTTAAAGCGCGTGGAATGGCGAGTAAAATGCACTATTTAACTTCTATAATAGGGCAAACAGAGACCCGATTAGATCATTTTATAATTTGGTTAATATAAGAATTCAGCGAAATTCTATCACATTTATTCAATTTACGTCGCTCCTATTTCAGATAGCATATAGGGCTAAGCGGCATCTCAAAGCGCATGAAATGACGAGTGAAATGCACTATTAAACTTCTAGGGTAGGTCGAACAGAGACCCGATTAGATCAATTTACATTAAGGATAATATAAGAATTCAGGGAAATTCTATCACATTTGTTCAATTTACGTCGCTCCTATTTCAGATAGCGTATTGGGCTAAGCGGCATCTCAAAGCGCATGAAATTACGAGTGAAATGCACTATTAAACTTCAAGGGTAGGACAAACAGAGACCCGATTAGATCATTTTATATTACGGTTAATATAGGAATTAGGCGTAATTCTATCACATTTGTTCAATTTACGTCACTCCTATTTCAGATAGCCTACTGGGCTAGCCGCCATCTTACAGCGCGTGGAATAGCGAGTAAAATGCACTATTAGCCTTCTATGATAGGGCAATCAGAGACCCGATTAGATCATTTTATATTTTGGTTAATATAAGAATTCAGCGAAATCCTATCACATTTGTTCAATTTACGTCGCTCCTATTTCAGATAGCGAATTGGGCCAAGCGGCATCTCAAAGCGCATGGAATGGCGAATAAAATGCACTATTAAACTTCTAGGGTAGGGCAAACAGAGACCCGATTAGATCATTTTATATTATGGTTAATTTAAGAATTCAGCAAAATTCTATCACATTTGTTCAATTTACGTCGCTCCTATTTCAGACAGCGTACTGGGCGAGGCGGCATCTTAAAGCGCGTGGAATGGCGAGTAAAATGCACTATTAAACTTCTAGGGTAGGGCAAACAGAGACCCGATTAGATCATTTTATATTATAGTTACTATAAGATTTCAGGGAAATTCTATCGCATTTGTTCAATTTACGTCGCTCCTATTTCAGATAGCGTATTCGGCTAAGCGGCATCTCAATGCGCATGAAATGGCGAGTAAAATGCACTATTAGATTTCTATGGTAGGGCGTACAGAGACCCGATTAGATCACTTTATATTATGGTTAATTTAAGAATTCAGCGAAATTCTATCACATTTGTTCAACTTACGTCGCTCCTATTTCAGGTAGCCTACTGGGCTAGGCGGCATCTTAAATCGCGTGGAATGGCGAGTAAAATGCACTACTAAACTTCTATGATAGGGCAATCAGAGACCCGATTAGATCATTTTATATTTTGTTTAATATAGGATTTCAGGGAAATTCCATCGCATTTGTTCAATTCACGTCACTCCTATTTCAGATAGCGTATTGGGCTAAGCGGCATCTCAAGGCGCATGAAATGGAGAATAAAATGCACTATTAAACTTCTAGGCTAGGGAGAACAGAGACCCGATTAGATCATTTTACATTATGGTTAATAAAAGAATTCAGCGAAATTCTATCACATTTTGTCAACTTACGTCGCTCCTATTTCAGATAGCGTATTGGGCTAAGCGGCAGCCCAAGCGCATGAAATGGCGAGTAAAATGCAATATTAAGCTTCTAGGGTAGGGCAAACAGAGACCCGATTAGATCATTTTATATTATGGTTAATTTAAGAATTCAGCAAAATTCTATCACATTTGTTCAATTTACGTCGCTCCTATTTCAGATAGCGTATTGGGCTAAGCGGCATCTCAAAGCGCATGAAATGGCGAGTAAAATGCACTATTAAACTTCTAGGGTAGGGCAAGCAGAGACCCGATTACATCATCTCATATTATGGTTAATTTAAGAATTCAGCAAAATTCTATCACATTTGTTCAATTTACGTCGCTCCTATTTCAGATAGCGTATTGGGCTAAGCGGCATCTCAAAGCGCATGAAATGGCGAGTAAAATGCACTATTAAACTTCTAGGGTAGGGCAAGCAGAGACCCGATTACATCATCTCATATTATGGTTAATTTAAGAATTCAGCAAAATTCTATCACATTTGTTCAATTTACGTCGCTCCTATTTCAGATAGCGTACTGGGCTAGGCGGCAACTTAAAGCGCATGGAATGGCGAGTAAAATGCACTATTAAACTTCTAGGATAGGGCAATCAGTGACCCGATTAGATCATTTTATATTTTGTTTAATATAAGATTTCAGGGAAATTCTATCACATTTGTTCAATTTACGTCGCTCCTATTTCAGATAGCGTATTGGGCTAAGAGGCATCTGAAGGCGCATGAAATGGCGAGTAAAATGCACTATTAAACCTCTAGGGTTGGGCAAACAGAGACCCGATTAGATCATTTTATGTTATGGTTAATTTAAGATGTCAGCTAAATTTTATCACATTTGTTCAATTTACGTCGCTCCTATTTCAGATAGCGTATTGGGCGAAGCGGCATCTCAAAGCGAATGAAATGGCGGCTAAAATGCACTACTAAACTTCTAGGGTAGGGCAAGCCGAGACCCGATTAGATCATTTTATATTATGGTTAATTTAAGAATTCAGCAAAATTCTATCACATTTGTTCAATTTACGTCGCTCCTATTTCGGATAGCGTACTGGGCTAGGCGGCATCCTAAAAGCGCGTGGAGTGGCGAGTAAAATGCACTATTAATCTTCTATGATAGGGCAATCAGAGACCCGATTAGATCATTTTATATTTTGGTTAATATAAGAATTCAGCGAATTCTATCAGATTTGTTCAATTTACATCGCTCGTATTTCAGATAGCGTATTGGGCTAAGCGGCATCTCAAAGCGCATGAAATGGCGAGTAAAATGCACTATTAAACTTCTAGGGTAGGGCAAACAGAGACCCGATTAGATCATATTATGTTATGGTTAATTTAAGAATTCAGCAAAATTCTATCACATTTGTTCAATTTACGTCGCTCCTATTTCAGATAGCGTATTGGGCTAAGCGGCATCTCAAAGCGCATGAAATGGAGAATAAAATGCACTATTAAACTTCTAGGCTAGGGAGAACAGAGAGCCGATTAGATCATTTTACATTATGGTTCATAAATGAATTCAGCGAAACTCTATCACATTTTTTCAACTTACGTCGCTCCTATTTCAGATAGCGTATTGGGCTAAGCGGCATCTCAAAGCGCATGAAATGGCGAGTGAAATGCACTATTAGACTTCTATGGTAGGGCGAACAGAGACCCGATTAGATCATTTTACATTAAGGTTAATAAAAGAATTCAGGGAAATTCTATCACATTTGATCAATTTACGTCGCTCCTATTCCAGATAGCGTATTGGGCTATGCGGCATCTCAAAGCACATGAAATGGCGAGTAAAATGCCCTATTAAACTTCTAGGGTAGGTCAAACAGAGACCCGATTAGATCATTTTATATTATGGTTAATTTAAGAATTCAGCAAAATTCTATCACATTTGTTCAATTTACGTCGCTCCTATTTCAGATAGCGTATTGGGCTAAGCGGCATCTCAAAGCGCATGAAATGGAGAATAAAATGCACTATTAAACTTCTAGGCTAGGGCAAACAGAGACCCGATTAGATCATTTTATATTACGGTTAATTTAAGGATTCAGCAAAATTCTATCACATTTGTTCAATTTACGTCGCTCCTATTTCAGATAGCGTATTGGGCTCGGCGGCATCTTAAAGCGCGTGGAATGGCGAGTGAAATGCACAATTAGACTTCTATGGTAGGGCGAACAGAGACCCGATTAGATCATTTTTATATTATGGTTAATTTAAGAATTCAGCAAAATTCTATCACATTTGTTCAATTTACGTCGCTCCTATTTCAGATAGCGTACTGGGCGAGGCGGCATCTTAAAGCGCGTGGAATGGAGAGTAAAATGCACTATTAGCCTTCTATGATAGGGCAATCAGAGACCCGATTAGATCATTTTATATAAATGTTAATATAAGAATTAAGCGTAATTCTATCACATTTGTTCAATTAACGTCGCTCCTATTTCGGATAGCGTACTGGACTAAGCGGCATCTTAAAGCGCGTGGAATGACGAGCAAAATGCACTATTGAACTTCTATAATAGGGCAATCAGAGACCCGATTAGATCATTTTATAATTTGGTTAATATAAGAATTCAGCGAAATTCTATCACATTTATTCAATTTACGTCGCTCCTATTTCAGATAGCGTATTGGGCTAAGCGGCATCTCAAAGCGCATGAAATTACGAGTGAAATGCACTATTAGACTTCTAGGGTAGGACAAACAGAGACCCGATTAGATCATTTTATATTACGGTTAATATAAGAATTAAGCGTAATTCTATCACATTTGTTCAATTTACGTCACTCCTATTTCAGATAGCCTACTGGGCTAGCCGCCATCTTAAAGCGCGTGGAATAGCGAGTAAAATGCACTATTAGCCTTCTATGATAGGGCAATCAGAGACCCGATTAGATCATTTTATATTTTGGTTAATATAAGAATTCAGCGAAATCCTATCACATTTGTTCAATTTACGTCGCTCCTATTTCAGATAGCGAATTGGGCCAAGCGGCATCTCAAAGCGCATGGAATGGCGAATATAATACACTATTAAACTTCTAGGGTAGGGCGAACAGAGACCCGATTAGATCATTTTATATTATGGTTAATTTAAGAATTCAGCAAAATTCTATCACATTTGTTCAATTTACGTCGCTCCTATTTCAGATAGCGTACTGGGCGAGGCGGCATCTTAAAGCGCGTGGAATGGCGAGTAAAATGCACTATTAGCCTTCTATGATAGGGTAATCAGAGACCCGATTAGATCATTTTATATTAATGTTAATATAAGAATTAAGCGTAATTCTATCACATTTGTTCAATTTACGTCGCTCCTATTTCGGATAGCGTACTGGAATAAGCGGCATCTTAAAGCGCGTGGAATGGCGAGTAAAATGCACTATTGAACTTCTATAATAGGGCAAACAGAGACCCGATTAGATCATTTTATAATTTGGTTAATATAAGAATTCAGCGAAATTCTATCACATTTATTCAATTTACGTCGCTCCTATTTCAGATAGCATATAGGGCTAAGCGGCATCTCAAAGCGCATGAAATGACGAGTGAAATGCACTATTAAACTTCTAGGGTAGGTCGAACAGAGACCCGATTAGATCAATTTACATTAAGGATAATATAAGAATTCAGGGAAATTCTATCACACTTGTTCAATTTACGTCGCTCCTATTTCAGATAGCGTATTGGGCTAAGCGGCATCTCAAAGCGCATGAAATTACGAGTGAAATGCACTATTAAACTTCAAGGGTAGGACAAACAGAGACCCGATTAGATCATTTTATATTACGGTTAATATAGGAATTAGGCGTAATTCTATCACATTTGTTCAATTTACGTCACTCCTATTTCAGATAGCCTACTGGGCTAGCCGCCATCTTACAGCGCGTGGAATAGCGAGTAAAATGCACTATTAGCCTTCTATGATAGGGCAATCAGAGACCCGATTAGATCATTTTATATTTTGGTTAATATAAGAATTCAGCGAAATCCTATCACATTTGTTCAATTTACGTCGCTCCTATTTCAGATAGCGAATTGGGCCAAGCGGCATCTCAAAGCGCATGGAATGGCGAATAAAATGCACTATTAAACTTCTAGGGTAGGGCAAACAGAGACCCGATTAGATCATTTTATATTATGGTTAATTTAAGAATTCAGCAAAATTCTATCACATTTGTTCAATTTACGTCGCTCCTATTTCAGACAGCGTACTGGGCGAGGCGGCATCTTAAAGCGCGTGGAATGGCGAGTAAAATGCACTATTAAACTTCTAGGGTAGGGCAAACAGAGACCCGATTAGATCATTTTATATTATAGTTACTATAAGATTTCAGGGAAATTCTATCGCATTTGTTCAATTTACGTCGCTCCTATTTCAGATAGCGTATTCGGCTAAGCGGCATCTCAATGCGCATGAAATGGCGAGTAAAATGCACTATTAGATTTCTATGGTAGGGCGTACAGAGACCCGATTAGATCACTTTATATTATGGTTAATTTAAGAATTCAGCGAAATTCTATCACATTTGTTCAACTTACGTCGCTCCTATTTCAGGTAGCGTACTGGGCTAGGCGGCATCTTAAATCGCGTGGAATGGCGAGTAAAATGCACTACTAAACTTCTATGATAGGGCAATCAGAGACCCGATTAGATCATTTTATATTTTGTTTAATATAAGATTTCAGGGAAATTCCATCGCATTTGTTCAATTCACGTCGCTCCTATTTCAGATAGCGTATGGGCTAAGCGGCATCTCAAGGCGCATGAAATGGAGAATAAAATGCACTATTAAACTTCTAGGCTAGGGAGAACAGAGACCCGATTAGATCATTTTACATTATGGTTAATAAAAGAATTCAGCGAAATTCTATCACATTTTGTCAACTTACGTCGCTCCTATTTCAGATAGCGTATTGGGCTAAGCGGCAGCCCAAGCGCATGAAATGGCGAGTAAAATGCAATATTAAGCTTCTAGGGTAGGGCAAACAGATACCCGATTAGATCATTTTATATTATGGTTAATTTAAGAATTCAGCAAAATTCTATCACATTTGTTCAATTTACGTCGCTCCTGTTTCAGATAGCGTATTGGGCTAAGCGGCATCTTAAAGCGAGTGGAATGGCGAGTAAAGTGCACTACTAAACTTCTATGATAGGGCAATCAGTGACCCGATTAGATCATTTTATATTGTGTTTAATACCAGATTTCAGGGAATTTGTATCACATTTGTTCAATTTACGTCGCTCCTAATTCAGATAGCGTATTCGGCTAAGCGGCATCTCAAAGCGCATGAAATGGCGAATAAAATGCACTCTTAAACTTCTAGGCTAGGGCAAACAGAGACCCGATTAGATCATTTTATGTTACGGTTAATTTAAGAATTCAGCAAAATTCTATCACATTTGTTCAATTTACGTCGCTCGTATTTCAGATAGCGTATTGGTCTCGGCGGCATCTTAAAGCGCGTAGAATGGCGAGTGAAATGCACTATTAGACTTCTATGGTAGGGCGAACAGAGACCCGATTAGATCATTTTATATTATGGTTAATTTAAGAATTCAGCAAAATTCTATCACACTTGTTCAATTTACGTCGCTCCTATTTCAGATAGCGTACTGGGCTAGGCGGCATCTTAAAGCGCATGGAATGGCGAGTAAAATGCACTACTAAACTTCTATGATAGGGCAATTAGAGACCCGATTAGATCATTTTATATTACGGTAAATATAAGAATGCGGCGTAATTCTATCACATTTGTTCAATTTACGTCACTGCTATTCCAGATAGCTTATTGTGATTAGCGGCATCTCAAAGAGCATGAAATGACGAGTGAAATGCCATATTAAACTTCTAGGGTAGGGCAAACAGAGACCCGATTAGATCATTTTATGTTATGGTTAATTTAAGAATTTAGCAAAATTCTATCACATTTGTTCAATTTACGTCGCTCCTATTTCAGATAGCGTACTGGGCTAGGCGGCAACTTAAAGCGCGTGGAATGGCGAGTAAAATGCCCTATTAAACTTCTAGGGTAGGTCAAACAGAGACCCGATTAGATCATCTCATATTATGGTTAATTTAAGAATTCAGCAAAATTCTATCACATTTGTTCAATTTACGTCGCTCCGATTTCAGATAGCGTATTGGTCTCGGCGGCATCTTAAAGCGCGTAGAATGGCGAGTGAAATGCACTATTAGACTTCTATGGTAGGGCGAACAGAGACCCGATTAGATCATTTTATATTATGGTTAATTTAAGAATTCAGCAAAATTCTATCACACTTGTTCAATTTACGTCGCTCCTATTTCAGATAGCGTACTGGGCTAGGCGGCATCTTAAAGCGCATGGAATGGCGAGTAAAATGCACTACTAAACTTCTATGATAGGGCAATCAGAGACCCGATTAGATCATTTTATATTACGGTAAATATAAGAATGCGGCGTAATTCTATCACATTTGTTCAATTTACGTCACTGCTATTCCAGATAGCTTATTGTGATTAGCGGCATCTCAAAGAGCATGAAATGAGGAGTGAAATGCCATATTAAACTTCTAGGGTAGGGCAAACAGAGACCCGATTAGATCATTTTATGTTATGGTTAATTTAAGAATTTAGCAAAATTCTATCACATTTGTTCAATTTACGTCGCTCCTATTTCAGATAGCGTACTGGGCTAGGCGGCAACTTAAAGCGCGTGGAATGGCGAGTAAAATGCACTATTAAACTTCTATGATAGGGCAATCAGAGACCCGATTAGATCATTTTATATTTTGTTTAATATCAGATTTCAGGGAATTTGTATCACATTTGTTCAATTTACGTCGCTCCTAATTCAGATAGCGTATTCGGCTAAGCGGCATCTCAAAGCGCATGAAATGGCGAATAAAATGCACCCTTAAACTTCTAGGCTAGGGCAAACACAGACCCGATTAGATCATTTTATATTACGGTTAATTTAAGGATTCAGCAAAATTCTATCACATTTGTTCAATTTACGTCGCTCCTATTTCAGATAGCGTATTGGGCTCGGCGGCATCTTAAAGCGCGTGGAATGACGAGCAAAATGCACTATTGAACTTCTATAATAGGGCAATCAGAGACCCGATTAGATCTTTTTATAATTTGGTTAATATAAGAATTCAGCGAAATTCTATCACATTTATTCAATTTACGTCGCTCCTATTTCAGATAGCGTATTGGGCTAAGCGGCATCTCAAAGCGCATGAAATTACGAGTGAAATGCACTATTAAACTTCTGGGGTAGGACAAACAGAGACCCGATTAGATCATTTTATATTACGGTTAATATAAGAATTAAGCGTAATTCTATCACATTTGTTCAATTTACGTCACTCCTATTTCAGATAGCCTACTGGGCTAGCCGCCATCTTAAAGCGCGTGGAATAGCGAGTAAAATGCACTATTAGCCTTCTATGATAGGGCAATCAGAGACCCGATTAGATCATTTTATATTTTGGTTAATATAAGAATTCAGCGAAATCCTATCACATTTGTTCAATTTACGTCGCTCCTATTTCAGATAGCGAATTGGGTCAAGCGGCATCTCAAAGCGCATGGAATGGCGAATATAATGCACTATTAAACTTCTAGGGTAGCGCAAGCAGAGACCCGATTAGATCATTTTATATTATGGTTAATTTAAGAATTCAGCAAAATTCTATCACATTTGTTCAATTTACGTCGCTCCTATTTCAGATAGCGTACTGGGCGAGGCGGCATCTTAAAGCGCGTGGAATGGCGAGTAAAATGCACTATTAGCCTTCTATGATAGGGTAATCAGAGACCCGATTAGATCATTTTATATTAATGTTAATATAAGAATTAAGCGTAATTCTATCACATTTGTTCAATTTACGTCGCTCCTATTTCGGATAGCGTACTGGAATAAGCGGCATCTTAAAGCGCGTGGAATGGCGAGTAAAATGCACTATTGAACTTCTATAATAGGGCAAACAGAGACCCGATTAGATCATTTTATAATTTGGTTAATATAAGAATTCAGCGAAATTCTATCACATTTATTCAATTTACGTCGCTCCTATTTCAGATAGCATATACGGCTAAGCGGCATCTCAAAGCGCATGAAATGACGAGTGAAATGCACTATTAAACTTCTAGGGTAGGTCGAACAGAGACCCGATTAGATCAATTTACATTAAGGATAATATAAGAATTCAGGGAAATTCTATCACATTTGTTCAATTTACGTCGCTCCTATTTCAGATAGCGTATTGGGCTAAGCGGCATCTCAAAGCGCATGAAATTACGAGTGAAATGCACTATTAAACTTCTAGGGTAGGACAAACAGAGACCCGATTAGATCATTTTATATTACGGTTAATATAGGAATTAGGCGTAATTCTATCACATTTGTTCAATTTACGTCACTCCTATTTCAGATAGCCTACTGGGCTAGCCGCCATCTTACAGCGCGTGGAATAGCGAGTAAAATGCACTATTAGCCTTCTATGATAGGGCAATTAGAGACCCGATTAGATCATTTTATATTTTGGTTAATATAAGAATTCAGCGAAATCCTATCACATTTGTTCAATTTACGTCGTTCCTATTTCAGATAGCGAATTGGGCCAAGCGGCATCTCAAAGCGCATGGAATGGCGAATAAAATGCACTATTAAACTTCTAGGGTAGGGCAAACAGAGACCCGATTAGATCATTTTATATTATGGTTAATTTAAGAATTCAGCAAAATTCTATCACATTTGTTCAATTTACGTCGCTCCTATTTCAGATAGCGTACTGGGCGAGGCGGCATCTTAAAGCGCGTGGAATGGCGAGTAAAATGCACTATTAGCCTTCTATGATAGGGCAACCAGAGACCCGATTAGATCATTTTATATTAATGTTAATATAAGAAATAAGCGTAATTATATCACATTTGTTCAATTTACGTCGCTCGTATTTCGGATAGCGTACTGGACTAAGCGGCATCTTAAAGCGCGTGGAATGGCGAGTAAAATGCACTATTAAACTTCTAGGGTAGGGCAAACAGAGACCCGATTAGATCATTTTATATTATAGTTACTATAAGATTTCAGGGAAATTCTATCGCATTTGTTCAATTTACGTCGCTCCTATTTCAGATAGCGTATTCGGCTAAGCGGCATCTCAATGCGCATGAAATGGCGAGTAAAATGCACTATTAGATTTCTATGGTAGGGCGTACAGAGACCCGATTAGATCACTTTATATTATGGTTAATTTAAGAATTCAGCGAAATTCTATCACATTTGTTCAACTTACGTCGCTCCTATTTCAGGTAGCGTACTGGGCTAGGCGGCATCTTAAAGCGCGTGGAATGGCGAGTAAAATGCACTACTAAACTTCTATGATAGGGCAATCAGAGACCCGATTAGATCATTTTATATTTTGTTTAATATAAGATTTCAGGGAAATTCCATCGCATTTGTTCAATTTACGTCGCTCCTATTTCAGATAGCGTATTGGGCTAAGCGGCATCTCAAGGCGCATGAAATGGAGAATAAAATGCACTATTAAACTTCTAGGCTAGGGAGAACAGAGACCCGATTAGATCATTTTACATTATGGTTAATAAAAGAATTCAGCGAAATTCTATCACATTTTGTCAACTTACGTCGCTCCTATTTCAGATAGCGTATTGGGCTAAGCGGCAGCCCAAGCGCATGAAATGGCGAGTAAAATGCAATATTAAGCTTCTAGGGTAGGGCAAACAGATACCCGATTAGATCATTTTATATTATGGTTAATTTAAGAATTCAGCAAAATTCTATCACATTTGTTCAATTTACGTCGCTCCTATTTAAGATAGCGTACTGCGCTAGGCGGCATCTTAAAGCGCGTGGAATGGCGAGTGAAATGCACTATTAAACTTCTAGGGTAGGGCAAACAGAGACCCGATTAGATCATTTTATATTTTGTTTAATACCAGATTTCAGGGAATTTGTATCACATTTGTTCAATTTACGTCGCTCCTAATTCAGATAGCGTATTCGGCTAAGCGGCATCTCGAAGCGCATGAAATGGCGAATAAAATGCACTCTTAAACTTCTAGGCTACGGCAAACAGAGACCCGATTAGATCATTTTATGTTACGGTTAATTTAAGAATTCAGCAAAATTCTATCACATTTGTTCAATTTACGTCGCTCCTATTTCAGATAGCGTATTGGTCTCGGCGGCATCTTAAAGCGCGTAGAATGTCGAGTGAAATGCACTATTAGACTTCTATGGTAGGGCGAACAGAGACCCGATTAGATCATTTTATATTATGGTTAATTTAAGAATTCAGCAAAATTCTATCACACTTGTTCAATTTACGTCGCTCCTATTTCAGATAGCGTACTGTGCTAGGCGGCATCTTAAAGCGCATGGAATGGCGAGTAAAATGCACTACTAAACTTCTATGATAGGGCAATCAGAGACCCGATTAGATCATTTTATATTACGGTAAATATAAGAATGCGGCGTAATTCTATCACATTTGTTCAATTTACGTCACTGCTATTCCAGATAGCTTATTGTGATTAGCGGCATCTCAAAGCGCATGAAATGACGAGTGAAATGCACTATTAAACTTCTAGGGTAGGGCAAACAGAGACCCGATTAGATCATTTTATATTATGGTTAATTTAAGAATTCAGCGAAATTCTATCACATTTGTTCAATTTACGTCGCCCCTATTTCAGATAGCGTATTGGGCTAAGCGGCATCTGAAGGCGCATGAAATGGCGAGTGAAATGCACTATTAAACTTCTAGGGTAGAGCAAACAGAGGCCCGATTAGATCATTTTATATTACGGTTAATATAAGAATTCAGCGTAATTCTATCACATTTGTTCAACTTACGTCGCTCCTATTTCAGGTAGCGTACTGGGCTAGGCGGCATCTTAAAGCGCGTGGAAAGGCGAGCAAAACGCACTACTAATCTTCTATGACAGGGCAATCAGAGACCCGATTAGATCATTTTATATTTTGTTTAATATAAGATTTCAGGGAAATTCTATCACATTTGTTTAATTTTCGTCGCTCCTATTTCAGATTGCGCAATTGGGCGATGCGGCATCTCAAAGCGCATGAAATGGCGACTAAAATGCACTATTAAACTTCTAGGGTAGCGCAAGCAGAGACCCGATTAGATCATTTTATATTATGGTTAATTTAAGAATTCAGCAAAATTCTATCACATTCGTTCAATTTAGGTCGCTCCCATTTCAGATTGCGTACTGGGCTAGGCGGCATCTTAAAGCGCGTGGAATGCCGAGTAAAATCCACTATTAAACTTCTAGGCTAGGGCGAACAGAGACCAGATTAGATCATTTTATATTTTGGTTAATATAAGAATTCAGCGAAATTCTATCACATTTGTTCAATTTACGTCGCTCCTATTTCAGATAGCGTATTGGGCTAAGCGGCATCTCAAAGCGCATGAAATGGCGAGGAAAATGCACTATTAAACGTCTAGGGTAGGGCAAACAGAGACCCGATTAGATCATTTTATGTTATGGTTAATTTAAGAATTTAGCATAATTCTATCACATTTGTTCAATTTACGTCGCTCCTATTTCAGATAGCGTACTGGGCTAGGCGGCAACTTAAAGCGCGTGGAATGGCGAGTAAAATGCACTATTAAACTTCTATGATAGGGCAATCAGAGACCCGATTAGATCATTTTATATTTTGTTTAATATTAGATTTCAGGGAATTTGTATCACATTTGTTCAATTTACGTCGCTCCTAATTCAGATAGCGTATTCGGCTAAGCGGCATCTCAAAGCGCATGAAATGGCGAATAAAATGCACCCTTAAACTTCTAGGCTAGGGTAAACACAGACCCGATTAGATCATTTTATATTACGGTTAATTTAAGGATTCAGCAGAATTCTATCACATTTGTTCAATTTACGTCGCTCCTATTTCAGATAGCGTATTGGGCTCGGCGGCATCTTAAAGCGCGTGGAATGGCGAGTGAAATGCACTATTAGACTTCTATGGTAGGGCGAACAGAGACCCGATTACATCATTTTATATTATGGTTAATTTAAGAATTCAGCAAAATTCTATCACATTTGTTCAATTTACGTCGCTCCTATTTCAGATAGCGTACTGGGCGAGGCGGCATCTTAAAGCGCGTGGAATGGCGAGTAAAATGCACTATTAGCCTTCTATGATAGGGCAATCAGAGACCCGATTAGATCATTTTATATAAATGTTAATATAAGAATTAAGCGTAATTCTATCACATTTGTTCAATTAACGTCGCTCCTATTTCGGATAGCGTACTGGACTAAGCGGCATCTTAAAGCGCGTGGAATGGCGAGCAAAATGCACTATTGAACTTCTATAATAGGGGAATCAGAGACCCGATTAGATCATTTTATAATTTGGTTAATATAAGAATTCAGCGAAATTCTATCACATTTATTCAATTTACGTCGCTCCTATTTCAGATAGCGTATTGGGCTAAGCGGCATCTCAAAGCGCATGAAATTACGAGTGAAATGCACTATTAAACTTCTAGGGTAGGACAAACAGAGACCCGATTAGATCATTTTATATTACGGTTAATATAAGAATTAAGCGTAATTCTATCACATTTGTTCAATTTACGTCACTCCTATTTCAGATAGCCTACTGGGCTAGCCGCCATCTTAAAGCGCGTGGAATAGCGAGTAAAATGCACTATTAGCCTTCTATGATAGGGCAATCAGAGACCCGATTAGATCATTTTATATTTTGGTTAATATAAGAATTCAGCGAAATCCTATCACATTTATTCAATTTACGTCGCTCCTATTTCAGATAGCGAATTGGGCCAAGCGGCATCTCAAAGCGCATGGAATGGCGAATATAATGCACCATTAAACTTCTAGGGTAGGGCGAACAGAGACCGATTAGATCATTTTATATTATGGTTAATTTAAGAATTCAGCAAAATTCTATCACATTTGTTCAATTTACGTCGCTCCTATTTCAGATAGCGTATTCGGCTAAGCGGCATCTCAATGCGCATGAAATGGCGAGTAAAATGCACTATTAGATTTCTATGGTAGGGCGTACAGAGACCCGATTAGATCACTTTATATTATGGTTAATTTAAGAATTCAGCGAAATTCTATCACATTTGTTCAACTTACGTCGCTCCTATTTCAGGTAGCGTACTGGGCTAGGCGGCATCTTAAAGCGCGTGGAATGGCGAGTAAAATGCACTACTAAACTTCTATGATACGGCAATCAGAGACCCGATTAGATCATTTTATATTTTGTTTAATATAAGATTTCAGGGAAATTCTATCGCATTTGTTCAATTTACGTCGCTCCTATTTCAGATAGCGTATTCGGCTAAGCGGCGTCTCAAAGCGTATGAAATGGCGAATAAAATGCACTCTTAAACTTCTAGGCTAGGGCGAACAGAGACCCGATCAGATCATTTTACATTATGGTTAATAAAAGAATTCAGCGAAATTCTATCACATTTGCTCAACTTACGTCGCTCCTATTTCACATAGCGTATTGGGCTAAGCGGCATCTCAAAGCGCATGAAATGGCGAGTAAAATGCACTATTAGATTTCTATGGTAGGGCGTACAGAGACCCGATTAGATCATTTTATATTAAGGTTATTTTAAGAATTCAGCGAAATTCTATCACATTTGTTCAATTTACGTCGCTCCTATTTCAGATAGCGTATTGGGCGAAGCGGCATCTCAAAGCGAATGAAATGGCGACTAAAATGCACTATTAAACTTCTAGGGTAGGGCAAGCCGAGACCCGATTAGATCATTTTATATTATGGTTAATTTAAGAATTCAGCAAAATTCTATCACATTTGTTCAATTTACGTCGCTCCTATTTCGGATAGCGTACTGGGCTAGGCGGCATCCTAAAGCGCGTGGAGTGGCGAGTAAAATGCACTATTAATCTTCTATGATAGGGCAATCAGAGACCCGATTAGATCATTTTATATTTTGGTTAATATAAGAATTCAGCGAATTCTATCAGAATTGTTCAATTTACGTCGCTCGTATTTCAGATAGCGTATTGGGCTAAGCGGCATCTCAAAGCGCATGAAATGGCGAGGAAAATGCACTATTAAACGTCTAGGGTAGGGCAAACAGAGACCCGATTAGATCATTTTATGTTATGGTTAATTTAAGAATTCAGCAAAATTCTATCACATTTGTTCAATTTACGTCGCTCCTATTTCAGATAGCGTATTGGGCTAAGAGGCATCTCAAAGCGCATGAAATGGAGAATAAAATGCACTATTAAACTTCTAGGCTAGGGAGAACAGAGACCCGATTAGATCATTTTACATTATGGTTCATAAATGAATTCAGCGAAACTCTATCACATTTTTTCAACTTACGTCGCTCCCATTTCAGATTGCGTACTGGGCTAGGCGGCATCTTAAAGCGCGTGGAATGCCGAGTAAAATCCACTATTAAACTTCTAGGCTAGGGCGAACAGAGACCAGATTAGATCATTTTATATTTTGGTTAATATAAGAATTCAGCGAAATTCTATCACATTTGTTCAATTTACGTCGCTCCTATTTCAGATAGCGTATTGGGCTAAGCGGCATCTCAAAGCGCATGAAATGGCGAGGAAAATGCACTATTAAACGTCTAGGGTAGGGCAAACAGAGACCCGATTAGATCATTTTATGTTATGGTTAATTTAAGAATTTAGCAAAATTCTATCACATTTGTTCAATTTACGTCGCTCCTATTTCAGATAGCGTACTGGGCTAGGCGGCATCTTAAAGCGCGTGGAATGGCGAGTAAAACGCACTACTAAACTTCTATGATATGGCAATCAGAGACCCGATTAGATCATTTTATATTTTGTATAATATCAGATTTCAGTGAATTTCTATCACATTTGTTCAATTTACGTCGCTCCAAATTCAGATAGCGTATTCGGCTAAGCGGCATCTCAAAGCGCATGAAATGGCGAGTAAAATGCACTATTAAACTTCTAGGGTAGGGCAAGCAGAGATCCGATTACATCATCTCATATTATGGTTAATTTAAGAATTCAGCAAAATTCTATCACATTTGTTCAATTTACGTCGCTCCTATTTCAGATAGCGTATTGGGCTAGGCGGCATCTCAAAGAGCATGAAATGGCGAGTAAAATGCACTATTAGACTTCTAGGCTAGGGCAAACACAGACCCGATTAGATCATTTTATATTACGGTTAATTTAAGGATTCAGCAAAATTCTATCACATTTGTTCAATTTACGTCGCTCCTATTTCAGATAGCGTATTGGGCTCGGCGGCATCTTAAAGCGCGTGGAATGGCGAGTGAAATGCACTATTAGACTTCTATGGTAGGGCGAACAGAGACCCGATTAGATCATTTTATATTATGGTTAATTTAAGAATTCAGCAAAATTCTATCACACTTGTTCAATTTACGTCGCTCCTATTTCAGATAGCGTACTGGGCTAGGCGGCATCTTAAAGCGCGTGGAATGGCGAGTAAAACGCACTACTAAACTTCTATGATAGGGCAATCAGAGACCCGATTAGATCATTTTATATTTTGTATAATATCAGATTTCAGGGAATTTCTATCACATTTGTTCAATTTATGCCGCTCCTATTTCAGATAGCGTATTGGGCTAAGAGGCATCGGAAGGCGCATGAAATGGCGAATGAAATGCCCTCTTAAACTTTTAGGCTAGGGCGAACAGAGACCCGATTAGATCATTTTACATTATGGTTAATAAAAGAATTCAGCGAAATTCTATCACATTTGTTCAACTTACGTCGCTCCTATTTCAGATAGCGTACTGGGCTAGGCGCCATCTTAAAGCGCGTGGAATGGCGAGTAAAATGCACAGCTCAACTTTTATGATAGGGCAATCAGAGACCCGATTAGCTCATTTTATATTTTGTTTAATATAAGATTTCATGGAAATTCTATCACATTTGTTCAATTTACGTCGCTCCTATTTCAGATAGCTTATTGGGCTAAGCGGCATGTCAAAGCGCATGAAATGACGAGTGAAATGCACTGTTAAACTTCTATGATATTGCAATCAGAGACCCGATTAGATCATTTTATATTTTGTTTAATGTAAGATTTCAGGGAAATTCTATCACATTTGTTCAATTTACGTCGCTCCTATTTCAGATAGCTTACTGGGCTAAGCGGCATCTGAAGGCGCATGAAATGGCGAGTAAAATGCACTATTAAACTTCTAGGGTAGGGCAAACAGAGACCCGATGAGATCATTTTATATTATGGTTAATTTAAGATGTCAGCAAAATTTTATCACATATGTTCAATTTACTTCGCTCCTATTTCAGATAGCGTTCTGGGCTAGGCGGCATCTTAAAGCGCGTGGAATGGCGTGTAATATGCACTACTAAACTTCTATGATAGGGCAATCAGAGACCCGATTAGATCATTTTATATTTTGGTTAATATAAGAATTCAGCGAAATTCTATCACATTTGTTCAATTTACGTCGCTCCTATTACAGATAACTTATTGTGCTTAGCGGCATCTCAAAGCGCATGAAGTGACGAGTGAAATGCACTATTAAACTTCTAGGGTAGTGCAAACAGAGACCCGATTAGATCATTTTACATTATGGTTAATGTAAGAATTCAGCGTAATTCTATCACATTTGTTCAACTTACGTCGCTCCTATTTCAGATAGCGTACTGGGCTATGCGGCATCTTAAAGCGCGTGGAATGGCGAGTAAAATGCACTGCTCAACTTCTAGGCTAGGGCGAACAGAGACCCGATCAGATCATTTTACATTATGGTTAATAAAAGAATTCAGAGAAATTCTATCACATTTGTTCAAATTACGTCGCTCCTATATCAGATAGCGTATTGGGCTAAGCGGCATCTCAAAGTGCATGAAATGGCGAGTGAAATGCACTGTTAGACTTCTAGGGTAGGGCAAACACAGACCCGATTAGATCATTTTATATTATGGTTAATTTAAGAATTCAGCAAAATTCTATCACATTTGTTCAACTTACGTCGCTCCTATTTCAGATAGCGTACTGGGCTAGGCGCCATCTTAAAGCGCGTGGAATGGCGAGTAAAATGCACTGCTCAACTTCTAGGCTAGGGCGAACAGAGACCCGATCAGATCATTTTACATTATGGTTAATAAAAGAATTCAGAGAAATTCTATCACATTTGTTCAAATTACGTCGCTCCTATTTCAGATAGCGTATTGGGCTAAGCGGCATCTCAAAGTGCATGAAATGGCGAGTGAAATGCACTATTAAACTTCTCGGATAAGGCAAGCAGAGACCCGATTAGATCATTTTATATTACGGTTAATATAAGAATTCAGCGTAATTCTATCACATTTGTTCATCTTACGTCGCTCCTATTTCAGATAGCGTACTGGGCTAGGCGGCATCTTAAAGCGCGTGGAAGGGCGAGTAAAATGCACTACTATACTTCTATGATACAGTAATCAGAGACCCGATTACATCATTTTATATTTTGTTTAATATAAGATTTCAGGGAAATTCTATCACATTTGATCAATTTACGTCGCTCCTATTTCAGATAGCGTATTGGGCTAAGCGGCATCTCAAAGCGCATGAAATGGCGAATAAAATGCACTATTAAACTTCTAGGCTAGGGCGAACAGAGACCCGATTAGATCATTTTACATTATGGTTAATAAAAGAATTCAGCGAAATTCTATCACATTTGTTCAACTTACGTCGCTCCTATTTCAGATAGCGTATTGGGCTAAGCGGCATCTCAAAGCGCATGAAATGGCGAGTAAACTGCACTATTAAACTTCTAGGGTAGGGCAAACAGAGACCCGATTAGATCATTTTATATTATGGTTAATTTAAGAATTCAGCGAAATTCTATCATATTTGTTCAATTTACGTCGCTCCTATTTCAGATAGCGTATTCAGCTAAGCGGCATCTCAAAGCGCATGAAATGGCGAGTAAAATGCACTATTAAACTTCTAGGGTAGGGCAAGCAGAGACCCGATTACATCATCTCATATTATGGTTAATTTAAGAATTCAGCAAAATTCTATCACATTTGTTCAATTTACGTCGCTCCTATTTCAGATAGCGTATTGGGCTAGGCGGCATCTCAAAGAGCATGAAATGGCGAGTAAAATGCACTATTAGACTTCTATGGTAGGGCGAACAGAGACCCGATTAGATCATTTTACATTAAGGTTAATATAAGTATAATATAATATAATATAAAACTTCTAGGGTAGGGCAAACAGAGACCCGATTAGATCATTTTATATTTTGTTTAATATAAGAATTCAGCGAAATTCTATCACATTTGTTCAATTTACGTCGCTCCTATTTCAGACAGCTTATTGGGCTTAGCGGCATCTCAAAGCGCATGAAATGGCGAACAAAATCCACTATTGAACTTCTAGGGTAGGGCAAACAGAGACCCGATTAGATCATTTTATATTATGGTTAATTTAAGAATTCAGCGAAATTCTATCACATTTGTTCAATTTACGTCGCTCCTATTTCAGATAGCGTATTCGGCTAAGTGGCATCTCAAAGCGCATGAAATGGCGAATAAAATGCACTATTAAACTTCTAGGCTAGGGCGAACAGAGACCCGATTAGATCATTTTACATTATGGTTAATAAAAGAATTCAGCGAAATTCTATCACATTTGTTCAACTTACGTCGCTCCTATTTCAGATAGCGTACTGGGCTAGGCGCCATCTTAAAGCGCGTGGAATGGCGAGTAAAATGCACAGCTCAACTTCTATGATAGGGCAATCAGAGACCCGATTAGATCATTTTATATTTTGTTTAATATCAGATTTCAGGGAATTTGTATCACATTTGTTCAATTTACGTCGCTCCTAATTCAGATAGCGTATTCGGCTAAGCGGCATCTCAAAGCGCATGAAATGGCAAATAAAATGCACTCTTAAACTTCTAGGCTAGGGCAAACACAGACCCGATTAGATCATTTTATATTACGGTTAATTTAAGGATTCAGCAAAATTCTATCACATTTGTTCAATTTACGTCGCTCCTATTTCAGATAGCGTATTGGGCTCGGCGGCATCTTAAAGCGCGTGGAATGGCGAGTGAAATGCACTATTAGACTTCTATGGTAGGGCGAACAGAGACCCGATTAGATCATTTTATATTATGGTTAATTTAAGAATTCAGCAAAATTCTATCACACTTGTTCAATTTACGTCGCTCCTATTTCAGATAGCGTACTGGGCTAGGCGGCATCTTAAAGCGCGTGGAATGGCGAGTAAAACGCACTACTAAACTTCTATGATAGGGCAATCAGAGACCCGATTAGATCATTTTATATTTTGTATAATATCAGATTTCAGTGAATTTCTATCACATTTGTTCAATTTACGTCGCTCCTAATTCAGATAGCGTATTCGGCTAAGCGGCATCTCAAAGCGCATGAAATGGCGAATGAAATGCCCTCTTAAACTTTTAGGCTAGGGCGAACAGAGACCCGATTAGATCATTTTACATTATGGTTAATAAAAGAATTCAGCGAAATTCTATCACATTTGTTCAACTTACGTCGCTCCTATTTCAGATAGCGTATTGGGCTAGGCGGCATCTCAAAGAGCATGAAATGGCGAGTAAAATGCACTATTAGACTCCTATGGTAGGGCGAACAGAGACCCGATTAGATCATTTTACATTAAGGTTAATATAAGTATAATATAATATAATATAAAACTTCTAGGGTAGGGCAAACAGAGACCCGATTAGATCATTTTATATTTTGTTTAATATAAGAATTCAGCGAAATTCTATCACATTTGATCAATTTACGTCGCTCCTATTTCAGACAGCTTATTGAGCTTAGCGGCATCTCAAAGCGCATGAAATGGCGAACAAAATGCACTATTAAACTTCTAGTCTAGGGCGAACATAGACCAGATTAGATCATTTTATATTTTGGTTAATATAAGAATTCTACGAAATTCTATCACATTTGTTCAATTTACGTCGCTCCTATTTCAGATAGCTTATTGGGCTTAGCGGCATCTCAAAGCGCATGAAGTGACGAGTGAAATGCACTATTAAACTTCTAGGGTAGGGCAAGCAGAGACCCGATTAGATCATTTTATATTATGGTTAATGTAAGAATTCAGCAAAATTCTATCACATTTCTTCAACATACGTCGCTCCTATTTCAGATAGCGTACTGTGCTAGGCGGCATCTTAAAGCTCGTGGAATGGCGAGTAAAATGCACTACTAAACTTCTATGATAGGGCAATCAGAGACCCGATTAGATCATTTTATATTTTGTTTAATATAAGATTTCAGGGATATTGTATCACATTTGTTCAATTTACGTCGCTCCTATTTCAGATAGCGTATTCGGCTAAGCGGCATCTCAAAGCGCATGATATGACGAGTGAAATGCACTATTAAACTTCAAGGGTAGGGCAAACAGGGACCCGATTAGATCATTTTATATTATGGTTAATTTAAGAATTCAGCGAAATTCTATCACATTTGTTCAATTTACGTCGCTCCTATTTCAGATAGCGTATTGGGCTAAGCGGCATCTCAAAGCGCATGAAATGGCGTGTAAAATGCACGATTAAACTTCAAGGGTAGGGCAAACAGGGACCCGATTAGATCATTTTATATTATGGTTAATTTAAGAATTCAGCGAAATTCTATCACATTTGTTCAATTTACGTCGCTCCTATTTCAGATAGCGTATTGGGCTAAGCGGCATCTCAAAGCGCATGAAATGGCGTGTAAAATGCACGATTAATCTTCTAGGGTAGGGCAAACAGAGACCCGATTAGATCATTTTATATTTTGTTTAATATAAGAATTCAGCGAAATTCTATCACATTTGTTCAATTTACGTCGCTCCTATTTCAGACAGCTTATTGAGCTTAGCGGCATCTCAAAGCGCATGAAATGGCGAACAAAATGCACTATTAAACTTCTAGTCTAGGGCGAACATAGACCAGATTAGATCATTTTATATTTTGGTTAATATAAGAATTCTACGAAATTCTATCACATTTGTTCAACTTACGTCGCTCCTGTTTCAGATAGCGTACTGGGCTAGGCGGCATCTTAAAGCGCGTGGAATGGCGAGTAAAATGCACTACTAAACTTCTATGATAGGGCAATCAGAGATCCGATTAGATCATTTTATATTTTGTTTAATATAAGATTTCAGGGAAATTCTATCACATTTGTTCAATTTACGTCGCTGCTATTACAGATAGCTTATTGTGCTTAGCGGCACCTCAAAGCGCATGAAGTGACGAGTGAAATGCACTATTAAACTTCTAGGGTAGGGCAAACAGAGACCCGATTATATCATTTTACATTATGGTTAATGTAAGAATTCAGCGAAATTCTATCACATTTGTTCAATTTACGTCGCTCCTATTTCAGATAGCTTATTGGGCTTAGCGGCATCTCAAAGCGCATGAAGTGACGAGTGAAATGCACTATTAAACTTCTAGGGTAGGGCAAGCAGAGACCCGATTAGATCATTTTATATTATGGTTAATGTAAGAATTCAGCAAAATTCTATCACATTTCTTCAACTTACGTCGCTCCTATTTCAGATAGCGTACTGTGCTAGGCGGCATCTTAAAGCTCGTGGAATGGCGAGTAAAATGCACTACTAAACTTCTATGATAGGGCAATCAGAGACCCGATTAGATCATTTTATATTTTGTTTAATATAAGATTTCAGGGATATTGTATCACATTTGTTCAATTTACGTCGCTCCTATTTCAGATAGCGTATTCGGCTAAGCGGCATCTCAAAGCGCATGAAATGGCGAATAAAATGCACTACTAAACTTCTAGGCTAGGGCGAACAGAGACCCGATTAGATCATTTTATGTTACGGTTAATTTAAGAATTCAGCAAAATTCTATCACATTTGTTCAATTTACGTCGCTCCTATTTCTGATAGCGTATTGGTCTCGGCGGCATCTTAAAGCGCGTAGAATGGCGAGTGAAATGCACTATTAGACTTCTATGGTAGGGCGAACAGAGACCCGATTAGATCATTTTATATTATGGTTAATTTAAGAATTCAGCAAAATTCTATCACACTTGTTCAATTTACGTCGCTCCTATTTCAGGTAGCGTATTGGACTAAGCGGCATCTCAAAGCGCATGAAATGGCGAGGAAAATGCACTATTAAACGTCTAGGGTAGGGCAAACAGAGACCCGATTAGATCATTTTATGTTATGTTTAATTTAAGAATTTAGCAAAATTCTATCACATTTGTTCAATTTACGTCGCTCCTATTTCAGATAGCGTACTGGGCTAGGCGGCAACTTAAAGCGCGTGGAATGGCGAGTAAAATGCACTATTAAACTTCTATGATAGGGCAATCAGAGACCCGATTAGATCATTTTATATTTTGTTTAATATCAGATTTCAGGGAATTTGTATCACATTTGTTCAATTTACGTCGCTCCTAATTCAGATAGCGTATTCGGCTAAGCGGCATCTCAAAGCGCATGAAATGGCAAATAAAATGCACTCTTAAACTTCTAGGCTAGGGCAAACACAGACCCGATTAGATCATTTTATATTACGGTTAATTTAAGGATTCAGCAAAATTCTATCACATTTGTTCAATTTACGTCGCTCCTATTTCAGATAGCGTATTGGGCTCGGCGGCATCTTAAAGCGCGTGGAATGGCGAGTGAAATGCACTATTAGACTTCTATGGTAGGGCGAACAGAGACCCGATTAGATCATTTTATATTATGGTTAATTTAAGAATTCAGCAAAATTCTATCACACTTGTTCAATTTACGTCGCTCCTATTTCAGATAGCGTACTGGGCTAGGCGGCATCTTAAAGCGCGTGGAATGGCGAGTAAAACGCACTACTAAACTTCTATGATATGGCAATCAGAGACCCGATTAGATCATTTTATATTTTGTATAATATCAGATTTCAGTGAATTTCTATCACATTTGTTCAATTTACGTCGCTCCAAATTCAGATAGCGTATTCGGCTAAGCGGCATCTCAAAGCGCATGAAATGGCGAGTAAAATGCACTATTAAACTTCTAGGGTAGGGCAAGCAGAGACCCGATTACATCATCTCATATTATGGTTAATTTAAGAATTCAGCAAAATTCTATCACATTTGTTCAATTTACGTCGCTCCTATTTCAGATAGCGTATTGGGCTAGGCGGCATCTCAAAGAGCATGAAATGGCGAGTAAAATGCACTATTAGACTTCTATGGTAGGGCGAACAGAGACCCGATTAGATCATTTTACATTAAGGTTAATATAAGTATAATATAATATAATATAAAACTTCTAGGGTAGGGCAAACAGAGACCCGATTAGATCATTTTATATTTTGTTTAATATAAGAATTCAGCGAAATTCTATCACATTTGTTCAATTTACGTCGCTCCTATTTCAGACAGCTTATTGGGCTTAGCGGCATCTCAAAGCGCATGAAATGGCGAACAAAATGCACTATTGAACTTCTAGGGTAGGGCAAACAGAGACCCGATTAGATCATTTTATATTATGGTTAATTTAAGAATTCAGCGAAATTCTATCACATTTGTTCAATTTACGTCGCTCCTATTTCAGATAGCGTATTCGGCTAAGTGGCATCTCAAAGCGCATGAAATGGCGAATAAAATGCACTATTAAACTTCTAGGCTAGGGCGAACAGAGACCCGATTAGATCATTTTACATTATGGTTAATAAAAGAATTCAGCGAAATTCTATCACATTTGTTCAACTTACGTCGCTCCTATTTCAGATAGCGTACTGGGCTAGGCGCCATCTTAAAGCGCGTGGAATGGCGAGTAAAATGCACAGCTCAACTTTTATGATAGGGCAATCAGAGACCAGATTAGCTCATTTTATATTTTGTTTAATATAAGATTTCATGGAAATTCTATCACATTTGTTCAATTTACGTCGCTCCTATTTCAGATAGCTTATTGGGCTAAGCGGCATGTCAAAGCGCATGAAATGACGAGTGAAATGCACTGTTAAACTTCTATGATATTGCAATCAGAGACCCGATTAGATCATTTTATGTTATGGTTAATTTAAGAATTTAGCAAAATTCTATCACATTTGTTCAATTTACGTCGCTCCTATTTCAGATAGCGTACTGGGCTAGGCGGCAACTTAAAGCGCGTGGAATGGCGAGTAAAATGCACTATTAAACTTCTATGATAGGGCAATCAGAGACCCGATTAGATCATTTTATATTTTGTTTAATATCAGATTTCAGGGAATTTGTATCACATTTGTTCAATTTACGTCGCTCCTAATTCAGATAGCGTATTCGGCTAAGCGGCATCTCAAAGCGCATGAAATGGCGAATAAAATGCACTCTTAAACTTCTAGGCTAGGGCAAACACAGACCCGATTAGATCATTTTATATTACGGTTAATTTAAGGATTCAGCAAAATTCTATCACATTTGTTCAATTTACGTCGCTCCTATTTCAGATAGCGTATTGGGCTCGGCGGCATCTTAAAGCGCGTGGAATGGCGAGTGAAATGCACTATTAGACTTCTATGGTAGGGCGAACAGAGACCCGATTAGATCATTTTATATTATGGTTAATTTAAGAATTCAGCAAAATTCTATCACACTTGTTCAATTTACGTCGCTCCTATTTCAGATAGCGTACTGGGCTAGGCGGCATCTTAAAGCGCGTGGAATGGCGAGTAAAACGCACTACTAAACTTCTATGATAGGGCAATCAGAGACCCGATTAGATCATTTTATATTTTGTATAATATCAGATTTCAGTGAATTTCTATCACATTTGTTCAATTTACGTCGCTCCTAATTCAGATAGCGTATTCGGCTAAGCGGCATCTCAAAGCGCATGAAATGGCGAATGAAATGCCCTCTTAAACTTTTAGGCTAGGGCGAACAGAGACCCGATTAGATCATTTTACATTATGGTTAATAAAAGAATTCAGCGAAATTCTATCACATTTGTTCAACTTACGTCGCTCCTATTTCAGATAGCGTATTGGGCTAGGCGGCATCTCAAAGAGCATGAAATGGCGAGTAAAATGCACTATTAGACTCCTATGGTAGGGCGAACAGAGACCCGATTAGATCATTTTACATTAAGGTTAATATAAGTATAATATAATATAATATAAAACTTCTAGGGTAGGGCAAACAGAGACCCGATTAGATCATTTTATATTTTGTTTAATATAAGAATTCAGCGAAATTCTATCACATTTGTTCAATTTACGTCGCTCCTATTTCAGACAGCTTATTGGGCTAAGCGGCATGTCAAAGCGCATGAAATGACGAGTGAAATGCACTGTTAAACTTCTATGATATTGCAATCAGAGACCCGATTAGATCATTTTATATTTTGTTTAATGTAAGATTTCAGGGAAATTCTATCACATTTGTTCAATTTACGTCGCTCCTATTTCAGATAGCTTATTGGGCTAAGCGGCATCTGAAGGCGCATGAAATGGCGAGTAAAATGCACTATTAAACTTCTAGGGTAGGGCAAACAGAGAACCGATGAGATCATTTTATATTATGGTTAATTTAAGATGTCAGTAAAATTTTATCACATATGTTCAATTTACGTCGCTCCTATTTCAGATAGCGTTCTGGGCTAGGCGGCATCTTAAAGCGCGTGGAATGGCGTGTAATATGCACTACTAAACTTCTGTGATAGGGCAATCAGAGACCCGATTAGATCATTTTATATTTTGTATAATATCAGATTTCAGGGAATTTGTATCACATTTGTTCAATTTACGTCGCTCCTAATTCAGATAGCGTATTCGGCTAAGCGGCATCTCAAAGCGCATGAAATGGCGAATGAAATGCACTCTTTAACTTCTAGGCTAGGGCGAACAGAGACCCGATCAGATCATTTTACATTATGGTTAATTTAAGAATTCAGCGAAATTCTATCACATCTGTTCAATTTACGTCGCTCCTATTTCAGACATCGTATTGGGGTTAGCGGCATCTCAAAGCGCATGAAATGGCGAGTAAAATGCACTATTAAACTTCTAGGATAAGGCAAACAGAGACCCGATTAGATCATTTTATATTACGGTTAATATAAGAATTCAGCGTAATTCTATCACATTTGTTCAATTTACGTCGCCCCTATTTCAAATAGCGTATTGTGCTAAGCGGCATCTCAAAGCGCATGAAATGGCGAGTGAAATGCACTATTAGACTTCTATGGTAGGGCGAACAGAGACCCGATTAGATCATTTTACATTAAGGTTAATATAAGAATTCAGGGAAATTCTATCACATTTGTTCAATTTACGTCGCTCCTATTCCATATAGCGTACTGGGCTAGGCGGCATCTTAAAGCGCGCGGAATGGCGAGTAAAATGCACTATTAAACTTCTAGGGTAGGTCAAACAGAGACCCGATTAGATCATTTTATATTTTGGTTAATATAAGAATTCAGCGAAATTCTATCACATTTGTTCAACTTACGTCGCTCCTATTTCAGATAGCGTATTGGGATAAGCGGCATCTCAAAGCGCATGAAATGGCGAGTAAAATGCACAATTAAACTACTAGGGTAGGGTAAACAGAGACCCGATTAGATCATTTTATATTGTGGTTAATTTAAGCATTCAGCAAAATTCTATCACATTTGTTCAATTTACGTCGCTCCTATTTCAGATAGGGTATTGGGCTAAGCGGCATCTCACAGCCCATGAAATGGCGAGTAAAATGCACTATCAAACTTCTAGGATAAGGCAAACAGAAACCAGATTAGATCATTTTATATTTGGTTAATATAAGAATTCAGTGAAATTCTATCACATTTGTTCAATTTACGTCGCTCCTATTTCAGATAGCGTATTGGGCAAAGCGGCATCTCAAAGCGTATGAAATGGCGAATAAAATGCACTATTAAAGTTCTAGGCTAGGGCGAACAGAGATCCGATTAGATCATTTTACATTATGGTTAATAAAAGAATTCAGCGAAATTCTATCACATTTGTTCAACTTATATCGCTTCTATTTCAGATAGCGTATTAGGCTAAGCGGCATCTCAAAGCGCATGGAATGACGAGTAAAATGCACTATTAAAGTTCTAGGGTAGGGCAAGCAGAGACCCGGTTAGATCATTTTACATTAGGGTTAATTTAAGAATTCAGCAAAATTCTATCACACTCGTTCAATTTAGGTCGCTCCTATTTCAGATAGCGTTCTGGGATAGGCGGCATCTTAAAGCGCGTGGAATGGCGAGTAGGATGCACTACTAAACTTCTATGATAGGGCAATCAGAGACCCGATTAGATCATTTTATATTTTGTTTAATATAAGATTTCAGGGAAATTCTATCACATTTGTTCAATTTACATCGCTCCTATTTCAGATAGCGTGTTGGGCTAAGCGGCATCTCAAAGCGCATGAAATGGCGAGTAAAATGCAATACTAAACTTCTAGCATAAGGCAAACAGAGACCCGATTAGATCATTTTATATTTTGGTTAATATAAGAATTCAGCGAAATTCTATCACATTTGTTCAACTTATGTCGCTCCTATTTCAGATAGCGTATTGGGATAAGCGGCATCCCAAAGCGCATGAAATGGCGAGTAAAATTCACAATTAAACTACTAGGGTAGGGCAAACAGAGACCCGATTAGATCATTTTATATTGTGGTTAATTTAAGCATTCAGCAAAATTCTATCACATTTGTTCAATTTACGTCGCTTCTATTTCAGATAGCGTATTGGGCTAAGCGGCATCTCAAAGCGCATGAAATGGCGAGTAAAATGCACTATTAAACTTCTAGGATAAGGCAAACAGAGACCCGATTAGATCATTTTATATTACGGTTAATATAAGAATTCGGCGTATTTCAATCACATTTGTTCAATTTACGTCGCTGCTATTCCAAATAGCTTATTGTGCTTAGCGGCATCTCAAAGCGCATGAAATGACGAGTGAAATGCACTATTAAACTTCTAGGATAAGGCAAACAGAGACCCGATTAGATCATTTTATATTTTGGTTAATATAAGAATTCAGCGAAATTCTATCACATTTGTTCAATTTACGTCGCTCATATTTCAGATCGCGAACTGGGCTATGCGGCATCTTAAAGCGCGCGGAATGGCGAGTAAAATGTACTATTAAGCTTCTATGCTAGGGCAATCAGAGACCAGATTAGATCATTTTATATTTTGGTTAATATAAGAATTCAGTGAAATTCTATCACATTTGTTCAATTTACGTCGCTCCTATTTCAGATAGCGTATTGGGCAAAGCGGCATCTCAAAGCGTATGAAATGGCGAATAAAATGCACTATTAAAGTTCTAGGCTAGGGCGAACAGAGATCCGATTAGATGATTTTACATTATGGTTAATAAAAGAATTCAGCGAAATTCTATCACATTTGTTCAACTTATATCGCTTCTATTTCAGATAGCGTATTAGGCTAAGCGGCATCTCAAAGCGCATGAAATGACGAGTAAAATGCACTATTAAAGTTCTAGGGTAGGGCAAACAGAGACCCGATTAGATCATTTTATATTATGGTTAATTTAAGAATTGAGCGAAATTCTATCACATTTGTTCAATTTACGTCGCTCCTATTTCAGATAGCGTACTGGGCTGGCCGGCATCATAAAGCGCGTGGAATGGCGAGTAAAATGCACTATTAAACTTCTATGATAGGGCAATCAGTGACCCGATTAGATCATTTTATATTATAGTTAATTTAAGAATGCAGCGAAATTCTATCACATTTGTTCAATTTACGTCGCTCCTATTTCAGATAGCGTATTGGGCTATGCGGCATCTTAAAGCGCTCGGAATGGCGAGTAAAATGCACTATTAAACCTCTATGCTAGGGCAATCAGAGACCCGATTAGATCATTTTATATTTTGTTTAATATAAGATTTCAGGGAAATAGTATCACATTTGTTCAATTTACGTCGCTCCTATTCCAGATAGCGTATTCGGCTAAGCGGCATCTCAAAGCGCATGAAATGACGAGTAAAATGCACTATTACACTTCTAGGGTAGGTCAAGCAGAGACCCGATTAGATCATTTTATATTATGGTTAATTTAAGAATTTAGCAAAATTCTATCACATTCGTTCAATTTAGGACGCTCCTATTTCAGATAGCGTATTGGGCTAAGCGGCATCTCAAAGCGCATGAAATGGCGAGTGAAATGCACTATAAGACTTCTATGGTAGGGCGAACAGAGACCAGATTAGATCATTTTACATTCTGGTTAATAAAATAATTCAGCGAAATTCTGTCACATTTGTTCAACTTTCGTCGCTCCTATTTCAGATAGCGTATTGAGCTAAGCGGCATCTCGAAGCGCATGAAATGTCGAGTATAATGCACTATTAAACTTCTAGGATGAGGCAAACAGATACCCGATTAGATCATTTTATATTACGGTTAATATAAGATTTCAGGGAAATTCTATCGCATTTGTTCAATTTACGTCGCTCCTATTTCAGATAGCGTACTGGGCTTGGCTGCATCTTAAAGCGCGTGGAAGGGCGAGTAAAATGCACTACTAAACTTCTATGATACGGCAATCAGAGAGCCGGTTAGATCATTTTATATTTTGGTTAATATTAGGATTCAGCGAAATTCTATAACATTTGTTCAATTTACGTCGCTCCTATTTCAGATAGCGTACTGGGCTAGGCGGCATCTTAAAGCGCACGAAATGGCGAGTGAAATGCACTATTAAACTTCCAGGGTAGGGCTATCGGAGACCCGATTAGATCATTTTACATTAAGGTTAATATAAGAATTCAGCGAAATTCTCTCACATTTGTTCAATTTACGTCGCTCCTATTTCAGATAGCTTATTGGGCAAAGCGGCATCTCAAAGCGCAAGAAATGGCGAGTAAAATGCACTATTAAACTTCTAGGGTAGGGCAAACAGAGACCGGATAAGATCATTTTATATTATGGTTAATTTAAGAATTCAGCGAAACTCTATCATATTTGTTCAATTTACGTCGGTCCTATTTCAGATAGCGTATTGGGCTAAGCGGCATCTCAAAGCGCATAAAATGGCGAGTGAAATGCACTATTTAACTTCTAGGGTAGGGCGAACAGAGACCCGATTGGATCATTTTACATTAAGGTTTATATAAGAATTCACGGAAATTCTATCACATTTGTTCAATTTACGTCGCCCCTATTTCAGATAGCGTACTGGGCTAAGCGGCATCTCAAAGCGCATGAAATGGCGAGTGAAATGCACTATAAGACTTCTATGGTAGGGCGAACAGAGACCAGATTAGATCATTTTACATTCTGGTTAATAAAATAATTCAGCGAAATTCTGTCACATTTGTTCAACTTTCGTCGCTCCTATTTCAGATAGCGTATTGAGCTAAGCGGCATCTCGAAGCGCATGAAATGGCGAGTATAATGCACTATTAGACTTCTAGGATGAGGCAAACAGATACCCGATTAGATCATTTTATATTACGGTTAATATAAGATTTCAGGGAAATTCTATCGCATTTGTTCAATTTACGTCGCTCCTATTTCAGATAGCGTATTGGGCTAAGCGGCAACTGAAAGGGCATGAAATGACGAGTGAAATGCACTATTAAACTTCTTGGGTAGGGCGAACAGAGACCCGATTAGATCATTTTACATTAAGGTTAATATAAGAATTCAGGGAAATTCTATCACATTTGTTCAATTTACGTCGCTCCTATTTCAGATAGCGTATTGTGCTACGCGGCATCACAAAGCGCATGAAATGGCGAATAAAATGCAGTATTAAACTTCTAGGCTAGGGCGAACAGAGACCCGATTAGATCATTTTACATTCTGGTTAATAAAATAATTCAGCGAAATTCTATCGCATTTGTTCGACTTTCGTTGCTCCTACTTCAGATAGCGTATTGGGTTAAGCGGCATCTCAAAGCGCATGAAATGGCGAGTAAAATGCACAATTAAACTTCTAGGGTAGGGCAAACAGAGACCCGATTAGATCATTTTATATTATGGTTAATTTAAGAATTCAGCAAAATCCTATCACATTTGTTCAATTTACGTCGCTCCTATTTCGGAAAGCGTACTGGGCTAGGCGGCATCCTAAAGCGCGTGGAGTGGCGAGTAAAATGCACTATTAAACTTGCATGATAGGGCAATCAGAGACGCGATTAGATCATTTTATATTTTGTTTAATACAAGATTTCAGGGAAATTCTATCACATTTGTTCAATTCGTGTCGCTCATATTTCAGATAGCGTATTGGGCTAAGCGGCATCTCAAAGCGCATGAAATGGCGAGTAAAATGCACTGTAAAACTTCAATGATAGGGCAGTCAGAGACCCGATTAGATCATTTTATATTTTGTTTAATTTAAGAATTCAGCAAGATTCTATCACATTTGTTGAATTTACGTCGCTCCTATTTCAGATAGCGTACTGGGCTAGGCGGCATCTTAGAGCGCGTGGAATGGCGAGTAAAATGCACTGTTAAACTTCAATGATAGGGCAGTCAGAGACCCGATTAGATCATTTTATATTTTGTTTAATATAAGATTTCAGGGAAATCCTATCACATTTGTTCTATTTACGTCGCTCCTATTTCAGTTAGCGTAATGGGCTAACCGGCATCTCAAAGCGCATGAAATGGCGAATAAAATGGACTATTAAACTTCTAGGGTAAGGCAAACAGAGACCCGATTAGATCATTTTATATTACGGTTAATATAAGAATTCAGCGTAATTCTATCACATTTCTTCAAATTACGTCGCTCCTATTTCAGATAGCGTACTGGGCTGGCCGGCATCATAAAGCGCGTGGAATGGCGAGTAAAATGCACTATTAAACTTCTATGATAGGGCAATCAGTGACCCGATTAGATCATTTTATATTATAGTTAATTTAAGAATACAGCGAAATTCTATCACATTTGTTCAATTTACGTCGCTCCTATTTCAGATAGCGTATTGGGCTATGCGGCATCTTAAAGCGCTCGGAATGGCGAGTAAAATGCACTATTAAACTTCTATGCTAGGGCAATCAGAGACCCGATTAGATCATTTTATATTTTGGTTAATATAAGAATTCAGTGAAATTCTATCACATTTGTTCAATTTACGTCGCTCTTATTTCAGATAGCGTATTGGGCAAAGCGGCATCTCAAAGCGTATGAAATGGCGAATAAAATGCACTATTAAAGTTCTAGGCTCGGGCGAACAGAGATCCGATTAGTTCATTTTACATTATGGTTAATAAAAGAATTCAGCGAAATTCTATCACATTTGTTCCACTTATATCGCTCCAATTTCAGATAGCGTATTAGGCTAAGCGGCATCTCAAAGCGCATGAAATGACGAGTAAAATGCACTATTAAAGTTCTAAGGTAGGGCAAACAGAGACCCGATTAGATCATTTTATATTATGGTTAATTTAAGAATTTAGCAAAATTCTATCACATTCGTTCAATTTAGGTCGCTCCTATTTCAGATAGCGTATTGGGCTAAGCGGCATCTCAAAGCGCATGAAATGCCGAGTGAAATGCACTATAAGACTTCTATGGTAGGGCGAACAGAGACCAGATTAGATCATTTTACATTCTGGTTAATAAAATAATTCAGCGAAATTCTGTCACATTTGTTCAACTTTCGTCGCTCCTATTTCAGATAGCGTATTGAGCTAAGCGGCATCTCGAAGCGCATGAAATGACGAGTGAAATGCACTATTAAACTTCTATGGTAGGGCGAACAGAGACCCGATTAGATCATTTTACATTAAGGTTAATATAAGTATAATATAATATAATATAAAACTTCTAGGGTAGGGCAAACAGAGACCCGATTAGATCATTTTATATTTTGTTTAATATAAGAATTCAGCGAAATTCTATCACATTTGTTCAATTTACGTCGCTCCTATTTCAGACAGCTTATTGGGCTTAGCGGCATCTCAAAGCGCATGAAATGGCGAACAAAATGCACTATTAAACTTCTAGGGTAGGGCAAACAGAGACCCGATTAGATCATTTTATATTATGGTTAATTTAAGAATTCAGCGAAATTCTATCACATTTGTTCAATTTACGTCGCTCCTATTTCAGATAGCGTATTCGGCTAAGCGGCATCTCAAAGCGCATGAAATGGCGAATAAAATGCACTATTAAACTTCTAGGCTAGGGCGAACAGAGACCCGATTAGATCATTTTACATTATGGTTAATAAAAGAATTCAGCGAAATTCTATCACATTTGTTCAACTTACGTCGCTCCTATTTCAGATAGCGTACTGGGCTAGGCGCCATCTTAAAGCGCGTGGAATGGCGAGTAAAATGCACAGCCAACTTTTATGATAGGGCAATCAGAGACCCGATTAGCTCATTTTATATTTTGTTTAATATAAGATTTCATGGAAATTCTATCACATTTGTTCAATTTACGTCGCTCCTATTTCAGATAGCGTACTGGGCTAGGTGGCATCTTAAAGCGCGTGGAATGGCGAGTAAAATGCACTATTAAAATTCTATGATAAGGCAATCAGAGACCCCTTTAGATCATTTTATATTATGATTAATTTAAGAATTCAGCAAAATTCTATCACACTTGTTCAATTTACGTCGCTCCTATTTCAGATAGCGTACTGGGCTAGGCGGCATCTTAAAGCGCGTGGAATGGCGAGTAAAACGCACTACTAAACTTCTATGATATGGCAATCAGTGATCCGATTAGATCATTTTATATTTTGTATAATATCAGATTTCAGTGAATTTCTATCACATTTGTTCAATTTACGTCGCTCCAAATTCAGATAGCGTATTCGGCTAAGCGGAATCTCAAAGCGCATGAAATGGCGAGTAAAATGCACTATTAAACTTCTAGGGTACGGCAAGCAGAGACCCGATTACATCATCTCATATTATGGTTAATTTAAGAATTCAGCAAAATTCTATCACATTTGTTCAATTTACGTCGCTCCTATTTCAGATAGCGTATTGGGCTAGGCGGCATCTCAAAGAGCATGAAATGGCGAGTAAAATGCACTATTAGACTTCTATGGTAGGGCGAACAGAGACCCGATTAGATCATTTTACATTAAGGTTAATATAAGTATAATATAATATAATATAAAACTTCTAGGGTAGGGCAAACAGAGACCCGATTAGATCATTTTATATTTTGTTTAATATAAGAATTCAGCGAAATTCTATCACATTTGTTCAATTTACGTCGCTCCTATTTCAGACAGCTTATTGGGCTTAGCGGCATCTCAAAGCGCATGAAATGGCGAACAAAATGCACTATTAAACTTCTAGGGTAGGGCAAACAGAGACCCGATTAGATCATTTTATATTATGGTTAATTTAAGAATTCAGCGAAATTCTATCACATTTGTTCAATTTACGTCGCTCCTATTTCAGATAGCGTATTCGGCTAAGCGGCATCTCAAAGCGCATGAAATGGCGAATAAAATGCACTATTAAACTTCTAGGCTAGGGCGAACAGAGACCCGATTAGATCATTTTACATTATGGTTAATAAAAGAATTCAGCGAAATTCTATCACATTTGTTCAACTTACGTCGCTCCTATTTCAGATAGCGTACTGGGCTAGGCGCCATCTTAAAGCGCGTGGAATGGCGAGTAAAATGCACAGCCAACTTTTATGATAGGGCAATCAGAGACCCGATTAGCTCATTTTATATTTTGTTTAATATAAGATTTCATGGAAATTCTATCACATTTGTTCAATTTACGTCGCTCCTATTTCAGATAGCTTATTGGGCTAAGCGGCATGTCAAAGCGCATGAAATGACGAGTGAAATGCACTGTTAAACTTCTATGATATTGCAATCAGAGACCCGATTAGATCATTTTATATTTTGTTTAATGTAAGATTTCAGGGAAATTCTATCACATTTGTTCAATTTACGTCGCTCCTATTTCAGATAGCTTATTGGGCTAAGCGGCATCTGAAGGCGCATGAAATGGCGAGTAAAATGCACTATTAAACTTCTAGGGTAGGGCAAACAGAGACCCGATGAGATCATTTTATATTATGGTTAATTTAAGATGTCAGCAAAATTTTATCACATATGTTCAATTTACTTCGCTCCTATTTCAGATAGCGTTCTGGGCTAGGCGGCATCTTAAAGCGCGTGGAATGGCGCGTAATATGCACTACTAAACTTCTATGATAGGGCAATCAGAGACCCGATTAGATCATTTTATATTTTGGTTAATATAAGAATTCAGCGAAATTCTATCACATTTGTTCAATTTACGTCGCTCCTATTACAGATAACTTATTGTGCTTAGCGGCATCTTAAAGCGCATGAAGTGACGAGTGAAATGCACTATTAAACTTCTAGGGTAGTGCAAACAGAGACCCGATTAGATCATTTTACATTATGGTTAATGTAAGAATTCAGCGTAATTCTATCACATTTGTTCAACTTACGTCGCTCCTATTTCAGATAGCGTACTGGGCTAGGCGGCATCTTAAAGCGCGTGGAATGGCGAGTAAAATGCACTGCTCAACTTCTAGGCTAGGGCGAACAGAGACCCGATCAGATCATTTTACATTATGGTTAATAAAAGAATTCAGAGAAATTCTATCACATTTGTTCAAATTACGTCGCTCCTATATCAGATAGCGTACTGGGCTAAGCGGCATCTCAAAGTGCATGAAATGGCGAGTGAAATGCACTATTAAACTTCTCGGATAAGGCAAACAGAGACCCGATTAGATCATTTTATATTACGGTTAATATAAGAATTCAGCGTAATTCTATCACATTTGTTCATCTTACGTCGCTCCTATTTCAGATAGCGTACTGGGCTAGGCGGCATCTTAAAGCGCGTGGAAGGGCGAGTAAAATGCACTACTATACTTCTATGATACAGTAATCAGAGACCCGATTACATCATTTTATATTTTGTTTAATATAAGATTTCAGGGAAATTCTATCACATTTGATCAATTTACGTCGCTCCTATTTCAGATAGCGTATTGGGCTAAGCGGCATCTCAAAGCGCATGAAATGGCGAATAAAATGCACTATTAAACTTCTAGGCTAGGGCGAACAGAGACCCGATTAGATCATTTTACATTATGGTTAATAAAAGAATTCAGCGAAATTCTATCACATTTGTTCAACTTACGTCGCTCCTATTTCAGATAGCGTACTGGGCTAGGCGCCATCTTAAAGCGCGTGGAATGGCGAGTAAAATGCACAGCTCAACTTTTATGATAGGGCAATCAGAGACCCGATTAGCTCATTTTATATTTTGTTTAATATAAGATTTCATGGAAATTCTATCACATTTGTTCAATTTACGTCGCTCCTATTTCGGATAGCTTATTGGGCTAAGCGGCATGTCAAAGCGCATGAAATGACGAGTGAAATGCACTGTTAAACTTCTACGATATTGCAATCAGAGACCCGATTAGATCATTTTATATTTTGTTTAATATAAGATTTAAGGGAAATTCTATCACATTTGTTCAATTTACGTCGCTCCTATTTCAGATAGCTTATTGGGCTGAGCGGCATCTGAAGGCGCATGAAATGGCGAGTAAAATTCACTATTAAACTTCTAGGGTAGGGCAAACAGAGACCCGATGAGATCATTTTATATTATGGTTAATTTAAGATGTCAGCAAAATTTTATCACATTTGTTCAATTTACGTCGCTCCTATTTCAGATAGCGTACTGGGCTAGGCGGCATCTTAAAGCGCGTGGAATGGCGTGTAATATGCACTACTAAACTTCTATGATAGGGCAATCAGAGACCCGATTAGATCATTTTATATTTTGGTTAATATAAGAATTCAGCGAAATTCTATCACATTTGTTCAATTTACGTCCCTCCTATTACAGATAACTTATTGTGCTTAGCGGCATCTCAAAGCGCATGAAGTGACGAGTGAAATGCACTATTAAACTTCTAGGGTAGGGCGAACAGAGACCCGATTAGATCATTTTACATTAAGGTTAATATAAGAATTCACGGAAATTCTATCACATTTGTTCAATTTACGTCGCTGCTATTTCAGATAGCGTATTGGGCTAAGCGGCATTTCAAAGCGCATGAAATGGCGAGTAAAATGCACTATTAAACTTCTCGGATAAGGCAAACAGAGACCCGATTAGATCATTTTATATTACGGTTAATATAAGAATTCAGCGTAATTCTATCACATTTGTTCATCTTACGTCGCTCCTATTTCAGATAGCGTACTGGGCTAGGCGGCATCTTAAAGCGCGTGGAAGGGCGAGTAAAATGCACTACTATACTTCTATGATACAGTAATCAGAGACCCGATTACATCTTTTTATATTTTGTTTAATATAAGATTTCAGGGAAATTCTATCACATTTGATCAATTTACGTCGCTCCTATTTCAGATAGCGTATTGGGCTAAGCGGCATCTCAAAGCGCATGAAATGGCGAATAAAATGCACTATTAAACTTCTAGGCTAGGTCGAACAGAGACCTGATTAGATCATTTTACATTATGGTTAATAAAAGAATTCAGCGAAATTCTATCACATTTGTTCAACATACGTCGCTCCTATTTCAGATAGCGTACTGGGCTAGGCGCCATCTTAAAGCGCGTGGAATGGCGAGTAAAATGCACTGCTCAACTTTTATGGTAGGGCAATCAGAGACCCGATTTGCCCATTTTATAATTTGTTTAATATAAGATTTCATGGAAATTCTATCACATTTGTTCAATTTAAGTCGCTCCTATTTCAGATAGCTTATTGGGCTTAGCGGCATCTCAAAGCGCATGAAGTGACGAGTGAAATGCACTATTAAACTTCTAGGGTAGGGCAAACAGAGACCCGATTAGATCATTTTATATTATGGTTAATTTAAGAATTCAGCAAAATTCTATCACATTTGTTCAACTTACGTCGCTCCTATTTCAGATAGCGTACTGGGCTAGGCGCCATCTTAAAGCGCGTGGAATGGCTAGTAAAATGCACTGCTCAACTTCTAGGCTAGGGCGAACATAGACCCGATTAGATCATTTCATATTATGGTTAATTTAAGAATTCAGCAAAATTCTATCACATTTGTAAAATTTACGTCGCTCCTATTACAGATAGCTTATTGGGCTTAGCGGCATATCAAAGCGCATGAAATGACGAGTGAAATGCACTATTAAACTTCTAGGGTCGGGCAAACAGAGACCCGATTAGATCATTTTATATTATGGTTAATTTAAGAATTCAGCAAAATTCTATCACATTTGCTCAATTAACGTCGCTCCTATTTCAGATAGCGTACTGGGCTAGGTGGCATCTTAAAGCGCGTGGAATGGCGAGTAAAATGCACTATTAAAATTCTATGATAAGGCAATCAGAGACCCGTTTAGATCATTTTATATTATGGTTAATTTAAGAATTCTGCAAAATTCTATCACATTTGTTCAATTTACGTCGCTCCTATTTCAGATAGCATACTGGGCTAGGCGGCATCTTAAAGCGGGTTGAATGGCGAGTAGAATGCACTATTAAAATTCTATGATAGGGCAATCAGAGACCCGATTAGATCATTTTATATTTTGGTTAATATAAGAATTCAGCGAAATTCTATCACATTTGTTCAATTTCCATCGCTCCTATTACAGATAGCTTATTGGGCTCAGCGGCATCTCAAAGCGCATGAAATGACGAGTGAAACGCACTATTAAACTTCTAGGCTAGGGCGGACAGAGACCCGAGCAGATCATTTTACATTATGGCTAATAAAACAAATCAGCGAAATTCTATCACATTTGTTCAATTTAAGTCGCTCCTATTTCAAATAGCGTACTGGGCTCAGCGGCATCTCAAACCGCATGAAATGGCGAGCAAAATGCACTATTAAACTTCTAGGGTAGGGCAAACAGAGACCCGATTAGATCATTTTATGTTATGCTTAATTTAAGAATTCAGCGAAATTCTATCACATTTGTTCAACTTACGTCGCTCCTATTTCAAATAGCGTATTGGGCTAAGCGGCATCTCAAAGCGCATGAAATGGGGAACAAAATGCACTATTAAACTTCTAGGGTAGGGCAAACAGAGACCCGATTAGATCATTTTGTACTATGGTTAATTTAAGAATTCAGCAAAATTCTATTACATTTGTTCAATTTACGTCGGTCCTATTGCAGATAGCGAACTGGGTTATGCGGCATCTTAAAGCGCTCGGAATGGCGAGTAAAATGCACTATTAAACTTCTATGCTAGGGCAATCAGAGACCCGATTAGATCATTTTATATTTTGGTTAATATAAGAATTCAGTGAAATTCTATCACATTTGTTCAATTTACGTCGCTCCTATGTCAGATAGCGTATTGGGCAAAGCGGCATCTCAAAGCGTATGAAATGGCGAATAAAATGCACTATTAAAGTTCTAGGCTCGGGCGAACAGAGATCCGATTAGATCATTTTACATTCTGGTTAATAAAATAATTCAGCGAAATTCTATCACATTTGTTCAACTTTCGTCGCTGATATTTCAGATAGCGTATTGGGCTAAGCGGCATCTCAAAGCGCATGAAATGGCGAGTAAAATGCACTATTAAACTTCTAGGGTAGGGCAATCAGTGACACGATTAGATCATTTTATATTATAGTTAATTTAAGAATTCAGCGAAATTCTATCACATTTTTTCAATTTACGTCGCTCCTATTTCAGATAGCTTATTGGGCTAACCGGCATCTCAAAGCGCATGAAATGACGAGTGAAATGCACTATTAAACTTCTAGGATAGGGCGAACGGAGACGCGATTAGATCATTTTACATTAATGTTAATATAAGAATTCAGGGAAATTCTATCACATTTGTTCAATTTACGTCGCTCCTATTTCCGATAGCGTACTGGGCTAGGCGGCATCTTAAAGCGCGTGGAATGGTGAGGAAAATGCACTACTAAACTTCTATGATAGGGCAATCAGGGACCCGATTAGATCATTTTATATTTTGTATAATATCAGATTTCAGGGAATTTGTATCACATTTGTTCAATTTACGTCGCTCCTAATTCAGATAGCGTATTCGGCTAAGCGGCATCTCAAAGCGCATGAAATGGCGAATGAAATGCACTCTTTAACTTCTAGGCTAGGGCGAACAGAGACCCGATCAGATCATTTTACATTATGGTTAATTTAAGAATTCAGCGAAATTCTATCACATTTGTTCAATTTACGTCGCTCCTATTTCAGACATCGTATTGGGGTAAGCGGCATCTCAAAGCGCATGAAATGGCGAGTAAAATGCACTATTAAACTTCTAGGATAAGGCAAACAGAGACCCGATTAGATCATTTTATATTACGGTTAATATAAGAATTCAGCGTTATTCTATCACATTTGTTCAATTTACGTCGCCCCTATTTCAAATAGCGTATTGTGCTAAGCGGCATCTCAAAGCGCATGAAATGGCGAGTGAAATGCACTATTAGACTTCTATGGTAGGGCGAACAGAGACCCGATTAGATCATTTTACATTAAGGTTAATATAAGAATTCAGGGAAATTCTATCACATTTGTTCAATTTACGTCGCTCCTATTCCATATAGCGTACTGGGCTAGGCGGCATCTTAAAGCGCGCGGAATGGCGAGTAAAATGCACTATTAAACTTCTAGGGTAGGTCAAACAGAGACCCGATTAGATCATTTTATATTTTGGTTAATATAAGAATTCAGCGAAATTCTATCACATTTGTTCAACTTACGTCGCTCCTATTTCAGATAGCGTATTGGGATAAGCGGCATCTCAAAGCGCATGAAATGGCGAGTAAAATGCACAATTAACTACTAGGGTAGGGTAAACAGAGACCCGATTAGATCATTTTATATTGTGGTTAATTTAAGCATTCAGTAAAATTCTATCACATTTGTTCAATTTACGTCGCTCCTATTTCAGATAGGGTATTGGGCTAAGCGGCATCTCACAGCCCATGAAATGGCGAGTAAAATGCACTATCAAACTTCTAGGATAAGGCAAGCAGAAACCGGATCAGATCATTTTATATTACGGTTAATATAAGAATTCAGCGTAATTCTATCACATTTGTTCAACTTACGTCGCTCCTATTTCAGATAGCGTACTGGGCTAGGCGGCATCTTAAAGCGCGCGGAATGCGTGTAAAATGCACTATTAAACTTCTATGCTAGGGCAATCAGAGACCAGATTAGATCATTTTATATTTGGTTAATATAAGAATTCAGTGAAATTCTATCACATTTGTTCAACTTACGTCGCTCCTAATTTAGATAGCGTACTGGGCTAGGCGGCATCTTAAAGCGCGCGGAATGGCGAGTAAAATGCACTGCTAAACATCTATGATAGGGCAATCAGAGACCCGATTAGATCATTTTATATTTTGTTTAATATAAGGTTTCAGGGAAATTCTATCACATTTGTTTAATTTACGTCGCTCCTATTTCAGATAGCGTATTGGGCGAAGCGGCATCTCAAAGCGCATGAAATGTCGACTAAAATGCACTATTAAACTTCTAGGGTAGGGCAAGCAGAGACCCGGTTAGATCATTTTATATTAGGGTTAACTTAAGAATTCAGCAAAATTCTATCACATTCGTTCAATTTAGGTCGCTCCTATTTCAGATAGCGTTCTGGGATAGGCGGCATCTTAAAGCGCGTGGAATGGCGAGTAGAATGCACTACTAAACTTCTATGATAGGGCAATCAGAGACCCGATTAGATCATTTTATATTTTGTTTAATATAAGATTTCAGGGAAATTCTATCACATTTGTTCAATTTACATCGCTCCTATTTCAGATAGCGTGTTGGGCTAAGCGGCATCTCAAAGCGCATGAAATGGCGAGTAAAATGCAATACTAAACTTCTAGCATAAGGCAAACAGAGACCCGATTAGATCATTTTATATTTTGGTTAATATAAGAATTCAGCGAAATTCTATCACATTTGTTCAACTTATGTCGCTCCTATTTCAGATAGCGTATTGGGATAAGCGGCATCTCAAAGCGCATGAAATGGCGACTAAAATGCACTATTAAACTTCTAGGGTAGGGCAAGCAGAGACCCGGTTAGATCATTTTATATTAGGGTTAATTTAAGAATTCAGCAAAATTCTATCACATTCGTTCAACTTATGTCGCTCCTATTTCAGATAGCGTATTGGGATAAGCGGCATCCCAAAGCGCATGAAATGGCGAGTAAAATTCACAATTAAACTACTAGGGTAGGGCAAACAGAGACCCGATTAGATCATTTTATATTGTGGTTAATTTAAGCATTCAGCAAAATTCTATCACATTTGTTCTATTTACGTCGCTCCTATTTCAGTTAGCGTATTGGGCTAACCGGCATCTCAAAGCGCATGAAATGGCGAATAAAATGGACTATTAAACTTCTAGGGTAGGGCAAACAGAGACCCGATTAGATCATTTTATATTTTGTTTAATTTAAGAATTCAGCAAGATTCTATCACATTTGTTGAATTTACGTCGCTCCTATTTCAGATAGCGTACTGAGCTAGGCGGCATGCTAAAGCGCGTGGAGTGGCGAGTAAAATGCACTACTAATCTTCTATGATGGGGCAATCAGAGACCCGATTAGATCATTTTATATTTTGTTTAATATAAGATTTCAGGGAAATTCTATCACATTTGTTCAACTTTCGTTGCTCCTATTTCAGATAGCGTATTGGGTTAAGCGGCATCGCAAAGCGCATGAAATGGCGAGCAAAATGCACTATTAAACTTCTAGGGTAGGGCAAACAGAGACCCGATTAGATCATTTTATATTATGGTTAATTTAAGAATTCAGCAAAATTCTATCACATTTGTTCAATTTACGTCGCTCCTATTTCGGATAGCGTACTGGGCTAGGCGGCATCCTAAAGCGCGTGGAGTGGCGAGTAAAATGCACTATTAAAGTTGTATGATAGGGCAATCAGAGACGCGATTAGATCATTTTATATTTTGTTTAATACAAGATTTCAGGGAAATTCTATCACATTTGTTCAATTCGTGTCGCTGATATTTCAGATAGCGTATTGGTCTAAGCGGCATCTCAAAGCGCATGAAATGGCGAGTAAAATGCACTATTAAACTCCTAGGGTAGGGCAAACAGAGACCCGATTAGATCATTTTATATTATGATTAATTTAAGAATTCAGCAAGATTCTATCACATTTGTTGAGTTTACGTCGCTCCTATTTCAGATAGCGTACTGGGCTAGGCGGCATCTTAAAGCGCGTGGAATCGCGAGTAAAATGCACTGTTAAACTTCAATGATAGGGCAGTCAGAGACCCGATTAGATCATTTTATATTTTGTTTAATATAAGATTTCAGGGAAATCCTATCACATTTGTTCTATTTACGTCGCTCCTATTTCAGTTAGCGTATTGGGCTAACCGGCATCTCAAAGCGCATGAAATGGCGAATAAAATGGACTATTAAACTTCTAGGGTAGGGCAAACACAGACCCGATTAGATCATTTTATATTATAGTTAATTTACGAATTCAGCGAAATTCTATCACATTTGTTCAATTTACGTCGCTCCTATTTCAGATAGCGTCTTGGGCTAAGCGGCAACTGAAAGCGCATGAAATGACGAGTGAAATGCACTATTAAACTTCTAGGGTAGGGCAAACAGAGACCCGATTAGATCATTTTATATTATGGTTAATTTAAGAATTCAGCAAGATTCTATCACATTTGTTGAATTTACGTCGCTCCTATTTCAGATAGCGTACTGGGCTGGCCGGCATCTTAAAGCGCGTGGAATGGCTAGTAAAATACACTATTAAACTTCTATGATAGGGCAATCAGTGACCCGATTAGATCATTTTATATTATAGTTAATTTAAGAATTCAGCGAAATTCTATCACATTTGTTCAATTTACGTCGCACCTGTTTCAGATAGCGTATTGGGGTAAGCGGCATCGCAAAGCCCATGAAATGGCGAGTAGAATGCAATACTAAACTTCTAGGATAAGGCAAACAGAGATCCGATTGGATCATTTTATATTTTTGTTAATATAAGAATTCAGCGAAATTCTATCACATTTGTTCAATTTACGTCGCTCATATTTCCGATAGCGTATTGGGCTAAGCGGCATCTCAAAGCGCATGAAATGGCGAGTAAAATGCACTATTAAACTTCTACGGTAGGGCAATCAGTGACCCGATTAGATCATTTTATATTATAGTTAATTTACGAATTCAGCGAAATTCTATCACATTTGTTCAATTTACGTCGCTCCTATTTCAGATAGCGTATTGGGCTAAGCGGCAACTGAAAGCGCATGAAATGACGAGTGAATTGCACTATTAAACTTCTAGGGTAGGGCAAACAGAGACCCGATTAGATCATTTTGTACTATGGTTAATTGAAGAATTCAGCAAAATTCTATCACGTTTGTTCAATTTACGTCGCTCCTATTGCAGATAGCGTGTTGGGTTAAGCGGCATCTCGAAGCGCATGAAATGGCGAGTATAATGCACTATTAAACTTCTAGGATAAGGCAAACAGATACCCGATTAGATCATTTTATATTATGGTTAATATAAGAATTCAGCGAAATTCTATCACATTTGTTCAATTTACGTCGCTCATATTTCAGATAGCGTATTGGGCAAAGCGGCATCTCAAAGCGCATGAAATGGCAAGTAAAATGCGCTATTAAACTTCTAGGATAAGGCAAACGGAGACCCGATTAGTTCATTTTATATTACGGTTTATATAAGAATTCAGCGTAATTCTATCACATTTCTTCAAATTACGTCGCTCCTATTTCAGATAGCGTACTGGGCTGGCCGGCATCTTAATCCGCGTGGAATGCCGAGTAAAATGCACTATTAAGCTTCTATGATAGGGCATTCACAGACCCGATTAGATCATTTTATATTTTGTTTAATATAAGATTTCAGGGAAATTCTATCACATTTGTTCAATTTACGTCGCTCATATTTCAGATAGCGTATTGGGCTAAGCGGCATCTCAAAGCGCATGAAATGGCGAGTAGAATGCACTATTAAACTTCTAGGGTAGTGCAAACAGAGACCCGATTAGATCATTTTATATTTTGGTTAATATAAGAATTCAACGAAATTCTATCACATTTGTAAAATTTACGTCGCTCCTATTACAGATAGCTTATTGGGCTTAGCGGCCTATCAAAGCGCATGAAATGACGAGTGAAATGCACTATTAAACTTCTAGGGTAGGGCAAACAGAGACCCGATTAGATCATTTTATATTATGGTTAATTTAAGAATTCAGCGTAATTCTATCACATTTGTTCATCTTACGTCGCTCCTATTTCAGATAGCCTACTGACCTAGGCGGCATCTTAAAGCGCGTGGAAGGGCGAGTAAAGTGCACTACTAAACTGCTATGATAGAGCAATCAGAGACCCGATTAGATCATTTTATATTTTGTTTAATATAAGATTTCAGGGAAATTCCATCACATTTGTTCTATTTACGTCGGTCCTATTTCAGATAGCGTATTGGGCTAAGCGGCATCACAAAGCACATGAAATGGCGAACAAAATGCACTATTAAACTTCAAGGCTATGGCGAACAGAGATCAGATTTGATCATTTTATATTTTGGTTAACATAAGAATTCTGCGAAATTCTATCACATTTGTTCAATTAACGTCGCTCCTATTTCAGATAGCATATTGGGCTTAGCGGCATCTCAAAGCGCATGAAGTGACTAGTGAAATGCACTATTAAACTTCTAGGGTAGGGCAAGCAGAGACCCGATTAGATCATTTTATATTATGGTTAATTTAAGAATTCAGCGAAATTCTATCACATTTGTTCCATTTACGTCGCTCCAATTTCAGATAGCGTATTGGGCTAAGCGGCATCTCAAAGCGCATGAAATGGCGAATAAAATGCACTATTAAACTTCTAGGCTAGGGCGAACTGAGACCCGAGCAGATCATTTTACATTATGGTTAATAAAAGAATTCAGCGTAATTCTATCACATTTGTTCAACTTACGTCGCTCCTATTTCAGATAGCGTATTGGGCTGGCCGGCATCTTAATCCGCGTGGAATGGCGAGTAAAATGCACTATTAAGCTTCTATGATAGGGCATTCACAGACCCGATTAGATCATTTTATATTATGGTTAATATAAGAATTCAGCGAAATTCTATCACATTTGTTCAATTTGCGTCGCTCATATTTCAGATAGCGTATTGGGCTAAGCGGCATCTCAAAGCGCATGAAATGGCGCGTAAAATGCGCTATTAAACTTCTAGGATAAGGCAAACGGAGACCCGATTAGTTCATTTTATATTACGGTTAATATAAGAATTCAGCGTAATTCTATCACATTTCTTCAAATTACGTCGCTCCTATTTCAGATAGCGTACTGGGCTGGCCGGCATCTTAATCCGCGTGGAATGGCGAGTAAAATGCACTATTAAGCTTCTATGATAGGGCATTCACAGACCCGATTAGATCATTTTATATTTTGTTTAATATAAGATTTCAGGGAAATTCTATCACATTTGTTCAATTTACGTCGCTCCTATTTCAGTTAGCGTATTGGGCTAAGCGGCATCTCAAAGCGCATGAAATGTCGAGCAAAACGCACTATTAAACTTCTAGGGTAGGGCAAACAGAGACCCGATTTGATCATTTTGTACTATTGTTAATTTATGAATTCAGCAAAATTCTATCACATTTCTTCAAATTACGTCGCTCCTATTTCAGATAGCGTACTGTGCTGGCCGGCATCTTAAACCGCGTGGAATGGCGAGTAAAATGCACTATTAAACTTCTATGATAGGGCAATCAGTGACCCGATTAGATCATTTTATATTATAGTTAATTTAAGAATTCAGCGAAATTCTATCACATTTGTTCAATTTACGTCGCTCCTATTTCAGATAGCGTATTGGGCTAAGCGGCACCTCAAAGCGCATGAAATGGCGAGCAAAATGCACTATTAAACTTCTATGATAGGGCAATCAGTGACCCGATTAGATCCTTTTATATTATAGTTAATTTAAGAATTCAGCGAAATTCTATCACATTTGTTCAATTTACGTCGCTCCTATTTCAGATAGCGTATTGGGCTAAGCGGCATCTCAAAGCGCATGAAATGGCGAGCAAAATGCACTATTAAACTTCTAGGGTAGGGCAAACAGAGACCCGATTAGATCATTTTATATTTTTGTTAATATAACAATTCAGCGAAATTCTATCACATTTGTTCAATTTACGTCGCTCATATTTCCGATAGCGTATTGGGCTAAGCGGCATGTCAAAGCGCATGAAATGGCGAGTAAAATGCACTATTAAACTTCTAGGGTAGGGCAATCAGTGACCCGATTAGATCATTTTATATTATAGTTAATATAAGAATTCAGCGAAATTCTATCACATTTGTTCAATTTACGTCGCTCCTATTTCAGATAGCGTATTGGGCTATGCGGCATCGTAGATCGCGTGAAATGGCGAGTAAAATGCACTATTAAACTTCTATGATAGGGCAATCAGAGACCCGATTAGATTATTTTATATTTTGGTTAATTTAAGAATTCAGCAAAATTCTATCACGTTTGTTCAATTTACGTCGCTCCTATTGCAGATAGCGTGTTGGGTTAAGCGGCATCTCGAAGCGCATGAAATGGCGAGTATAATGCACTATTAAACTTCTAGGATAAGGCAAACAGATACCCGATTAGATCATTTTATATTATGGTTAATATAAGAATTCAGCGAAATTCTATCACATTTGTTCAATTTACGTCGCTCCTATTTCAGATAGCGTATTGGGCTATGCGGCATCGTAGAGCGCGTGAAATGGCGAGTAAAATGCACTATTAAACTTCTATGATAGGGCAATCAGAGACCCGATTAGATTATTTTATATTTTGGTTAATATAAGAATTCAGGGAAATTCTATCACATTTGTTCAATTTACGTCGCTCCTATTTCAGATATCGTATTGGGCTAAGCGTCATCTCAAAGCGCATGAAATGACGAGTGAAATGCACTATTATACATCTAGGGTAGGGTGAACACAGACCCGAAGAGATCATTTTACATTAAGGTGAATATAAGAATGCAGCGTAATTCTGTCACATTTGTTCAACTTACGTCGCTCCTATTTCAGATAGCGTATTGGGTTAAGCGTCATCTCAAAGCGCATGAAATGACGAGTGAAATGCACTATTAAACTTTTAGGGTAGAGCGAACAGAGACCCGATTAGATCATTTTACATTAAGGTTAATATAAGTATTCAGCGAGATTCTATCACACTTGTTCAATTTACGTCGCTTCTATTTCAGACAGCGTACTGGGCTAGGCGGCATCTTAAAGCGCGTGGAATGGCGAGTAAAATGCACTATTAACCTTCTGTGATAGGGCAATCAGAGACCAGATTAGATCATTTTATACTTTGGTTAATATAAGAATTCACCGAAATTCTATCACATTTGTTCAATTTACGTCGCTCCTATTTCAGATAGCGTATTGGGCTAAGCGGCATCTCAAAGCGCATGAAATGGCGTGTAAAATGCACGATTAAACTTCTAGGGTAGGGCAAACAGAGACCCGATTAGATCATTTTATATTTTGGTTAATATAAGAATTCAGCGAAATTCTATCACATTTGTTCAATTTACGTCGCTCCTATTTCAGATAGCGTACTGGGCTAAGCGGCATCTCAAAGCGCATGAAATGGCGTGTAAAATGCACGATTAAACTTCTAGGGTAGGGCAAACAGAGACCCGATTAGATCATTTTATATTTTGGTTAATATAAGAATTCAGCGAAATTCTATCACATTTGTTCAATTTACGTCGCTCCTATTTCAGACAGCTTATTGGGCCTAGCGGCATCTCAAATCGCATGAAATGGCGAACAAAATGCACTATTAAACTTCTAGGCTAGGGCGAACAGAGACCAGATTAGATCATTTTATATTTTGGTTAATATAAGAATTCTGCGAAATTCTATCACATTTGTTCAATTTACGTCGCTCCTATTTCAAATAGCGTACTGGGCTAGGCGGCATCTTAAAGTGGGTGGAATGGCGAGTAGAATGCACTATTAAAATTCTATGGTAGGGCAAACAGAGACTCGATTAGATCATTTTACATTAATGTTAATAAAAGAATTCAGCGAAATTCTATCACATTTGTTCAACTTACGTCGCTCCTATTACAGATAGCGTATTGGGCTAAGCGGCACCTCAAAGCGCATGAAATGGCGAGTGAAATGCACTATTAAACTTCTAGGGTAGGGCAAACAGAGACCCGATTAGATCATTTTATATTATGGTTAATTTAAGAATTCAGCCAAATTCTATCACATTTGTTCAACTTACGTCGCTCCTATTTCAGATAGCGTATTGGGCTAAGCGGCATCTCAAAGCGCATGAAATGGCGAGCAAAATGCACTATTAAACTTCTAGGGTAGGGCAATCAGTGACCTGATTAGATCATTTTATATTATAGTTAATTTAAGAATTCAGCGAAATTCTATCACATTTGTTCAATTTACGTCGCTCCTATTTCAGATAGCGTATTGGGCTATGCGGCATCTTAGAGCGCGTGAAATGGCGAGTAAAATGCACTATTAAACTTCTATGATAGGGCAATCAGAGACCCGATTAGATTATTTTATATTTTGGTTAATATAAGAATTCAGGGAAATTCTATCACATTTGTTCAATTTACGTCGCTCCTATTTCAGATATCGTATTGGGCTAAGCGTCATCTCAAAGCGCATGAAATGACGAGTGAAATGCACTATTATACATCTAGGGTAGGGTGAACAGAGACCCGATTAGATCATTTTACATTAAGGTTAATATAAGAATGCAGCGTAATTCTGTCACATTTGTTCAACTTACGTCGCTCCTATTTCAGATAGCGTATTGGGTTAAGCGTCATATCAAAGCGCATGAAATGGCGTGTAAAATGCACGATTAAACTTCTAGGGTAGGGCAAACAGAGACCCGATTAGATCATTTTATATTTTGGTTAATATAAGAATTCAGCGAAATTCTATCACATTTGTTCAATTTACGTCGCTCCTATTTCAGACAGCTTATTGGGCCTAGCGGCATCTCAAATCGCATGAAATGGCGAACAAAATGCACTATTAAACTTCTAGGCTAGGGCGAACAGAGACCAGATTAGATCATTTTATATTTTGGTTAATATAAGAATTCTGCGAAATTCTATCACATTTGTTCAATTTACGTCGCTCCTATTTCAGATAGCGTACTGTGCTAGGCGGCATCTTAAAGTGGGTGGAATGGCGAGTAGAATGCACTATTAAAATTCTATGGTAGGGCAAACAGAGACTCGATTAGATCATTTTACATTAATGTTAATAAAAGAATTCAGCGAAATTCTATCACATTTGTTCAACTTACGTCGCTCCTATTACAGATAGCGTATTGGGCTAAGCGGCACCTCAAAGCGCATGAAATGGCGAGTGAAATGCACTATTAAACTTCTAGGGTAGGGCAAACAGAGACCCGATTAGATCATTTTATATTATGGTTAATTTAAGAATTCAGCCAAATTCTATCACATTTGTTCAATTTGCGTCGCTCCTATTTCAGATAGCGTACTGGGCTAGGCGGAATCTTAAAGCGCGTGGATCGGCGAGTAAAATGCACTATTAAACTTCTATGATAGGGCAATCAGAGACCCGATTAGATCATTTTATATTTTGGTTAATATAAGAATTCAGCGAAATTCTGTCACAATTGTTCTATTTACGTCGCTCCCATTTCAGATAGCGTATTGGGCTAAGCGGCATCTCAAAGCGCTTGAAATGGCGAGTGAAATGCACTATTAAACTTCTAGGGTAGGGCGAACAGAGACCCGATTAGATCATTTTACATTAAGGTTAATATAAGTATTCAGGGAAATTCTATCACATTTGTTCAATTTACGTCGCTCCTATTTCAGATAGCGTATTGGGCTAAGCGGCATCTCAAAGAGCATGAAATGGCGAGTAAAATGCACTGGTAAACTTCTAGGGTAGGGCAAACAGAGACCCGATTAGATCATTTCATATTATGGTTTATTTAAGAATTCAGAAAAATTCTATCACATTTGTTCAATTTACGTCGCTGATATTTCAGATAGCGTATTGGGCTAAGCGGCATCTCAATGCGCATGAAATGGCGAGTAAAATGCACTATTAAACTTCTAGGATAGGGCAAACAGAGACCCGAATCGTTCATTTTATATTACGGTTAATATAAGAATTCAGCGTAATTCTATCACATTTGTTCAACGTACGTCGCTCCTATTTCAGATAGCGTACTGGGTTAGGCGGCATCTTAAAGCGCGTGGAATGGCGGGTAAAATGCACTATTAAACTTCTATGATAGGGCTATCAGAGACCCGATTAGATCATTTTATATTTTGGTTAATATAAGAATTCAGCGAAATTCTATCACATTTGTTCAATTTACGTCGCTCCTATTTCAGATAGCGTATTGGGCTGAGCGGCATCTCAAAGCGCATGAAATGGCGAGTAAAATGCACAATTAAACTTCTAGGGTAGGGCAAACAGAGACCCGATTAGATCATTTTATATTATGGTTAATTTAAGAATTCAGCAAAATCCTATCACATTTGTTCAATTTACGTCGCTCCTATTTCGGATAGCGTACTGGGCTAGGCGGCATCCTAAAGCGCGTGGAGTGGCGAGTAAAATGCACTATTAAACTTGCATGATAGGGCAATCAGAGACGCGATTAGATCATTTTATATTTTGTTTAATACAAGATTTCAGGGAAATTCTATCACATTTGTTCAATTCGTGTCGCTCATATTTCAGATAGCGTATTGGGCTAAGCGGCATCTCAAAGCGCATGAAATGGCGAGTAAAATGCACTGTAAAACTTCAATGATAGGGCAGTCAGAGACCCGATTAGATCATTTTATATTTTGTTTAATTTAAGAATTCAGCAAGATTCTATCACATTTGTTGAATTTACGTCGCTCCTATTTCAGATAGCGTACTGGGCTAGGCGGCATCTTAGAGCGCGTGGAATGGCGAGTAAAATGCACTGTTAAACTTCAATGATAGGGCAGTCAGAGACCCGATTAGATCATTTTATATTTTGTTTAATATAAGATTTCAGGGAAATCCTATCACATTTGTTCTATTTACGTCGCTCCTATTTCAGTTAGCGTATTGGGCTAACCGGCATCTCAAAGCGCATGAAATGGCGAATAAAATGGACTATTAAACTTCTAGGGTAAGGCAAACAGAGACCCGATTAGATCATTTTATATTACGGTTAATATAAGAATTCAGCGTAATTCTATCACATTTCTTCAAATTACGTCGCTCCTATTTCAGATAGCGTACTGGGCTGGCCGGCATCATAAAGCGCGTGGAATGGCGAGTAAAATGCACTATTAAACTTCTATGATAGGGCAATCAGTGACCCGATTAGATCATTTTATATTATAGTTAATTTAAGAATACAGCGAAATTCTATCACATTTGTTCAATTTACGTCGCTCCTATTTCAGATAGCGTATTGGGCTATGCGGCATCTTAAAGCGCTCGGAACGGCGAGTAAAATGCACTATTAAACTTCTATGCTAGGGCAATCAGAGACCCGATTAGATCATTTTATATTTTGGTTAATATAAGAATTCAGTGAAATTCTATCACATTTGTTCAATTTACGTCGCTCCTATTTCAGATAGCGTATTGGGCAAAGCGGCATCTCAAAGCGTATGAAATGGCGAATAAAATGCACTATTAAAGTTCTAGGCTCAGGCGAACGGAGATCCGATTAGTTCATTTTACATTATGGTTAATAAAAGAATTCAGCGAAATTCTATCACATTTGTTCCACTTATATCGCTCCAATTTCAGATAGCGTATTAGGCTAAGCGGCATCTCAAAGCGCATGAAATGACGAGTAAAATGCACTATTAAAGTTCTAAGGTAGGGCAAACAGAGACCCGATTAGATCATTTTATATTATGGTTAATTTAAGAATTCAGCAAAATTCTATCACATTTGTTCAACTTACGTCGCTCCTATTTCAGACAGTGTACTGGGCTAGGCGGCAACTTAAAGCGCGTGGAATGGCGAGTAAAATGCACTACTAAACTTCTATGATAGGGCAATCAGAGACCCGATTAGATCATTTTATATTTTGTTTAATATAAGATTTCAGGGAAATAGTATCACATTTGTTCAATTTACGTCGCTCCTATTCCAGATAGCGTATTCGGCTAAGCGGCATCTCAAAGCGCATGAAATGACGAGTAAAATGCACTATTAAACTTCTAGGGTAGGTCAAGCAGAGACCCGATTAGATCATTTTATATTATGGTTAATTTAAGAATTTAGCAAAATTCTATCACATTCGTTCAATTTAGGTCGCTCCTATTTCAGATAGCGTATTGGGCTGAGCGGCATCTCAAAGCGCATGAAATGGCGAGTAAAATGCACTATTAAACTTCTAGGGTAGGGCAAACAGAGATCCGATTAGATCATTTTATGTTACGTTTAATTTAAGAATTCAGCAAAATTCTATCACAATTGTTCAATTTACGTCGCTCCTATTTCAGATAGCGTACTGGGCTTGGCTGCATCTTAAAGCGCGTGGAAGGGCGAGTAAAATGCACTACTAAACTTCTATGATACGGCAATCAGAGAGCCGATTAGATCATTTTATATTTTGGTTAATATAAGGATTCAGCGAAATTCTATAACATTTGTTCAATTTACGTCGCTCCTATTTCAGATAGCGTACTGGGCTAGGCGGCATCTTAAAGCGCACGAAATGGCGAGTGAAATGCACTATTAAACTTCCAGGGTAGGGCTATCGGAGACCCGATTAGATCATTTTACATTAAGGTTAATATAAGAATTCAGCGAAATTCTCTCACATTTGTTCAATTTACGTCGCTCCTATTTCAGATAGCTTATTGGGCAAAGCGGCATCTCAAAGCGCAAGAAATGGCGAGTAAAATGCACTATTAAACTTCTAGGGTAGGGCAAACAGGGACCGGATAAGATCATTTTATATTATGGTTAATTTAAGAATTCAGCGAAACTCTATCATATTTGTTCAATTTACGTCGGTCCTATTTCAGATAGCGTATTGGGCTAAGCGGCATCTCTAAGCGCATAAAATGGCGAGTGAAATGCACTATTAAACTTCTATGATAGGGCTAGCAGAGACCCGATTAGATCATTTTATATTACGGTTAATATAAGAATTCAGCGTAATTCTATCACATTTGTTCAACTTACGTCGCTCATATTTCAGATAGCGTACTGGGCTAGGCGGCATCTTAAAGCGCACGAAATGGCGAGTAGAATGCCATATTAAACTTCTATTATAGGGCTATCAGAGACCCGATTAGATCATTTTATATTTTGGTTAATATAAGAATCCAGCGAAATTCTATCACATTCGTTCAATTTACGTCGCTCCTATTTCAGATAGCGTATTGGGCTAAGCGGCATCTCAAAGCGCATGAAATGGCGAGTAAAATGCACTGTAAAACTTCAATGATAGGGCAGTCAGAGACCCGATTAGATCATTTTATATTTTGTTTAATTTAAGAATTCAGCAAGATTCTATCACATTTGTTGAATTTACGTCGCTCCTATTTCAGATAGCGTACTGGGCTAGGCGGCATCTTAGAGCGCGTGGAATGGCGAGTAAAATGCACTGTTAAACTTCAATGATAGGGCAGTCAGAGACCCGATTAGATCATTTTATATTTTGTTTAATATAAGATTTCAGGGAAATCCTATCACATTTGTTCTATTCACGTCGCTCCTATTTCAGTTAGCGTATTGGGCTAACCGGCATCTCAAAGCGCATGAAATGGCGAATAAAATGGACTATTAAACTTCTAGGGTAAGGCAAACAGAGACCCGATTAGATCATTTTATATTACGGTTAATATAAGAATTCAGCGTAATTCTATCACATTTCTTCAAATTACGTCGCTCCTATTTCAGATAGCGCACTGGGCTGGCCGGCATCATAAAGCGCGTGGAATGGCGAGTAAAATGCACTATTAAACTTCTATGATAGGGCAATCAGTGACCCGATTAGATCATTTTATATTATAGTTAATTTAAGAATACAGCGAAATTCTATCACATTTGTTCAATTTACGTCGCTCCTATTTCAGATAGCGTATTGGGCTATGCGGCATCTTAAAGCGCTCGGAACGGCGAGTAAAATGCACTATTAAACTTCTATGCTAGGGCAATCAGAGACCCGATTAGATCATTTTATATTTTGGTTAATATAAGAATTCAGTGAAATTCTATCACATTTGTTCAATTTACGTCGCTCCTATTTCAGATAGCGTATTGGGCAAAGCGGCATCTCAAAGCGCATGAAATGGCGAATAAAATGCACTATTAAAGTTCTAGGCTCGGGCGAACAGAGATCCGATTAGTTCATTTTACATTATGGTTAATAAAAGAATTCAGCGAAATTCTATCACATTTGTTCCACTTATATCGCTCCAATTTCAGATAGCGTATTAGGCTAAGCGGCATCTCAAAGCGCATGAAATGACGAGTAAAATGCACTATTAAAGTTCTAAGGTAGGGCAAACAGAGACCCGATTAGATCATTTTATATTATGGTTAATTTAAGAATTCAGCAAAATTCTATCACATTTGTTCAACTTACGTCGCTCCTATTTCAGACAGTGTACTGGGCTAGGCGGCAACTTAAAGCGCGTGGAATGGCGAGTAAAATGCACTACTAAACTTCTATGATAGGGCAATCAGAGACCCGATTAGATCATTTTATATTTTGTTTAATATAAGATTTCAGGGAAATAGTATCACATTTGTTCAATTTACGTCGCTCCTATTCCAGATAGCGTATTCGGCTAAGCGGCATCTCAAAGCGCATGAAATGACGAGTAAAATGCACTATTAAACTTCTAGGGTAGGTCAAGCAGAGACCCGATTAGATCATTTTATATTATGGTTAATTTAAGAATTTAGCAAAATTCTATCACATTCGTTCAATTTAGGTCGCTCCTATTTCAGATAGCGTATTGGGCTAAGCGGCATCTCAAAGCGCATGAAATGGCGAGTGAAATGCACTATAAGACTTCTATGGTAGGGCGAACAGAGACCAGATTAGATCATTTTACATTCTGGTTAATAAAATAATTCAGCGAAATTCTGTCACATTTGTTCAACTTTCGTTGCTCCTATTTCAGATAGCGTATTGAGCTAAGCGGCATCTCGAAGCGCATGAAATGGCGAGTATAATGCACTATTAAACTTCTAGGATGAGGCAAACAGATACCCGATTAGATCATTTTATATTACGGTTAATATAAGATTTCAGGGAAATTCTATCGCATTTGTTCAATTTACGTCGCTCCTATTTCAGATAGCGTATTGGGCTAAGCGGCAACTGAAAGGGCATGAAATGACGAGTGAAATGCACTATTAAACTTCTTGGGTAGGGCGAACAGAGACCCGATTAGATCATTTTACATTAAGGTTAATATAAGAATTCAGGGAAATTCTATCACATTTGTTCAATTTACGTCGCTCCTATTTCAGTTAGCGTATTGGGCTAAGCGGCAACTGAAAGGGCATGAAATGACGAGTGAAATGCACTATTAAACTTCTAGGGTAGGGCGAACAGAGACCCGATTAGATCATTTTACATTAAGGTTAATATAAGAATTCAGGGAAATTCTATCACATTTGTTCAATTTACGTCGCTCCTATTTCAGATAGCGTATTGGGCTGAGCGGCATCTCAAAGCGCATGAAATGGCGAGTAAAATGCACTATTAAACTTCTAGGGTAGGGCAAACAGAGACCCGATTAGATCATTTTATGTTACGTTTAATTTAAGAATTCAGCAAAATTCTTTCACAATTGTTCAATTTACGTCGCTCCTATTTCAGATAGCGTACTGGGCTTGGCTGCATCTTAAAGCGCGTGGAAGGGCGAGTAGAATGCACTACTAAACTTCTATGATACGGCAATCAGAGAGCCGATTAGATCATTTTATATTTTGGTTAATATAAGAATTCAGCGAAATTCTATCACATTTGTTCAATTTACGTCGCTCCTATTTCAGATAGCGTACTGGGCTAAGCGGCATCTCAAAGCGCATGAAATGGCGTGTAAAATGCACGATTAAACTTCTAGGGTAGGGCAAACAGAGACCCGATTAGATCATTTTATATTTTGGTTAATATAAGAATTCAGCGAAATTCTATCACATTTGTTCAATTTACGTCGCTCCTATTTCAGACAGCTTATTGGGCCTAGCGGCATCTCAAATCGCATGAAATGGCGAACAAAATGCACTATTAAACTTCTAGGCTAGGGCGAACAGAGACCAGATTAGATCATTTTATATTTTGGTTAATATAAGAATTCTGCGAAATTCTATCACATTTGTTCAATTTACGTCGCTCCTATTTCAGATAGCGTACTGGGCTAGGCGGCATCTTAAAGTGGGTGGAATGGCGAGTAGAATGCACTATTAAAATTCTATGGTAGGGCAAACAGAGACTCGATTAGATCATTTTACATTAATGTTAATAAAAGAATTCAGCGAAATTCTATCACATTTGTTCAACTTACGTCGCTCCTATTACAGATAGCGTATTGGGCTAAGCGGCACCTCAAAGCGCATGAAATGGCGAGTGAAATGCACTATTAAACTTCTAGGGTAGGGCAAACAGAGACCCGATTAGATCATTTTATATTATGGTTAATTTAAGAATTCAGCCAAATTCTATCACATTTGTTCAATTTGCGTCGCTCCTATTTCAGATAGCGTACTGGGCTAGGCGGAATCTTAAAGCGCGTGGATCGGCGAGTAAAATGCACTATTAAACTTCTATGATAGGGCAATCAGAGACCCGATTAGATCATTTTATATTTTGGTTAATATAAGAATTCAGCGAAATTCTGTCACAATTGTTCTATTTACGTCGCTCCCATTTCAGATAGCGTATTGGGCTAAGCGGCATCTCAAAGCGCTTGAAATGGCGAGTGAAATGCACTATTAAACTTCTAGGGTAGGGCGAACAGAGACCCGATTAGATCATTTTACATTAAGGTTAATATAAGTATTCAGGGAAATTCTATCACATTTGTTCAATTTACGTCGCTCCTATTTCAGATAGCGTATTGGGCTAAGCGGCATCTCAAAGAGCATGAAATGGCGAGTAAAATGCACTGGTAAACTTCTAGGGTAGGGCAAACAGAGACCCGATTAGATCATTTCATATTATGGTTTATTTAAGAATTCAGAAAAATTCTATCACATTTGTTCAATTTACGTCGCTGATATTTCAGATAGCGTATTGGGCTAAGCGGCATCTCAATGCGCATGAAATGGCGAGTAAAATGCACTATTAAACTTCTAGGATAGGGCAAACAGAGACCCGAATCGTTCATTTTATATTACGGTTAATATAAGAATTCAGCGTAATTCTATCACATTTGTTCAACGTACGTCGCTCCTATTTCAGATAGCGTACTGGGTTAGGCGGCATCTTAAAGCGCGTGGAATGGCGGGTAAAATGCACTATTAAACTTCTATGATAGGGCTATCAGAGACCCGATTAGATCATTTTATATTTTGGTTAATATAAGAATTCAGCGAAATTCTATCACATTTGTTCAATTTACGTCGCTCCTATTTCAGATAGCGTATTGGGCTGAGCGGCATCTCAAAGCGCATGAAATGGCGAGTAAAATGCACAATTAAACTTCTAGGGTAGGGCAAACAGAGACCCGATTAGATCATTTTATATTATGGTTAATTTAAGAATTCAGCAAAATCCTATCACATTTGTTCAATTTACGTCGCTCCTATTTCGGATAGCGTACTGGGCTAGGCGGCATCCTAAAGCGCGTGGAGTGGCGAGTAAAATGCACTATTAAACTTGCATGATAGGGCAATCAGAGACGCGATTAGATCATTTTATATTTTGTTTAATACAAGATTTCAGGGAAATTCTATCACATTTGTTCAATTCGTGTCGCTCATATTTCAGATAGCGTATTGGGCTAAGCGGCATCTCAAAGCGCATGAAATGGCGAGTAAAATGCACTGTAAAACTTCAATGATAGGGCAGTCAGAGACCCGATTAGATCATTTTATATTTTGTTTAATTTAAGAATTCAGCAAGATTCTATCACATTTGTTGAATTTACGTCGCTCCTATTTCAGATAGCGTACTGGGCTAGGCGGCATCTTAGAGCGCGTGGAATGGCGAGTAAAATGCACTGTTAAACTTCAATGATAGGGCAGTCAGAGACCCGATTAGATCATTTTATATTTTGTTTAATATAAGATTTCAGGGAAATCCTATCACATTTGTTCTATTTACGTCGCTCCTATTTCAGTTAGCGTATTGGGCTAACCGGCATCTCAAAGCGCATGAAATGGCGAATAAAATGGACTATTAAACTTCTAGGGTAAGGCAAACAGAGACCCGATTAGATCATTTTATATTACGGTTAATATAAGAATTCAGCGTAATTCTATCACATTTCTTCAAATTACGTCGCTCCTATTTCAGATAGCGTACTGGGCTGGCCGGCATCATAAAGCGCGTGGAATGGCGAGTAAAATGCACTATTAAACTTCTATGATAGGGCAATCAGTGACCCGATTAGATCATTTTATATTATAGTTAATTTAAGAATACAGCGAAATTCTATCACATTTGTTCAATTTACGTCGCTCCTATTTCAGATAGCGTATTGGGCTATGCGGCATCTTAAAGCGCTCGGAACGGCGAGTAAAATGCACTATTAAACTTCTATGCTAGGGCAATCAGAGACCCGATTAGATCATTTTATATTTTGGTTAATATAAGAATTCAGTGAAATTCTATCACATTTGTTCAATTTACGTCGCTCCTATTTCAGATAGCGTATTGGGCAAAGCGGCATCTCAAAGCGTATGAAATGGCGAATAAAATGCACTATTAAAGTTCTAGGCTCAGGCGAACGGAGATCCGATTAGTTCATTTTACATTATGGTTAATAAAAGAATTCAGCGAAATTCTATCACATTTGTTCCACTTATATCGCTCCAATTTCAGATAGCGTATTAGGCTAAGCGGCATCTCAAAGCGCATGAAATGACGAGTAAAATGCACTATTAAAGTTCTAAGGTAGGGCAAACAGAGACCCGATTAGATCATTTTATATTATGGTTAATTTAAGAATTCAGCAAAATTCTATCACATTTGTTCAACTTACGTCGCTCCTATTTCAGACAGTGTACTGGGCTAGGCGGCAACTTAAAGCGCGTGGAATGGCGAGTAAAATGCACTACTAAACTTCTATGATAGGGCAATCAGAGACCCGATTAGATCATTTTATATTTTGTTTAATATAAGATTTCAGGGAAATAGTATCACATTTGTTCAATTTACGTCGCTCCTATTCCAGATAGCGTATTCGGCTAAGCGGCATCTCAAAGCGCATGAAATGACGAGTAAAATGCACTATTAAACTTCTAGGGTAGGTCAAGCAGAGACCCGATTAGATCATTTTATATTATGGTTAATTTAAGAATTTAGCAAAATTCTATCACATTCGTTCAATTTAGGTCGCTCCTATTTCAGATAGCGTATTGGGCTGAGCGGCATCTCAAAGCGCATGAAATGGCGAGTAAAATGCACTATTAAACTTCTAGGGTAGGGCAAACAGAGATCCGATTAGATCATTTTATGTTACGTTTAATTTAAGAATTCAGCAAAATTCTATCACAATTGTTCAATTTACGTCGCTCCTATTTCAGATAGCGTACTGGGCTTGGCTGCATCTTAAAGCGCGTGGAAGGGCGAGTAAAATGCACTACTAAACTTCTATGATACGGCAATCAGAGAGCCGATTAGATCATTTTATATTTTGGTTAATATAAGGATTCAGCGAAATTCTATAACATTTGTTCAATTTACGTCGCTCCTATTTCAGATAGCGTACTGGGCTAGGCGGCATCTTAAAGCGCACGAAATGGCGAGTGAAATGCACTATTAAACTTCCAGGGTAGGGCTATCGGAGACCCGATTAGATCATTTTACATTAAGGTTAATATAAGAATTCAGCGAAATTCTCTCACATTTGTTCAATTTACGTCGCTCCTATTTCAGATAGCTTATTGGGCAAAGCGGCATCTCAAAGCGCAAGAAATGGCGAGTAAAATGCACTATTAAACTTCTAGGGTAGGGCAAACAGGGACCGGATAAGATCATTTTATATTATGGTTAATTTAAGAATTCAGCGAAACTCTATCATATTTGTTCAATTTACGTCGGTCCTATTTCAGATAGCGTATTGGGCTAAGCGGCATCTCTAAGCGCATAAAATGGCGAGTGAAATGCACTATTAAACTTCTATGATAGGGCTAGCAGAGACCCGATTAGATCATTTTATATTACGGTTAATATAAGAATTCAGCGTAATTCTATCACATTTGTTCAACTTACGTCGCTCATATTTCAGATAGCGTACTGGGCTAGGCGGCATCTTAAAGCGCACGAAATGGCGAGTAGAATGCCATATTAAACTTCTATTATAGGGCTATCAGAGACCCGATTAGATCATTTTATATTTTGGTTAATATAAGAATCCAGCGAAATTCTATCACATTCGTTCAATTTACGTCGCTCCTATTTCAGATAGCGTATTGGGCTAAGCGGCATCTCAAAGCGCATGAAATGGCGAGTAAAATGCACTGTAAAACTTCAATGATAGGGCAGTCAGAGACCCGATTAGATCATTTTATATTTTGTTTAATTTAAGAATTCAGCAAGATTCTATCACATTTGTTGAATTTACGTCGCTCCTATTTCAGATAGCGTACTGGGCTAGGCGGCATCTTAGAGCGCGTGGAATGGCGAGTAAAATGCACTGTTAAACTTCAATGATAGGGCAGTCAGAGACCCGATTAGATCATTTTATATTTTGTTTAATATAAGATTTCAGGGAAATCCTATCACATTTGTTCTATTCACGTCGCTCCTATTTCAGTTAGCGTATTGGGCTAACCGGCATCTCAAAGCGCATGAAATGGCGAATAAAATGGACTATTAAACTTCTAGGGTAAGGCAAACAGAGACCCGATTAGATCATTTTATATTACGGTTAATATAAGAATTCAGCGTAATTCTATCACATTTCTTCAAATTACGTCGCTCCTATTTCAGATAGCGCACTGGGCTGGCCGGCATCATAAAGCGCGTGGAATGGCGAGTAAAATGCACTATTAAACTTCTATGATAGGGCAATCAGTGACCCGATTAGATCATTTTATATTATAGTTAATTTAAGAATACAGCGAAATTCTATCACATTTGTTCAATTTACGTCGCTCCTATTTCAGATAGCGTATTGGGCTATGCGGCATCTTAAAGCGCTCGGAACGGCGAGTAAAATGCACTATTAAACTTCTATGCTAGGGCAATCAGAGACCCGATTAGATCATTTTATATTTTGGTTAATATAAGAATTCAGTGAAATTCTATCACATTTGTTCAATTTACGTCGCTCCTATTTCAGATAGCGTATTGGGCAAAGCGGCATCTCAAAGCGCATGAAATGGCGAATAAAATGCACTATTAAAGTTCTAGGCTCGGGCGAACAGAGATCCGATTAGTTCATTTTACATTATGGTTAATAAAAGAATTCAGCGAAATTCTATCACATTTGTTCCACTTATATCGCTCCAATTTCAGATAGCGTATTAGGCTAAGCGGCATCTCAAAGCGCATGAAATGACGAGTAAAATGCACTATTAAAGTTCTAAGGTAGGGCAAACAGAGACCCGATTAGATCATTTTATATTATGGTTAATTTAAGAATTCAGCAAAATTCTATCACATTTGTTCAACTTACGTCGCTCCTATTTCAGACAGTGTACTGGGCTAGGCGGCAACTTAAAGCGCGTGGAATGGCGAGTAAAATGCACTACTAAACTTCTATGATAGGGCAATCAGAGACCCGATTAGATCATTTTATATTTTGTTTAATATAAGATTTCAGGGAAATAGTATCACATTTGTTCAATTTACGTCGCTCCTATTCCAGATAGCGTATTCGGCTAAGCGGCATCTCAAAGCGCATGAAATGACGAGTAAAATGCACTATTAAACTTCTAGGGTAGGTCAAGCAGAGACCCGATTAGATCATTTTATATTATGGTTAATTTAAGAATTTAGCAAAATTCTATCACATTCGTTCAATTTAGGTCGCTCCTATTTCAGATAGCGTATTGGGCTAAGCGGCATCTCAAAGCGCATGAAATGGCGAGTGAAATGCACTATAAGACTTCTATGGTAGGGCGAACAGAGACCAGATTAGATCATTTTACATTCTGGTTAATAAAATAATTCAGCGAAATTCTGTCACATTTGTTCAACTTTCGTTGCTCCTATTTCAGATAGCGTATTGAGCTAAGCGGCATCTCGAAGTGCATGAAATGGCGAGTATAATGCACTATTAAACTTCTAGGATGAGGCAAACAGATACCCGATTAGATCATTTTATATTACGGTTAATATAAGATTTCAGGGAAATTCTATCGCATTTGTTCAATTTACGTCGCTCCTATTTCAGATAGCGTATTGGGCTAAGCGGCAACTGAAAGGGCATGAAATGACGAGTGAAATGCACTATTAAACTTCTTGGGTAGGGCGAACAGAGACCCGATTAGATCATTTTACATTAAGGTTAATATAAGAATTCAGGGAAATTCTATCACATTTGTTCAATTTACGTCGCTCCTATTTCAGTTAGCGTATTGGGCTAAGCGGCAACTGAAAGGGCATGAAATGACGAGTGAAATGCACTATTAAACTTCTAGGGTAGGGCGAACAGAGACCCGATTAGATCATTTTACATTAAGGTTAATATAAGAATTCAGGGAAATTCTATCACATTTGTTCAATTTACGTCGCTCCTATTTCAGATAGCGTATTGGGCTGAGCGGCATCTCAAAGCGCATGAAATGGCGAGTAAAATGCACTATTAAACTTCTAGGGTAGGGCAAACAGAGACCCGATTAGATCATTTTATGTTACGTTTAATTTAAGAATTCAGCAAAATTCTTTCACAATTGTTCAATTTACGTCGCTCCTATTTCAGATAGCGTACTGGGCTTGGCTGCATCTTAAAGCGCGTGGAAGGGCGAGTAGAATGCACTACTAAACTTCTATGATACGGCAATCAGAGAGCCGATTAGATCATTTTATATTTTGGTTAATATAAGGATTCAGCGAAATTCTATAACATTTGTTCAATTTACGTCGCTCCTATTTCAGATAGCGTACTGGGCTAGGCGGCATCTTAAAGCGCACGAAATGGCGAGTGAAATGCACTATTAAACTTCCAGGGTAGGGCTATCGGAGACCCGATTAGATCATTTTACATTAAGGTTAATATAAGAATTCAGCGAAATTCTCTCACATTTGTTCAATTTACGTCGCTCCTATTTCAGATAGCTTATTGGGCAAAGCGGCATCTCAAAGCGCAAGAAATGGCGAGTAAAATGCACTATTAAACTTCTAGGGTAGGGCAAACAGGGACCGGATAAGATCATTTTATATTATGGTTAATTTAAGAATTCAGCGAAACTCTATCATATTTGTTCAATTTACGTCGGTCCTATTTCAGATAGCGTATTGGGCTAAGCGGCATCTCAAAGCGCATAAAATGGCGAGTGAAATGCACTATTTAACTTCTAGGGTAGGGCGAACAGAGACCCGATTGGATCATTTTACATTAAGGTTTATATAAGAATTCACGGAAATTCTATCACATTTGTTCAATTTACGTCGCTCCTATCTCAGATAGCGTACTGGGCTAGGCGGAATCTTAAAGCGCGTGGATTGGCGAGTAAAATGCACTATTAAACTTCTAGGATAAGGCAAACAGAGACCCGATTCGTTCATTTTATATTACGGTTAATATAAGAATTCAGCGTAATTCTATCACATTTGTTCAACGTACGTCGCTCCTATTTCAGATAGGGTACTGGGCTAGGCGGCATCTTAAAGCGCGTGGAATGGTGGGTAAAATGCACTATTAAACTTCTATGATAGGGCTAGCAGAGACCCGATTAGATCATTTTATATTACGGTTAATATAAGAATTCAGCGTAATTCTATCACATTTGTTCAACTTACGTCGCTCATATTTCAGATAGCGTACTGGGCTAGGCGGCATCTTAAAGCGCACGAAATGGCGAGTAAAATGCCATATTAAACTTCTATTATAGGGCTATCAGAGACCCGATTAGATCATTTTATATTTTGGTTAATATAAGAATCCAGCGAAATTCTATCACATTCGTTCAATTTACGTCGCTCCTATTTCAGATAGCGTATTGGGCTAAGCGCCATATCAAAGCGCATGAAATGGCGAGTAAAATGCACTATTAAACTTCTAGGGTAGGGCAAACAGAGACCCGATTAGATCATTTTATATTATGGTTAATTTAAGAATTCAGCCAAATTCTATCACATTTGTTCAATTTACGTCGCTCCTATTTCAGATACCGTACTGGGCTAGGCGGAATCTCAAAGCGCATGAAATGGGGAGTAAAATGCACTGTTAAACTTCAATGATAGGGCAGTCAGAGACCCGATTAGATCATTTTATATTTTGTTTAATTTAAGAATTCAGCAAGATTCTATCACATTTGTTGAATTTACGTCGCTCCTATTTCGGATAGCGTACTGGGCTAGGCGGCATCCTAAAGCGCGTGGAGTGGCGAGTAAAATGCACTATTAAACTTGTATGATAGGGCAATCAGAGACGCGATTAGATCATTTTATATTTTGTTTAATACATGATTTCAGGGAAATTCTATCACATTTGTTCAATTAGTGTCGCTCATATTTCAGATAGCGTATTGGGCTAAGCGGCATCTCAAAGCGCATGAAATGGGGAGGAAAATGCACTGTTAAACTTCAATGATAGGGCAGTCAGAGACCCGATTAGATCATTTTATATTTTGTTTAATTTAAGAATTCAGCAAGATTCTATCACATTTGTTGAATTTACGTCGCTCCTATTTCAGATAGCGTACTGGGCTAGGCGGCATCTTAGAGCGCGTGAAATGGCGAGTAAAATGTACTGTTAAACTTCAATGATAGGGCAGTCAGAGACCCGATTAGATCATTTTATATTTTGTTTAATATAAGATTTCAGGGAAATCCTATCACATTTGTTCTATTTACGTCGCTCCTATTTCAGTTAGCGTATTGGGCTGACCGGCATCTCAAAGCGCATGAAATGACGAATAAAATGGACTATTACACTTCTAGGGTAGGGCAAACAGAGACCCGATTATATCATTTTATATTACGGTTAATATAAGAATTCAACGTAATTCTATCACATTTCTTCAAATTACGTCGCTCCTATTTCAGATAGCGTACTGGGCTGGCCGGCATCTTAAAGCGCGTGGAATGGCGAGTAAAATGCACTATTAAACTTCTATGATAGGGCAATCAGTGACCCGATTAGATCATTTTATATTATAGTTAATTTAAGAATTCAGCGAAATTCTATCGCATTTGTTCGACTTTCGTTGCTCCTATTTCAGATAGCGTATTGGGTTAAGCGGCATCTCAGAGCGCATGAAATGGCGAGTAAAATGCACAATTAAACTTCTAGGGTAGGGCAAACAGAGACCCGATTAGATCATTTTATATTATGGTTAATTTAAGAATTCAGCAAAATCCTATCACATTTGTTCAATTTACGTCGCTCCTATTTCGGATAGCGAACTGGGCTAGGCGGCATCCTAAAGCGCGTGGAGTGGCGAGTAAAATGCACTATTAAACTTGCATGATAGGGCAATCAGAGACGCGATTAGATCATTTTATATTTTGTTTAATACAAGACTTCAGGGAAATTCTATCACATTTGTTCAATTCGTGTCGCTCATATTTCAGATAGCGTATTGGGCTAAGCGGCATCTCAAAGCGCATGAAATGGCGAGTAAAATGCACTGTAAAACTTCAATGATAGGGCAGTCAGAGACCCGATTAGATCATTTTATATTTTGTTTAATTTAAGAATTCAGCAAGATTCTATCACATTTGTTGAATTTACGTCGCTCCTATTTCAGATAGCGTACTGGGCTAGGCGGCATCTTAGAGCGCGTGGAATGGCGAGTAAAATGCACTGTTAAACTTCAATGATAGGGCAGTCAGAGACCCGATTAGATCATTTTATATTTTGTTTAATATAAGATTTCAGGGAAATCCTATCACATTTGTTCTATTTACGTCGCTCCTATTTCAGTTAGCGTATTGGGCTAACCGGCATCTCAAAGCGCATGAAATGGCGAATAAAATGGACTATTAAACTTCTAGGGTAAGGCAAACAGAGACCCGATTAGATCATTTTATATTACGGTTAATATAAGAATTCAGCGTAATTCTATCACATTTCTTCAAATTACGTCGCTCCTATTTCAGATAGCGTACTGGGCTGGCCGGCATCATAAAGCGCGTGGAATGGCGAGTAAAATGCACTATTAAACTTCTATGATAGGGCAATCAGTGACCCGATTAGATCATTTTATATTATAGTTAATTTAAGAATACAGCGAAATTCTATCACATTTGTTCAATTTACGTCGCTCCTATTTCAGATAGCGTATTGGGCTATGCGGCATCTTAAAGCGCTCGGAATGGCGAGTAAAATGCACTATTAAACTTCTATGCTAGGGCAATCAGAGACCCGATTAGATCATTTTATATTTTGGTTAATATAAGAATTCAGTGAAATTCTATCACATTTGTTCAATTTACGTCGCTCCTATTTCAGATAGCGTATTGGGCAAAGCGGCATCTCAAAGCGTATGAAATGGCGAATAAAATGCACTATTAAAGTTCTAGGCTCGGGCGAACAGAGATCCGATTAGTTCATTTTACATTATGGTTAATAAAAGAATTCAGCGAAATTCTATCACATTTGTTCCACTTATATCGCTCCAATTTCAGATAGCGTATTAGGCTAAGCGGCATCTCAAAGCGCATGAAATGACGAGTAAAATGCACTATTAAAGTTCTAAGGTAGGGCAAACAGAGACCCGATTAGATCATTTTATATTATGGTTAATTTAAGAATTGAGCGAAATTCTATCACATTCGTTCAATTTACGTCGCTCCTATTTCAGATAGCGTACTGGGCTAGGCGGCATCTTAAAGCGCGTGGAATGGCGAGTAAAATGCACTACTCATCTTCTATGATAGGGCAATCAGAGACCCGATTAGATCATTTTATATTTTGATTAATATAAGATTTCAGGGAAATTCTATCACATTTGTTCAATTTACGTCGCTCCTATTTCAGATAGCGTATTGGGCTAAGCGGCAACTGAAAGGGCATGAAATGACGAGTGAAATGCACTATTAAACTTCTAGGGTAGGGCGAACAGAGACCCGATTAGATCATTTTACATTAAGGTTAATATAAGAATTCAGGGAAATTCTATCACATTTGTTCAATTTACGTCGCTCCTATTTCAGATAGCGTATTGGGCTGAGCGGCATCTCAAAGCGCATGAAATGGCGAGTAAAATGCACTATTAAACTTCTAGGGTAGGGCAAACAGAGACCCGATTAGATCATTTTATGTTACGTTTAATTTAAGAATTCAGCAAAATTCTATCACAATTGTTCAATTTACGTCGCTCCTATTTCAGATAGCGTACTGGGCTTGGCTGCATCTTAAAGCGCGTGGAAGGGCGAGTAAAATGCACTACTAAACTTCTATGACACGGCAATCAGAGAGCCGATTAGATCATTTTATATTTTGGTTAATATAAGGATTCAGCGAAATTCTATAACATTTGTTCAATTTACGTCGCTCCTATTTCAGATAGCGTACTGGGCTAGGCGGCATCTTAAAGCGCACGAAATGGCGAGTGAAATGCACTATTAAACTTCCAGGGTAGGGCTATCGGAGACCCGATTAGATCATTTTACATTAAGGTTAATATAAGAATTCAGCGAAATTCTCTCACATTTGTTCAATTTACGTCGCTCCTATTTCAGATAGCTTATTGGGCAAAGCGGCATCTCAAAGCGCAAGAAATGGCGAGTAAAATGCACTATTAAACTTCTAGGGTAGGGCAAACAGAGACCGGATAAGATCATTTTATATTATGGTTAATTTAAGAATTCAGCGAAACTCTATCATATTTGTTCAATTTACGTCGGTCCTATTTCAGATAGCGTATTGGGCTAAGCGGCATCTCAAAGCGCATAAAATGGCGAGTGAAATGCACTATTTAACTTCTAGGGTAGGGCGAACAGAGACCCGATTGGATCATTTTACATTAAGGTTTATATAAGAATTCACGGAAATTCTATCACATTTGTTCAATTTACGTCGCTCCTATTTCAGATAGCGTACTGGGCTAAGCGGCATCTCAAAGCGCATGAAATGGCGAGTGAAATGCACTATAAGACTTCTATGGTAGGGCGAACAGAGACCAGATTAGATCATTTTACATTCTGGTTAATAAAATAATTCAGCGAAATTCTGTCACATTTGTTCAACTTTCGTCGCTCCTATTTCAGATAGCGTATTGAGCTAAGCGGCATCTCGAAGCGCATGAAATGGCGAGTATAATGCACTATTAAACTTCTAGGATCAGGCAAACAGATACCCGATTAGATCATTTTATATTACGGTTAATATAAGATTTCAGGGAAATTCTATCGCATTTGTTCAATTTACGTCGCTCCTATTTCAGATAGCGTATTGGGCTAAGCGGCAACTGAAAGGGCATGAAATGACGAGTGAAATGCACTATTAAACTTCTTGGGTAGGGCGAACAGAGACCCGATTAGATCATTTTACATTAAGGTTAATATAAGAATTCAGGGAAATTCTATCACATTTGTTCAATTTACGTCGCTCCTATTTCAGATAGCGTATTGTGCTACGCGGCATCACAAAGCGCATGAAATGGCGAATAAAATGCAGTATTAAACTTCTAGGCTAGGGCGAACAGAGACCCGATTAGATCATTTTACATTCTGGTTAATAAAATAATTCAGCGAAATTCTATCGCATTTGTTCGACTTTCGTTGCTCCTATTTCAGATAGCGTATTGGGTTAAGCGGCATCTCAAAGCGCATGAAATGGCGAGTAAAATGCACAATTAAACTTCTAGGGTAGGGCAAACAGAGACCCGATTAGATCATTTTATATTATGGTTAATTTAAGAATTCAGCAAAATCCTATCACATTTGTTCAATTTACGTCGCTCCTATTTCGGATAGCGAACTGGGCTAGGCGGCATCCTAAAGCGCGTGGAGTGGCGAGTAAAATGCACTATTAAACTTGCATGATAGGGCAATCAGAGACGCGATTAGATCATTTTATATTTTGTTTAATACAAGATTTCAGGGAAATTCTATCACATTTGTTCAATTCGTGTCGCTCATATTTCAGATAGCGTATTGGGCTAAGCGGCATCTCAAAGCGCATGAAATGGCGAGTAAAATGCACTGTAAAACTTCAATGATAGGGCAGTCAGAGACCCGATTAGATCATTTTATATTTTGTTTAATTTAAGAATTCAGCAAGATTCTATCACATTTGTTGAATTTACGTCGCTCCTATTTCAGATAGCGTACTGGGCTAGGCGGCATCTTAGAGCGCGTGGAATGGCGAGTAAAATGCACTGTTAAACTTCAATGATAGGGCAGTCAGAGACCCGATTAGATCATTTTATATTTTGTTTAATATAAGATTTCAGGGAAATCCTATCACATTTGTTCTATTTACGTCGCTCCTATTTCAGTTAGCGTATTGGGCTAACCGGCATCTCAAAGCGCATGAAATGGCGAATAAAATGGACTATTAAACTTCTAGGGTAAGGCAAACAGAGACCCGATTAGATCATTTTATATTACGGTTAATATAAGAATTCAGCGTAATTCTATCACATTTCTTCAAATTACGTCGCTCCTATTTCAGATAGCGTACTGGGCTGGCCGGCATCATAAAGCGCGTGGAATGGCGAGTAAAATGCACTATTAAACTTCTATGATAGGGCAATCAGTGACCCGATTAGATCATTTTATATTATAGTTAATTTAAGAATACAGCGAAATTCTATCACATTTGTTCAATTTACGTCGCTCCTATTTCAGATAGCGTATTGGGCTATGCGGCATCTTAAAGCGCTCGGAATGGCGAGTAAAATGCACTATTAAACTTCTATGCTAGGGCAATCAGAGGCCCGATTAGATCATTTTATATTTTGGTTAATATAAGAATTCAGTGAAATTCTATCACATTTGTTCAATTTACGTCGCTCCTATTTCAGATAGCGTATTGGGCAAAGCGGCATCTCAAAGCGTATGAAATGGCGAATAAAATGCACTATTAAAGTTCTAGGCTCGGGCGAACAGAGATCCGATTAGTTCATTTTACATTATGGTTAATAAAAGAATTCAGCGAAATTCTATCACATTTGTTCCACTTATATCGCTCCAATTTCAGATAGCGTATTAGGCTAAGCGGCATCTCAAAGCGCATGAAATGAAGAGTAAAATGCACTATTAAAGTTCTAAGGTAGGGCAAACAGAGACCAGATTAGATCATTTTATATTATGGTTAATTTAAGAATTCAGCAAAATTCTATCACATTTGTTCAACTTACGTCGCTCCTATTTCAGACAGCGTACTGGGCTAGGCGGCAACTTAAAGCGCGTGGAATGGCGAGTAAAATGCACTACTAAACTTCTATGATAGGGCAATCAGAGACCCGATTAGATCATTTTATATTTTGTTTAATATAAGATTTCAGGGAAATAGTATCACATTTGTTCAATTTACGTCGCTCCTATACCAGATAGCGTATTCGGCTAAGCGGCATCTCAAAGCGCATGAAATGACGAGTAAAATGCACTATTAAACTTCTAGGGTAGGTCAAGCAGAGACCCGATTAGATCATTTTATATTATGGTTAATTTAAGAATTTAGCAAAATTCTATCACATTCGTTCAATTTAGGTCGCTCCTATTTCAGATAGCGTATTGGGCTAAGCGGCATCTCAAAGCGCATGAAATGGCGAGTGAAATGCACTATAAGACTTCTATGGTAGGGCGAACAGAGACCAGATTGGATCATTTTACATTCTGGTTAATAAAATAATTCAGCGAAATTCTGTCACATTTGTTCAACTTTCGTCGCTCCTATTTCAGATAGCGTATTGAGCTAAGCGGCATCTCGAAGCGCATGAAATGGCGAGTATAATGCACTATTAAACTTCTAGGATGAGGCAAACAGATACCCGATTAGATCATTTTATATTACGGTTAATATAAGATTTCAGGGAAATTCTATCGCATTTGTTCAATTTACGTCGCTCCTATTTCAGATAGCGTATTGGGCTAAGCGGCAACTGAAAGGGCATGAAATGACGAGTGAAATGCACTATTAAACTTCTTGGGTAGGGCGAACAGAGACCCGATTAGATCATTTTACATTAAGGTTAATATAAGAATTCAGGGAAATTCTATCACATTTGTTCAATTTACGTCGCTCCTATTTCAGTTAGCGTATTGGGCTAAGCGGCAACTGAAAGGGCATGAAATGACGAGTGAAATGCACTATTAAACTTCTAGGGTAGGGCGAACAGAGACCCGATTAGATCATTTTACATTAAGGTTAATATAAGAATTCAGGGAAATTCTATCACATTTGTTCAATTTACGTCGCTCCTATTTCAGATAGCGTATTGGGCTGAGCGGCATCTCAAAGCGCATGAAATGGCGAGTAAAATGCACTATTAAACTTCTAGGGTAGGGCAAACAGAGACCCGATTAGATCATTTTATGTTACGTTTAATTTAAGAATTCAGCAAAATTCTTTCACAATTGTTCAATTTACGTCGCTCCTATTTCAGATAGCGTACTGGGCTTGGCTGCATCTTAAAGCGCGTGGAAGGGCGAGTAAAATGCACTACTAAACTTCTATGATACGGCAATCAGAGAGCCGATTAGATCATTTTATATTTTGGTTAATATAAGGATTCAGCGAAATTCTATAACATTTGTTCAATTTACGTCGCTCCTATTTCAGATAGCGTACTGGGCTAGGCGGCATCTTAAAGCGCACGAAATGGTGAGTAAAATGCCATATTAAACTTCTATTATAGGGCTATCAGAGACCCGATTAGATCATTTTATATTTTGGTTAATATAAGAATCCAGCGAAATTCTATCACATTCGTTCAATTTACGTCGCTCCTATTTCAGATAGCGTATTGGGCTAAGCGCCATATCAAAGCGCATGAAATGGCGAGTAAAATGCACTATTAAACTTCTAGGGTAGGGCAAACAGAGACCCGATTAGATCATTTTATATTATGGTTAATTTAAGAATTCAGCCAAATTCTATCACATTTGTTCAATTTACGTCGCTCCTATTTCAGATAGCGTACTGGGCTAGGCGGAATCTTAAAGCGCGTGGACTGGCGAGTAAAATGCACTATTAAACTTCTTGGATAAGGCAAACAGAGACCCGATTCGTTCATTTTATATTACGGTTAATATAAGAATTCAGCGTAATTCTATCACATTTGTTCAACGTACGTCGCTCCTATTTCAGATAGCGTACTGGGATAGACGGCATCTTAAAGCGCGTGGAATGGCGGGAAAATGAACTATTAAACTTCTATGATAGGGCTATCAGAGACCCGATTAGATCATTTTATATTTTGGTTAATATAAGAATTCAGCGAAATTCTATCACAATTGTTGTATTTACGTCGCTCCTATTTCAGATAGCGTATTGGGCTAAGCGGCATCTCAAAGCGCATGAAATGGCGAGTGAAATGCACTATTAAACTTCTAGGGTATGACGAACAGAGACCCGATTAGATCATTTTAGATTAAGGTTAATATAAGCATTCAGGGAAATTCTATCACATTTGTTCAATTTACGTCGCTCCTATTTCTGATAGCGTATTGGGCTAAGCGGCATCTCAAAGAGCATGAAATGGCGAGTAAAATGCATTGTTAAACTTCTAGGGTAGGGCAAACAGAGACCCGATTAGATCATTTCATAATATGGTTTATTTAAGAATTCAGAAAAATTCTATCACATTTGTTCAATTTACGTCGCTGATATTTCAGATAGCGTATTGGGCTAAGCGGCATCTCAATGCGCATGAAATGACGAGTAAAATGCACTATTAAACTTCTAGGATAGGGCAAACAGAGACCCGAATCGTTCATTTTATATTACGGTTAATATAAGAATTCAGCGTAATTCTATCACATTTGTTCAACGTACGTCGCTCCTATTTCAGATAGCGTACTGGGTTAGGCGGCATCTTAAAGCGCGTGGAATGGCGGGTAAAATGCACTATTAAACTTCTATGATAGGGCTATCAGAGACCCGATTAGATCATTTTATATTTTGGTTAATATAAGAATTCAACGAAATTCTATCACATTTGTTCAACTTACGTCGCTGCTATTTCAGATAGCGTATTGGGCTAAGCGGCATCTCAAAGCGCATGAAATGACGAGTGAAATGCACTATTAAACTTCTAGGGTAGGGCAAACAGACACCGGATAAGATCATTTTATATTATGGTTAATTTAAGAATTCAGCGACACTCTATCATATTTGTTCAATTTACGTCGCTCCTATTTCAGATAGCGTATTGGGCTAAGCGGCATCTCAATGCGCATGAAATGGCGAGTAAAATGCACTATTAAACTTCTAGGATAGGGCAATCAGAGACACGATTAGATCATTTTATATTTTGTTTAATATAAGATTTCAAGGAAATTCTATCACATTTGTTCAGTTTACGTCGCTCCTATTTCAGATAGCGTATTGGGCTAAGCGGCATCTCAAAGCGCATGAAATGATGAATAAAATGCACTACTAAACTTCTAGGCTAGGGCGAACAGAGACCCGATTAGATCATTTTACATTATGGTTAATAAAAGAATTCAGCGAAATTCTATCACATTTGTTCAATTTACATCGCTCCTATTTCAGATAGCGTATTGGGCTAAGCGGCATCTCAAAGCGCATTAAATGGCGAGCAAAATGCACTATTAAACTTCTAGGGTAGGACAAACAGAGACCCGATTAGATCATTTTATATTATGGTTAATTTCAGAATTCAGCAAAATTCTATTACATTTGTTCAATTTACGTCGCTCCTATTTCAGATAGCGTACTGGACTAAGCGGCATCTTAAAGCGCGTGGAATGGCGAGTAAAATGCACTATTAAACTCCTATGGTAGGGCAATCAAAGATCCGATCAGATCATTTTATATTTTGGTTAATATAATAATTCAAGGAAATTCTATCACATTTGTTCAATTTACGTCGCTCCGATATCAGATAGCGTATTGCCCTAAGCGGCATCTCGAAGCGCATGAAATGACGAGTGAAATGCACTATTAAACTTCTAGGGTAGGGCGAACAGAGACCCGATTAGATCATTTTACACTAAGGTTAATATAAGAATTCAGGGAAATTCTATCACATTTGTTCAATTTACGTCGCTCCTATTTCATATAGCGTATTGGGCTAAGCGGCATCTCAAAGCGCATGAAATTACGAGTGAAATGCACTATTAACCTTCTAGGATAGGACAAACAGAGACCCGATTTGATCATTTTATATTACGGTTAATATAAGAATTAAGCGTAATTCTATCACATTTGTTCAATTTACGTCACTCCTATTTCAGATAGCCTACTGGGCTAGCCGGCATCTTGAAGCGCGTGGAATGGCGAGTGAAATGCACTATTTAACTTCGCTGATAGGGCAATCAGTGACCCGATTAGATAATTTTATATTTGGGTTAATATAAGAATTCAGCGAAATCCTATCACATTTGTTCAATTTACGTCGCTCCTCTTTCAGATAGCGTATTGGGCCAAGCGGCATCTCAATGCGCATGAAATAGCGAATTAAATGCACTATTAAACTTCTCGGCTAGGGCGAACAGAGACTCGATTAGAACATTTTATATTATGGTTAATTTATGAATTCAGCAAAATTCTATCACATTTGTTCAATTTACGTCGCTCCTATTTCAGGTAGCGTACTGGGCTAGGCGGCATCTTAAAGCGCGTGGAATGGCGAGTGAAATGCACTATTTAACTTCGCTGATAGGGCAATCAGTGACCCGATTAGATCATTTTATATTTGGGTTAATATAAGAATTCAGCGAAATCCTATCACATTTGTTCAATTTACGTCGCTCCTATTTCAGATAGCGTACTGGGCTAGGCGGCATCTTAAAGCGCGTGGAATTGCGAGTAAAATGTACTGTTAAACTTCTAGGATAGGGCAAACAGAGACCCGATTAGAACATTTTATATTATGGTTAATTTAAGAATTCAGCAAAATTCTATCACATTTGTTCAATTTACGTCGCTCCTATTTCAGATAGCGTATTAGGCTAAGCGGCATCTCAATGCGCATGAAATGGCGAGTAAAATGCACTATTAAACCTCTAGGGTAATGCAAAGAGAGACCCGATTAGATCATTTTATATTACGGTTAATATAAGAATGAAGCGTAATTCTATCACATTTGTTCAATTTACGTCACTCCTATTTCAGATAGCCTACTGGGCTAGCCGGCATCTTAAAGCGCGTGGAATAGCGAGTAATATGCACTATTAGCCTTCTATGATACGACAATCAGAGACCCGATTAGATCATTTTATATTTTGGTTATTATAAGAATTCAGCGAAATCCTATCACATTTGTTCAATTTACGTCGCTCCTATTTCAGATAGCGTATTGGGCCAAGCGGCATCTCAAAGCGCATGAGATGGCGAATGAAATGCACCATTAAACTTATAGGCTCGGGCGAACAGAGACCCCATTAGATCATTTTACATTACGGTTAACAAAAGAATTCAACGAAATTCTATCACATTTGTTCAATTTACGTCTCTCCTATTTCAGATAGCGTAGTGGGCTAAGCGGAATCTCAAAGCGCATGAAATGACGAGTGAAATGCACTATTAAGCTTCTAGGGTAAGGCAATGAGAGACCCGATTAGATCATTTTATATTACGGTTAATATAAGATTTCAGCGTAATTCTATCACATTTGTTCAATTTACGTCGCTCCTATTTCAGATAGCGTATTGGGCTACGCGGCATCTCAAAGCGCATGAAATGGCGAGTGCAATGCAATATTAAACTTCTAGGGTAGGGCAACCAGAGACCCGATTAGATCATTTTACATTAATGTTAATTTAAGAATTCAGGGAAATTCTATCACATTTGTTCAATTTACATCGCTCATATTTCAGATAGCGTACTTTGCAAGACGGCATCTTAAAGCGCGTGGAATGGCGAGTGAAATGCACTATTAAACTTCGATGATAGGGCAATCAGAGACCCGATTAGATCATTTTATATTTTGTTTAATATAAGATTTCAGGGTGATTCTATCACATTTGTTCAATTTACGTCGCTCCTATTTCAGATATCGTATTGGGCTAAGCGGCATCTCAAAGCGCATGGAATGTCCAATAAAATTCACTATTAATCTCCTAGGCTAGGGCAAACAGAGACCCCATTAGATCATTTTACATTAAGGTTAATATAAGAATTCAGGGAAATTCTATCACATTTGTTCAATTTACGTCGCTCCTATTTCAGATAGCGTATTGGGCTAAGCGGCATCTCAAAGCGCATGAAATGGCGAGCAAAATGCACTATTAAACTTCTTGGGTATGGCAAACAGAGACCCGATTAGATCATTTTATATTATGGTTAATTTAAGAATTCAACGAAATTCTATCACACTTGTTCAATTCACGTCGCTCCTATTTCAGATAGCGTATTGGGCTAAGCGGCATCTCAAAGCGCATGAAATGGCGAGTACAATGCACTATTAAACTTCTAGGGTAAGGCAAACAGGTACCCGATTAGATCATTTTATATTACGGTTAATATAAGAATTCAGCGTAATTCTATCACATTTGTTAAACTTACGTCGCTCCTATTTAAGATAGCGTACTGCGCTAGGAGGCATCTTAAAGCGCGTGGAATGGCGAGTGAAATGCACTATTTAACTTCGCTGATAGGGCAATCAGTGACCCGATTAGATCATTTTACATTAAGGTTAATTTAAGAATTCAGGGAAATTCTATCACATTTGTTCAATTTACGTCGCTCCTATTTCAGATAGCGTATTGGGCTAAGCGGCATCTCACAGCGCATTAAATGGCGAGCAAAATGCACTGTTAAACTTCTAGGGTATGGCAAACAGAGACCCGATTAGATCATTTTATATTATGGTTAATTTAAGAATTCAACGAAATTCTATCACATTTGTTCAATTTACATCGCTCCTATTTCAGGTAGCTTATAGGGCTAAGCGGCATCTCAAAGCGCATGAAATGGCGAGTGAAGTGCACTATTAAACTTCTAGGGTAAGGGAAAGAGAGACCCGATCAGATCATTTTATATTACGGTTAATATAAGTATTAAGCGTAATTCTATCACATTTGTTCAATTTACGTCACTCCTATTTCAGATAGCCTGCTGGGCTAGCCGGCATCTTAAAGCGCGTGGAATAGCGAGTAATATGCACTATTAGCCTTCTATGATAGGGCAATCAGAGACCCGATTACATCATTTTATATTTTGGTTAATATAAGAATTCGGCGAAATCCTATCACATTTGTTCAATTTACGTCGCTCCTATTTCAGATAGCGTACTGGGATAGGCGGCATCTTAAAGCGCCTGGAATGGCGAGTAAAATGCACTATTAAACATCCATGATTGGACAATCCGAGACCCGATTAGATCATTTTATATTTTGGTTAATATAAGAATTCAGTGAAATTCTATCACATTTGTTCAATTTACGTCGCTCCTATTTCAGATAGCGTATTGGGCTAAGCTGCATCTCAAAGCGCTTGAAATGGCGAATAAAATGCACTATTAAACTTCTAGGGTAATGCAAAGTGAGACCCGATTAGATCGTTTTATATTACGGTTAATTTAAGAATTCAGCGAAATTCTATCACATTTCTGCAATTTACGTCGCTCCTATTTAAGATAGCGAACTGGGCTAGGCAGCATCTCAAGGCGCACGAAATGACGAGTGAAATGCAACATTAAACTTCTAGGGTAGGGCGAACAGAGACCCGATTAGATGATTTTACATTAATGTTAATATAAGAATTCAGGGAAATTCTATCACATTTGTTCAATTTACGTCGCTCCTGTTTCAGATAGCGTATTGGGCTAAGCGGCATCTCAAAGCGCATGAAATGGCGAGCAAAATGCACTGCTAAACTGCTAGGGTATGGCAAACAGAGACCCGATTAGATCATTTTATATTATGGTTAATTTAAGAATCCAACGAAATTCTATCACACTTGTTCAATTTACGTCGCTCCTATTTCAGATAGCGTATTGGGCTATGCGGCATGTCAAAGCGCATGAAATGGCGAGTAAAATGCACTATTAAACTTCTAGGGTAAGGCAAACAGGGACCCAATTACATCATTTTATATTACGGTTAATATAAGAATTCAGCGTAATTCTATCACATTTGTTAAACTTACGTCGCTCCTATTTCAGATAGCGTACTGGGCTAAGCGGCATCTTAAAGCGCATGAAATGATGAATGAAATGCACTATTAACCTTCTATGATAGGGCAATCAGAGACCCGCTTAGATCATTTTATATTTTATTGAATATAAGATTTCAGGGAAATTCTATCACATTTGTTCAATTTACGTCGCTCATATTTCAGATAGCGTATTGGGCTAAGCGGCATCTCAAAGCGCATGGAATGGCGAGTAGAATGCACTATTAAACTTCTAGGGTAGGGCAAACAGAGACCCGATTAGATCATTTTGTATTATGGTTAATTTAAGAATTCAGCGAAATTCTATCACACTTGTTCAATTTACGTCGCTCCTATTTAAGATAGCGTACTGGGCTAGGCGGCATCTCAAGGCGCATGAAATGACGAGTGAAATGCAACATTAAACTTCTAGGGTAGGGCGAACAGAGACCCGATTAGATCATTATACATTAAGGTTAATATAAGAATTCAGCGAAATTCTATCGCAGTTGTTCAATTTACGTCGCTCATATTTCAGATAGCGTATTGGGCTAAGGGCATCTCAAAGCACATGAAATGGCGATTAAATGCACTACTAAACTGCTAGGTTAGGGCGAACAGAGACCCGATTAGATCATTTTACATTATGGTTAATAAAAGAATTCAGCGAAATTCTATCACATTTGTTCAATATCCAACGCTCCTATTTCAGATAGCGAATTGGGCTAAGCGGCATCTCAAAGCGCATGAAATGACGAGTAAAATGCACTATTAAACTTCTAGGCTAGGGAAAACAGAGACCGGATTAGATCATTTTATATTATAGTGAATTTAAGAATTCAGCGAAATTCTATCACATTTGTTCAATATCCAACGCTCCTATTTCAGATAGCGAATTGGGCTAAGCGGCATCTCAAAGCGCATGAAATGACGAGTAAAATGCACTATTAAACTTCTAGGCTAGGGAAAACAGAGACCGGATTAGATCATTTTATATTATAGTGAATTTAAGAATTCAGCGAAATTCTCTCACATTTGTTCAATTTACGTCGCTCCTAATTCAGATAGCGTATTGGGCGAAGCGGCATCTCAAAGCGCATGAAATGGCGAGCAAAACGCACTATTAAACTTCTAGGCTAGGGCGAACAGAGACCCGGTTAGATCATTTTACATTATGGTTAATAAAAGAATTCAGCGAAATTCAATCGCATTTGTTCAACTTACGTCGCTCCTATTTCAGAAAGCGTATTGGGCTAGGCGACATCTCAAAGCGTATGAAATGGCGAGTAAAATGCACTATTAAACATCTAGGGTAGGGCAAACAGAGACCCGATTAGATCATCTAATATTATGGTTAATTTAAGAGTTCAGCAAAATTCTATCACATTTGTTCAATTTACGTCGCTCCTCTTTCAGATAGCGTATTGGGCTAAGCGGCATCTCAAAGCGCATGAAATGGCGAGTAAAATGCACTATTAAACTTATAGGGTAGGGCAAGCAGAGACCCGATTAGATCATTTTATATTATGGTTAATTTCAGAATTCAGCAAAATTCTATCACATTTGTTCAATTTACGTCGCTCCTATTTCGGATAGCGTACTGGGCTAGGCGGCATTCTAAAGCGCGTGGAGTGGCGACTAAAATGCACTATTAAACTTATAGGGTAGGGCAAGCAGAGACCCGATTAGATCATTTTATATTATGGTTAATTTCAGAATTCAGCAAAATTCTATCACATTTGTTCAATTTACGTCGCTCCTATTTCGGATAGCGTACTGGGCTAGGCGGCATTCTATAGCGCGTGGAGTGGCGAGTAAAATGCACTATTAATCTTCTATGATAGGGCAATCAGAGACCCAATTAGATCATTTTATATTTTGGTTAATATAAGAATTCAGCGAAATTCTATCACATTTGTTCAATTTACGTCGCTCCTATTTCAGATAGTGTATTGGGCTAAGCGGCATCTCAAAGCGCATGACATGGCGAGTAAAATGCAATACTAAACTTCTAGGATAAGGCAAACAGAGACCCGATTAGATCGTTTTATATGACGGTTAATATAAGAATGCAGCGTAATTCTATCACATTTGTTCAACTTACGTCGCTCCTATTTTAGATAGCGTACTGGGCTAAGCGGCATCTTAAAGCGCGTGGAATGGCGAGTAAAATGCGCTACTAAACTTCTATGATAGGGCAATCAGAGACCCGATTAGATCATTTTATATTTTGTTTAATATAAGATTTCAGGGAAATTCTATCACATTTGTTCAAGTTACGTCGCACCTATTTCAGATAGCGTATTGGGCTAAGCGGCATCTCAAAGCGCATGAAATGGCGAATACAATGCACTATTAAACTTCTATGATAGGGCAATCAGAGACCCGATTAGATCATTTTATATTTCGGTTAATATAAGAATTCAGCGAAATTCTATCACATTTGTTCAACTTACGTCGCTCCTATTTCAGGTGGCGTATTGGGCTAAGCGGCATCTCAAAGCGCATGAAATGTCGAGTAAAATGCACTATTAAACTTCTAGGGTAGGGCAAACAGAGACCCCATTAGATCATTTTATGTTATGGTTAATTTAAGAATTCAGCAAAATTCTATCACATTTGTTCAATTTACGTCGCTCCTATTTCAGATAGCGTACTGGGCTAGGCGGCAACTTAAACCGCGTGGAATGGCGAGTAAAATGCACTATTAAACTTCTAGGGTAGGGCAAACAGAGACCCGATTAGATCATTTTATGTTATGGTTAATTTAAGAATTCAGCAAAATTCTATCACATTTGTTCAATTTACGTCGCTCCTATTTCAGATAGCGTACTGGGCTAGGCGGCAACTTAAAGCGCGCGGAATGGCGAGTAAAATGCACTATTAAACTTCTATGATAGGGCAGTCAGAGACCCGATTAGATCATTTTATATTTCGGTTAATATAAGAATTCAGCGAAATTCTATCACAAGTGTTCAATTTACGTCGCTCCTATTTCAGATAGCTTATTGGGCTAAGCGGCATCTCAAAGCGCATTAAATGACGATTGAAATGCACAATTAAACTTCTATGGCAGGGAGAACAGAGACTCGATTAGATCATTTTACATTAATGTTAATATGAGAATTCAGCGAAATTCTATCACATTTGTTCAATTTACGTCGCTCCTATTTCAGATAGCGTATTGGGCTACGCGGCATCTCAAAGCGCATGAAATGGCGAGTACAATGCACTATTAAACTTCTAGGGTAAGGCAAACAGAGACCCGATTGGATCATTTTATATTATGGTTAATATAAGAATGGAGCGTAATTCTATCACATTTGTTCAACTTACGTCGCTCCTATTTCAGATAGCGTACTGGGCTAGACGGCATCTTAAAGCGCATGGAAGGGCGAGTAAAATGCACTACTAAACTTGTATGATAGGGCAATCAGAGACCCGATTAGATCATTTTATATTTTGTTTAATATAAGATTTCAAAGAAATTCTATCACATTTGTTCAATGTACGTCGCTCCTATTTCAGATAGCGTATTGGGCTAAGCGGCATCTTAAAGCGCGTGGAATGGCGAGTAAAATGCACTACTAAACTTCTATGATAGGTCAATCGGAGACCTGATTAGATCATTTCATATTTTGTTTAATATAAGAATTCAGCGAAATTCTATCACATTTGTTCAATTTACGTCACTCCTATTTCGGATAGCGTAATGGGATAAGGGGCATCTCAATGCTCATGAAATGACGAGTAAAATGCACTATTAAACTTCTAGGGTAGGGCAAACAGGGACCCGATTACATCATTTTACATTAAGGTTAATATAAGAATTATGGGAAATTCTATCACATTTGTTCAATTTACGTCGCTCATATTTCAGATAGCGTATTGAGATAAGCGGCATCTCAAAGCGCAAGAAATGGCGAGTAAAATGCACTATTAAACTTCTATCGTAGGGCAAACAGAGCCCCGATTTGATCATTTTATACTATGGTTAATTTAAGAATTCAGCGAAATTCTATCACATTTGTTCAATTTACATCGCTCCTATTTCAGATAGCGTATTGGGATAAGGGGCATCTCAATGCTCATGAAGTGACGAGTAAAATGCACTATTAAACTTCTAGGGTAGGGCAAACAGAGACCCGATTAGATCATTTTACATTAAGGTTAATATAAGAATTCAGGGAAATTCTATCACATTTGTTCAATTTACGTCGCTTATATTTCCGATAGCGTATTGAGAAAAGCGGCATCTCAAAGCGCATGACATGGCGAGTAAAATGCAATACTAAACTTCTAGGATAAGGCAAACAGAGACCCGATTAGATCGTTTTATATGACGGTTAATATAAGAATGCAGCGTAATTCTATCACATTTGTTCATCTTACGTCGCTCCTATTTTAGATAGCGTACTGGGCTAGGCGGCATCTTAAAGCGCGTGGACTGGCTAGTAAAATGCACTACTAAACTTCTATGATAGGGCAATCAGAGACCCGATTAGATCATTTTATATTTTGTTCAATATAAGATTTCAGGGAAATTCTATCACATTTGTTCAATTTACGTCGCTCCTATTTCAGATAGCGTATTGGGCTACGCGGCATCTCCAAGCGCATGAAATGGCGAATAAAATGCACTATTAAACTTCTAGGCTAGGGCGAACAGAGACCCGATTAGATCATTTTACATTATGGTTAATAAAAGAATTCAGCGAAATTCTATCACATTTGTTCAATTTACATCGCTCCTATTTCAGATAGCGTATTGGGATAAGGGACATCTCAATGCTCATGAAGTGACGAGTAAAATGCACTATTAAGCTTCTAGGGTAGGGCAAACAGAGACCCGATTAGATCATTTTACATTAAGGTTAATATAAGAATTCAGGGAAATTCTATCACATTTGTTCAATTTACGTCGCTCCTATTTCAGATAGCGTATTGGGCTAAGCGGCATCTCAAAGCAGATGAAATGGCGAGTAAAATGCACTATTAAACTTCTAGGGTAGGGCAAACAGAGACCCGATTAGATCATCTAATATTATGGTTAATTTAAGAATTCAGCAAAATTCTATCACATTTGTTCATCTTACGTCGCTCCTATTTTAAATAGCGTACTGGGCTAGGCGGCATCTTAAAGCGCGTGGAATGGCGAGTAAAATGCACTACTAAACTTCTATGATAGGGCAATCGGAGACCCGATTAGATCATTTCATATTTTGTTTAATATAAGAATTCAGCGAAATTCTATCACATTTGTTCAATTTACATCACTCCTATTTCAGATAGCGTAATGGGATAAGGGGCATCTCAATGCTCATGAAATGACGAGTAAAATGCACTATTAAACTTCTAGGGTAGGGCAAACAGAGACCCGATTAGATCATTTTATATTATGGTTAATTTAAGAATTCAGCCAAATTCTATCACATTTGTTCAATTTACGTCGCTCCTATTTCAGATACCTTACTGGGCTAGGCGGAATCTTAAAGCGGGTGGATTGGCGAGTAAAATGCACTATTAAACTTCTATGATAGGGCAATCGGAGACCCGATTAGATCATTTTATATTTTGGTTAATATAAGAATTCAGCGAAATTCTATCACAATTGTTCTATTTCCGTCGCTCCTATTTCAGATAGCGTATTGGGCTAAGCGGCATCTCAAAGCAGATGAAATTGCGAGTGAAATGCACTATTAAACTTCTAGGGTAGGGCAAACAGAGACCCGATTAGATCATTTCATATTTTGTTTAATATAAGAATTCAGCGAAATTCTATCACATTTGTTCAATTTACATCACTCCTATTTCAGATAGCGTACTGGGCTAGGCGGCATCTTAAAGCGCGTGGAAGGGCGAGTAAAATGCACTATGAAACTTCTATGATAGGGCAATAAGAGACCCGATTAGATCATTTTATATTTTGATTAATATAAGAATTCAGCGAAATTCTATCACATTTGTTCAGTTTACGTCTCTCCTATTTCAGATAGCGTACTGGGCTAGGCGGCAGCTTAAAGAGCGTGGAAGGGCGAGTAAAATGCACTACTAAACTTCTATGATACGGCAATCAGAGACCCGATTAGATCATTTTATATTTTGTTTAATATAAGATTTCAAGGAAATTCTATCACATTTGTTCAATTTACGTCGCTCCTATTTCAGATAGCGTATTGGGCTAGGCGGCATCTTAAAGCGCGTGGAAGGGCGAGTAAAATGCACTTCTAAACTTCTATGATAGGGCAGTCAGAGTCCCGTTTAGATAATTTTATATTTTGTTTAATATAAGATTTCAGGGAAATTCTATCACATTTGTTGAATTTACGTCGCTCCTATTTCAGATAGCGTATTGGGCTAAGCGGCATCTCAAAGCGCATGAAGTGACTAGAGAAATGCACTATTAAACTTCTTGGGTAGGGCAAACAGAGAACCGATTACATCATTTTATATTATGGTTAATTTAAGAATTCAGCAAAATTCTATCACATTCGTTCAATTTACGTCGCTCCTATTTCAGATAGCGTACTGGGCTCGGCGGCATCTTAAAGCGCGTGAAATGGCGAGTAAAATGCACTATTAAACTTCTATGATAGGGCAAACAGAGACCCGATTAGATCATTTTATATTATGGTTAATTTAAGAATTCAGCCTGTAGCAGCTACGGCACTGCTACCACATCCCTGCCGTGAAAGATCGAGATATTACCCTCGCTAACTTTCTTTTCTTTAAATGCTTACGGTCTATCTTTCTTTAAAAGTGTACGAACACAGGCGCGTCGTAGACCGGCAACGGACGACGGTTGCCGATTGCGCGACGAGTTTTTTCTGTTGTTTTCTGACCGCGCGCCGCGGTCACCATACGAGAACACGAGGCAGAACCTCTTACGACTCACCACGTGTACGACCGTGCGACGCAGACAATACCTGTTCTTATTCCGTTATATTAATTGTAAATAAATTGAGCGTGTAACGCAAATCGGAGTTATCCATTACGCACACCATACACCTCAATTATTGGTGACCCCGACGTGATCGCGACGTGATCGTGAAGTGATTGTGATCGTGATCGTGACAAGACAAAATTTTTTTTTTTTTTTCTCCATCGACCGTATTTCTTCAAAGACTTCCGTGAACTTTTTATACAATAGTGTAATTCGCGCAGAACTGCTAAAAGTGTAAGCGATCTCTCCGCTGAAGCAGCAATACAGCCATGAACGCGGATATCCCTGCCAACGCCTCCACGAGCAGAGCGTCGATAGAAAGAGTCGCCGTTCGTATACCGGATTTTTGTCCTAGCGATCCGGAAATGTGGTTCAGCATGGTGGAAAGGAGTTTCGAGGTATCCGGAGTGACCACCGACAGCACCAGGTTCGGGTATATCCTGAGTGCCCTGGATCCACGTTACGCCACAGAGGTTCGAGACATAATAATGAACCCGCCAGCGACCGGTCAGTATGAAAAACTAAAAACCGAGCTGATCCGACGTTTGAGCGTGTCTCAAGAGCAGAAGACGCGACGCCTCCTGGAGCATGAGGAAATCGGCGATCGGAAACCTTCGCAATTTTTTAGGCATCTGCGCAGCCTAGCCGGGACCCAAGTATCAGACGCCTTATTGCGAACCCTTTGGCTAGGGAGGTTACCGACGAGCACGCAGGTAATTTTAGCCACGCAGAAGGACACGGAACTGGACAAAGTGGCCGAGCTGGCGGACGCTATCACCGATGCCAGGCCTCATCGCCATCAAATTGCCGAAGCGTCACCCCCGGCGCCGCAGGAAATCGACGCAGGTAGGTCCCTCGAGGCTTTATTGCAACTGAAAATGTCGCAGCTCGCTCTGTCGCTACGAGAAGAAATAGCGGCGCTTCGTCAAGAAATGACGAGCGATCGTACCTCGCGGAGAGATAGGGAGCCTCGATCCCGTTCACGTCCTCGGAGCCGTTCCGGATCTCGATCGAGGAAGCGCACACATGGCAAGGATGGAATATGCTGGTACCACTGGAGTTTCGGTACCGACGCAAGGGACTGCATTAAGCCGTGCACCTTCCAGGCGGGAAACATTCCGGGCAGTCGTTAACGACGGCTAGCGACCCCAGCCCGACTTTACGCCGTCTCTTCGTCATCGATCACGACACGAAGACGCAATTTTTGGTCGACACAGGCGCCGACCTCTGTGTCTTTCCACGAGCAATGATCCGAGGACGGCGCGAAAAATCATCCTACGAGCTTTCCGCAGCAAATGGCACCACCATCGCAACGTACGGGACTACGACTTTAACTCTCAATTTAGGGTTACGTCGGGTTTTCACATGGAGATTCGTAATCGCCGACGTCTCCAGGCCCATAATCGGGGTCGATTTCCTCGCTCACTTCGGACTAATGGTAGACGTTCGCAATCGCCGTCTCTTAGATCAAGTGACGTCTCTCTCGACACGAGGAATGCCTGCCCGCGAAGCCGTCCCGAGCATCAAAACAGTCTTCGGGGAATCCGCTTATCATGTTCTACTCCAGCGATTTCCCGAAATTACGAAACCGGAAGGAACACCTTCCGAACCAAAACACAGCACGATGCACCACATTCGTACTGCACCAGGTCCACCTGTTACCTGCAAACCACGGCGTCTTGCACCAGGTAGGCTACAGGCAGCCAAAAAGGAATTTGAAACCATGTCGCGATTAGGAACAACCCGACCGTCGGAGAGTAGCTGGTCGTCACCTTTGCACATGGTACCCAAAAAAGGAAGTGACGAATGGAGACCATGTGGCGATTATCGTGCTCTCAACGCCAGGACCTTGCCGGACCGATATCCCGTCAGGCATATTGAAGATTTTACACAAACTTTGCGGGGTAAGAAAATTTTTTCTACCATTGATCTCGTTCGAGCTTACAACCAAATCCCCGTTGCACCCGAAGATATTCCGAAGACAGCTATTACCACTCCTTTCGGATTATTCGAATTTCCGTTCATGTCGTTTGGGTTACGCAACGCGGCTCAAACCTTTCAGCGCTTTATCGATGAAGCGTTGCGAGGTTTGAACTTTTGTTTCGCATACATTGACGACATACTGGTGGCTTCAACATCCGAAGAGGAACACCTTCAACACCTCAAGATAGTTTTTGAACGGCTAAAACAATACGGTATAGTGATAAATACTGCAAAATGTATCTTCGGAAGGACGGAGTTAAAATTTTTAGGCTACCTGGTGTCGGAATCAGGCACCCGACCATCCACCGAAAAGGTTGAGGCCATTTTAAAGTATCCACGGCCGACCACAGCGAAACAATTACGGCAGTTTTTAGGTATGGTAAATTTTTATAGACGTTTCATACCTAAAGCCGCACAGGTACATGCACCTCTGAACGACATGCTGGCGGACAATATAAAAGGCAGCGCACCTGTAAATTGGACACCAGACGCCACCGCAGCATTTGAAGACTCTAAAAAGGCGTTAGTAGAGGCTACTCTACTAACACACCCTGAAATCGACGCACCATTGGCCATCATATGCGACGCCTCGAATTCTGCTGTTGGCGCCGCGCTTCAACAACGCATCGGTGATAATTGGGAACCACTGGGTTTCTTTTCAAAAAAACTCAGCTCAACGGAACAGAAATACGCTACATACGACAGAGAATTACTCGCTATCTACCTCGCAGTCAAATATTTCCGTCATATGATCGAGGGAAGAACTTTCACTATCTTCACAGACCATAAACCAATCATTTACGCTTTCCAACAGAAACCAGAAAAATTCACCCCAAGACAATTTCGATATCTCAGCTTCATTAGTGAATTCTCAACGGACATCCGCCACGTAGCAGGTCGAGATAACGTTGTCGCCGATGCGTTGTCAAGAGTGGACGAAATCGAAGAGACTTTGGATTTTGAAATGCTGGCCAAATCGCAAGAAGAAGACGAGGAATTACTGACGTACTTACAAAGCAACACCGGTTTGAATTTAAAACGCATATCCATTCCTGGAAGTACACAACAAATTTACTGTGACATATCTACAGACACCGTTCGCCCTTTCCTCACAAAATCGTTTCGTCAAACTGCATTCAACGCACTACACAAAATATCGCATCCAGGAATCAACGCCACTGTCAAACTGATCACGCAAAGGTACGTTTGGCCATCGATCAAAACAGACTGCAGAAGATGGGCCCGGAACTGTATCCAATGTCAACGCTCCAAGATCACCAGGCACGTATCAGCACCCCTCGGTTCTTTTTCGCGACCATCGGCGAGGTTCGAACATGTTCATTTGGACATTGTCATCCTACCGGTCTCCGAAGGATACAGATATTGCCTTACCTGCGTGGATCGCTTTACGCGCTGGCCTGAAGCAATACCTCTCCGCGACCAGGAAGCAGCCACAGTAGCTCGAGCCTTTTACGAGGGGTGGATTGTTCGGTTTGGAACGCCGCTAAGGATCACCACGGACCAAGGTAGACAGTTTGAGTCCAATCTTTTTAAACAATTAAGTTTGTTAACAGGTAGCAGACATCTAAGAACTACGGCATATCACCCGGCGGCTAATGGGATGGTGGAAAGGTTCCACCGTCAGTTAAAGGCAGCCATACGTTGCCATGAAAATCAACGTTGGACAGAGATTCTTCCCACCACGTTGCTGGGTATTCGTTCAGCCTGGAGGGAAGATTTAAAAGCAACGACAGCAGAGTTGGTGTACGGCGAACCATTGCGACTTCCTGGAGAATTCTTGTCTCCGCGTCCAGGTGAAGCTGACACTGACGCAACTTCATTTGTAAAGGAACTGCGACAACATTTCCAGGATCTGAGCCCAGTCGCAGGTTCTCACCATGGGTCACGGCGGACCTTCGTGTACAAAGACCTTGCCAGTTCCGAGCATGTTTTCGTACGACACGACGCATCGAAAGGCATTCTACAACAACCTTATGATGGACCATATCGTGTCATTAGCCGCGGACATAAAACTTTTCTAATAGACCGTCAAGGAAAACATGTCACAATTTCAATCGAGAGGTTAAAACCCGCGTATATTGTAAGTGATCATTTAACACATAAAAATTGTAATAATTCCGACACAGAACCAAATGTATCTCGCGATATTGTAACACCACAATTTACCACCCGCGCAGGTAGGCGAGTACGATTTCTCGACAGATTTCAAGCTGGATTTTAGTGATTAGGTAAATCACTGGCAGGGGGGTGATGTAGCAGCTACGGCACTGCTACCACATCCCTGCCGTGAAAGATCGAGATATTACCCTCGCTAACTTTCTTTTCTTTAAATGCTTACGGTCTATCTTTCTTTAAAAGTGTACGAACACAGGCGCGTCGTAGACCGGCAACGGACGACGGTTGCCGATTGCGCGACGAGTTTTTTCTGTTGTTTTCTGACCGCGCGCCGCGGTCACCATACGAGAACACGAGGCAGAACCTCTTACGACTCACCACGTGTACGACCGTGCGACGCAGACAATACCTGTTCTTATTCCGTTATATTAATTGTAAATAAATTGAGCGTGTAACGCAAATCGGAGTTATCCATTACGCACACCATACACCTCAATTATTGGTGACCCCGACGTGATCGCGACGTGATCGTGAAGTGATTGTGATCGTGATCGTGACAAGACAAAATTTTTTTTTTTTTTTTCTCCATCGACCGTATTTCTTCAAAGACTTCCGTGAACTTTTTATACAATAGTGTAATTCGCGCAGAACTGCTAAAAGTGTAAGCGATCTCTCCGCTGAAGCAGCAATACAGCCATGAACGCGGATATCCCTGCCAACGCCTCCACGAGCAGAGCGTCGATAGAAAGAGTCGCCGTTCGTATACCGGATTTTTGTCCTAGCGATCCGGAAATGTGGTTCAGCATGGTGGAAAGGAGTTTCGAGGTATCCGGAGTGACCACCGACAGCACCAGGTTCGGGTATATCCTGAGTGCCCTGGATCCACGTTACGCCACAGAGGTTCGAGACATAATAATGAACCCGCCAGCGACCGGTCAGTATGAAAAACTAAAAACCGAGCTGATCCGACGTTTGAGCGTGTCTCAAGAGCAGAAGACGCGACGCCTCCTGGAGCATGAGGAAATCGGCGATCGGAAACCTTCGCAATTTTTTAGGCATCTGCGCAGCCTAGCCGGGACCCAAGTATCAGACGCCTTATTGCGAACCCTTTGGCTAGGGAGGTTACCGACGAGCACGCAGGTAATTTTAGCCACGCAGAAGGACACGGAACTGGACAAAGTGGCCGAGCTGGCGGACGCTATCACCGATGCCAGGCCTCATCGCCATCAAATTGCCGAAGCGTCACCCCCGGCGCCGCAGGAAATCGACGCAGGTAGGTCCCTCGAGGCTTTATTGCAACTGAAAATGTCGCAGCTCGCTCTGTCGCTACGAGAAGAAATAGCGGCGCTTCGTCAAGAAATGACGAGCGATCGTACCTCGCGGAGAGATAGGGAGCCTCGATCCCGTTCACGTCCTCGGAGCCGTTCCGGATCTCGATCGAGGAAGCGCACACATGGCAAGGATGGAATATGCTGGTACCACTGGAGTTTCGGTACCGACGCAAGGGACTGCATTAAGCCGTGCACCTTCCAGGCGGGAAACATTCCGGGCAGTCGTTAACGACGGCTAGCGACCCCAGCCCGACTTTACGCCGTCTCTTCGTCATCGATCACGACACGAAGACGCAATTTTTGGTCGACACAGGCGCCGACCTCTGTGTCTTTCCACGAGCAATGATCCGAGGACGGCGCGAAAAATCATCCTACGAGCTTTCCGCAGCAAATGGCACCACCATCGCAACGTACGGGACTACGACTTTAACTCTCAATTTAGGGTTACGTCGGGTTTTCACATGGAGATTCGTAATCGCCGACGTCTCCAGGCCCATAATCGGGGTCGATTTCCTCGCTCACTTCGGACTAATGGTAGACGTTCGCAATCGCCGTCTCTTAGATCAAGTGACGTCTCTCTCGACACGAGGAATGCCTGCCCGCGAAGCCGTCCCGAGCATCAAAACAGTCTTCGGGGAATCCGCTTATCATGTTCTACTCCAGCGATTTCCCGAAATTACGAAACCGGAAGGAACACCTTCCGAACCAAAACACAGCACGATGCACCACATTCGTACTGCACCAGGTCCACCTGTTACCTGCAAACCACGGCGTCTTGCACCAGGTAGGCTACAGGCAGCCAAAAAGGAATTTGAAACCATGTCGCGATTAGGAACAACCCGACCGTCGGAGAGTAGCTGGTCGTCACCTTTGCACATGGTACCCAAAAAAGGAAGTGACGAATGGAGACCATGTGGCGATTATCGTGCTCTCAACGCCAGGACCTTGCCGGACCGATATCCCGTCAGGCATATTGAAGATTTTACACAAACTTTGCGGGGTAAGAAAATTTTTTCTACCATTGATCTCGTTCGAGCTTACAACCAAATCCCCGTTGCACCCGAAGATATTCCGAAGACAGCTATTACCACTCCTTTCGGATTATTCGAATTTCCGTTCATGTCGTTTGGGTTACGCAACGCGGCTCAAACCTTTCAGCGCTTTATCGATGAAGCGTTGCGAGGTTTGAACTTTTGTTTCGCATACATTGACGACATACTGGTGGCTTCAACATCCGAAGAGGAACACCTTCAACACCTCAAGATAGTTTTTGAACGGCTAAAACAATACGGTATAGTGATAAATACTGCAAAATGTATCTTCGGAAGGACGGAGTTAAAATTTTTAGGCTACCTGGTGTCGGAATCAGGCACCCGACCATCCACCGAAAAGGTTGAGGCCATTTTAAAGTATCCACGGCCGACCACAGCGAAACAATTACGGCAGTTTTTAGGTATGGTAAATTTTTATAGACGTTTCATACCTAAAGCCGCACAGGTACATGCACCTCTGAACGACATGCTGGCGGACAATATAAAAGGCAGCGCACCTGTAAATTGGACACCAGACGCCACCGCAGCATTTGAAGACTCTAAAAAGGCGTTAGTAGAGGCTACTCTACTAACACACCCTGAAATCGACGCACCATTGGCCATCATATGCGACGCCTCGAATTCTGCTGTTGGCGCCGCGCTTCAACAACGCATCGGTGATAATTGGGAACCACTGGGTTTCTTTTCAAAAAAACTCAGCTCAACGGAACAGAAATACGCTACATACGACAGAGAATTACTCGCTATCTACCTCGCAGTCAAATATTTCCGTCATATGATCGAGGGAAGAACTTTCACTATCTTCACAGACCATAAACCAATCATTTACGCTTTCCAACAGAAACCAGAAAAATTCACCCCAAGACAATTTCGATATCTCAGCTTCATTAGTGAATTCTCAACGGACATCCGCCACGTAGCAGGTCGAGATAACGTTGTCGCCGATGCGTTGTCAAGAGTGGACGAAATCGAAGAGACTTTGGATTTTGAAATGCTGGCCAAATCGCAAGAAGAAGACGAGGAATTACTGACGTACTTACAAAGCAACACCGGTTTGAATTTAAAACGCATATCCATTCCTGGAAGTACACAACAAATTTACTGTGACATATCTACAGACACCGTTCGCCCTTTCCTCACAAAATCGTTTCGTCAAACTGCATTCAACGCACTACACAAAATATCGCATCCAGGAATCAACGCCACTGTCAAACTGATCACGCAAAGGTACGTTTGGCCATCGATCAAAACAGACTGCAGAAGATGGGCCCGGAACTGTATCCAATGTCAACGCTCCAAGATCACCAGGCACGTATCAGCACCCCTCGGTTCTTTTTCGCGACCATCGGCGAGGTTCGAACATGTTCATTTGGACATTGTCATCCTACCGGTCTCCGAAGGATACAGATATTGCCTTACCTGCGTGGATCGCTTTACGCGCTGGCCTGAAGCAATACCTCTCCGCGACCAGGAAGCAGCCACAGTAGCTCGAGCCTTTTACGAGGGGTGGATTGTTCGGTTTGGAACGCCGCTAAGGATCACCACGGACCAAGGTAGACAGTTTGAGTCCAATCTTTTTAAACAATTAAGTTTGTTAACAGGTAGCAGACATCTAAGAACTACGGCATATCACCCGGCGGCTAATGGGATGGTGGAAAGGTTCCACCGTCAGTTAAAGGCAGCCATACGTTGCCATGAAAATCAACGTTGGACAGAGATTCTTCCCACCACGTTGCTGGGTATTCGTTCAGCCTGGAGGGAAGATTTAAAAGCAACGACAGCAGAGTTGGTGTACGGCGAACCATTGCGACTTCCTGGAGAATTCTTGTCTCCGCGTCCAGGTGAAGCTGACACTGACGCAACTTCATTTGTAAAGGAACTGCGACAACATTTCCAGGATCTGAGCCCAGTCGCAGGTTCTCACCATGGGTCACGGCGGACCTTCGTGTACAAAGACCTTGCCAGTTCCGAGCATGTTTTCGTACGACACGACGCATCGAAAGGCATTCTACAACAACCTTATGATGGACCATATCGTGTCATTAGCCGCGGACATAAAACTTTTCTAATAGACCGTCAAGGAAAACATGTCACAATTTCAATCGAGAGGTTAAAACCCGCGTATATTGTAAGTGATCATTTAACACATAAAAATTGTAATAATTCCGACACAGAACCAAATGTATCTCGCGATATTGTAACACCACAATTTACCACCCGCGCAGGTAGGCGAGTACGATTTCTCGACAGATTTCAAGCTGGATTTTAGTGATTAGGTAAATCACTGGCAGGGGGGTGATGTAGCAGCTACGGCACTGCTACCACATCCCTGCCGTGAAAGATCGAGATATTACCCTCGCTAACTTTCTTTTCTTTAAATGCTTACGGTCTATCTTTCTTTAAAAGTGTACGAACACAGGCGCGTCGTAGACCGGCAACGGACGACGGTTGCCGATTGCGCGACGAGTTTTTTCTGTTGTTTTCTGACCGCGCGCCGCGGTCACCATACGAGAACACGAGGCAGAACCTCTTACGACTCACCACGTGTACGACCGTGCGACGCAGACAATACCTGTTCTTATTCCGTTATATTAATTGTAAATAAATTGAGCGTGTAACGCAAATCGGAGTTATCCATTACGCACACCATACACCTCAAGCCAAATTCTATCACATTTGTTGAATTTATGTCGCTCCTATTTCAGATATCGTATTGGGCTAAGCGGCATCTCAAAGCGAATGAAATGGCGAGTAAAATGCACTGCTAGACTTGTAGGGTACGGCAAACAGGGACCCGATTAGATCATTTTATATTATGGTTAATTCAAGATGTCTGCAAAATTCTATCACATTTGTTCAATTTACGTCGCTCCAATTTCAGATAGCGTACTGGGCTAGGCGGCATCTTAAAGCGCATGAAATGACGAGTGAAATGCACTATTAAACTACTATGATAGGGCAATCAGAGACCCGACTAGATCATTTTATATTTTGGTTAATACAAGAATTCAGCGAAATTCTATCACAATTGTTCAATTTACGTCGCTCCTATTTTAGATAGCGTATTGGGCTAAGCGGCATCTCAAAGCGCATGAAATGGCGAGTAACATGCACTATTAATCTTCTAGGGTAAGGCAAACAGAGACCCGATTAGATCATTTTACATTAAGGTTAATATAAGAATTCAGGGAAATTCTATCACATTTGTTCAATTTACGTCGCTCCTATTTCAGATAGCGTATTGGGCTAAGCGCCATCTCAAAGCGCATGAAATGGCGAGCAAAGTGCACCATTAAACTTCTAGGGTAGGGCAAACAGAGACCCGATTAGATATTTTTATATTACGGTTAATATAATAATTCAGCATAATTCTATCACATTTGTTCAACTTACGTCGCTCCTATTTCAGATAGCGTACTGCGCTAGGCGGCATCTCAAAGCGCATGAAATGACGAGTGAAATGCACTATTAAGCTTCTATGATAGGGCAAACAGAGACCCGATTAGATCATTTTATATTATGGTTAATTTAAGAATTCAGCGAAATTCTATCACATTTGTTCAATTTGTGTCGCTCCTATTGCAGATAGCGTATTGGGCTAAGCGGCATCTCAAAGCGCATGAAATGACGAGAGAAATGCACTATTAAACTTCTTGGGTAGGGCGAACAGAGACCCGATTAGATCATTTTACATTAAGGTTAATATAAGAATTCAGCGAAATTCTATCACATTTGTTCAATTTACGTCGCTCCTATTTCAGATAGCGTATTGGGCTAAGTGGCATCTCAAAGCGCATGAAATGACGAGTGAAAGGCACTATTAAACTTCTAGGGTAGGGCGAACAGAGAACCGATTAGATCATTTTACATTAAGGTTAATATAAGAATTCAGGGAAATTCTATCACGTTTGTTCAATTTACGACGCTCCTATTTCAGATAGTGTATTGGGCTAAGCGGCATCTCAAAGCGCATGAAATGGAGAGTAAAATGCACTGTTATACTTCTAGGGTAGGGCAAACAGAGACCCGATTAGATCATTTCATATTATGGTTTATTTAAGAATTCAGAAAAATTCTATCACACTTGTTCAATTTACGTCGCTCCTATTTCAGATAGCTTATTGGGCTACGAGGCATCTCAAAGCGCATGAAATGACGAGTGAAATGCACTATTAAACTTCTAGGATAAGGCAAACAGAGACCCGATTAGATCATTTTATATTACGGCTAATATAAGAATGCAGCGTAATTCTATCATATTTGTTCAATTTACGTCGCTGATATTTCAGATAGCGTATTGGGCTAAGCGGCATCTCAAAGCGCAAGAAATGGCGAGTAAAATGCACTATTAAACTTCTAGGGTAGGGCAAACAGAGACCCGATAAGATCATTTTATATTATGATTAATTTAAGAATTCAGCGAAACTCTATCATATTTGTTCAATTTACGTCGCTCCAATTTCAGATAGCGTATTGGGCTAAGCAGCATCTCAATGCGCATGAAATGGCGAGTAAAATGCACTATTAAACTTCTAGGATAAGGCAAACAGAGACCCTCTTAGATCATTATATATTACGGTTAATATAAGAATTCAGCGTAATTCTATCACATTTGCTCAACTTACGTCGCTCCTATTTCAGATAGCGTACTGGGCTAGGCGGCATCTTAAAGCGCGTGGAATGGCGAGTAAAATGCACTATTAAACTTCTATGATAGGGCTATCAGAGACCAGATTAGATCATTTTATATTTTGGTTAATATAAGAATCCAGCGAAATTCTATCACATTCGTTCAATTTACGTCGCTCCTATTTCTGATACCGTATTGGGCTAAGCGCCATCTCAAAGCGCATGAAATGGCGAGTAAAATTCACTATTAAACTTCTAGGGTAGGGCAAACGGAGACCCGATTAGATCATTTTATATTATGGTTAATTTAAGAAATCAGCCAAATTCTATCACATTTGTTCAATTTACGTCGCTCCTATTTCAGATATCTTACTGGGCTAGGCGGAATCTTAAAGCGGGTGGATTGGCGAGTAAAATGCACTTTTAAACTTCTATGATAGGGCAATCAGAGACCCGATTAGATCATTTTATATTTTGGTTAATATAAGAATTCAGCGAAATTCTTTCACATTTGTTCAATTTACGTCGCTCCTATTTCAGATAGCGTATTGGGCTAAGCGGCATCTCAAAGCGCATGAAATGACGAGTGAAATGCACTACTAAACTTCTAGGGTATGGCAAACAGAGACCCGATTAGATCATTTAACGTTAAGGTTAATATAAGAATTCAGCATAATGCTATCACATTTGTTCAACTTACGTCGCTCCTATTGCAGATAGCGTACTGGGATAGGCGGCATCTTAAAGCGCGTGGAAGGGCGAGTAAGATGCCCTACTAAACTTCTATGATAGGGCAATCAGAGACCCGATTAGATCGTTTTATATTTTGTTTAATATAAGAATTCAGGGAAATTCTATCACATTTGTTCAATTCACATCGCTCCTATTGCAGATAGCGTATTGGGCTAAGCGGCATCTCAAAGCGCATGAAATGGCGAGTAAAATGCACTATTAAACTTCTAGGGTAAGGCAAACAGAGACCCGATTAGATCATTTTATATTACGGTTAATATAAGAATTCAGCGTAATTCTATCACATTTGTTCAACTTACGTCGCTCCTATTTCAGATAGCGTACTGGGCTAGGCGGCATCTTAAAACGCGTGGAATGGCCAGTAAAATGCACTATATAAACTTCTATGATAGGGCAATCAGAGACCCGATTAGATCATTTTATGTTATGGTTAATTTAAGAAATCAGCAAAATTCTATCACAATTGTTCAATTTACGTCGTTCCTATTTCCGATAGCGTATTGGGCTAAGCGTCATCTCAAAGCGCATGAAATGGCGAGTGAAATGCACTATTAAACTTCTAGGGTAGGGCGAACAGAGACCCGATTAGATCATTTTACATTAAGGTTAATATAAGTATTCAGGGAAATTCTATCACATTTGTTCAATTTAAGTCGCTCCTATTTCAGATAGCTTATTCGGCTAAGCGGCATCTCAAAGCGGATGAAATGAGGAGTGAAATGCACTAGTAATCTTCTAGGGTAGGGCGAACAGATATCCGATTAGATCATTTTATATTACGGTTAATATAAGAATTCAGCGTAACTCTATCACATTTGTTCAACATACGTCGCTCCTATTTCAGATAGCGTACTGGGCTAGGCGGCATCTTAAAGCGCGTGGAAGGGCGAGTAAAATGCACTTCTAAACTTCTATGATAGGGCAGTCAGAGTCCCGTTTAGAACATTTTATATTTTGTTTAATATAAGATTTCTGGGAAATTCTATCACGTTTGTTGAATTTACGTCGCTCCTATTTCAGATAGCGTATTGGGCTAAGCGGCATCTCAAAGCGCATGAAGTGACTAGAGAAATGCACTATTAAACTTCTTGGGTAGGGCAAACAGAGAACCGATTACATCATTTTATATTATGGTTAATTTAAGAATTCAGCAAAATTCTATCACATTCGTTCAATTTACGTCGCTCCTATTTCAGATAGCGTACTGGGCTAGGCGGCATCTTAAAGCGCGTGAAATGGCGAGTAAAATGCTCTATTAAACTTCTATGATAGGGCAAACAGAGACCCGATTAGATCATTTTATATTATGGTTAATTTAAGAATTCAGCCAAATTCTATCACATTTCTTCAATTTATGTCGCTCCTATTTCAGATATCGTATTGGGCTAAGCGGCATCTCAAAGCGAATGAAATGGCGAGTAAAATGCACTGCTAGACTTGTAGGGTACGGCAAACAGGGACCCGATTAGATCATTTTATATTATGGTTAATTCAAGATGTCAGCAAAATTCTATCACATTTGTTCAATTTACGTCGCTCCAATTTCAGATAGCGTACTGGGCTAGGCGGCATCTTAAAGCGCATGAAATGACGAGTGAAATGCACTATTAAACTACTATGATAGGGCAATCAGAGACCCGACTAGATCATTTTATATTTTGGTTAATATAAGAATCCAGCGAAATTCTATCACATTCGTTCAATTTACGTCGCTCCTATTTCTGATACCGTATTGGGCTAAGCGCCATCTCAAAGCGCATGAAATGGCGAGTAAAATTCACTATTAAACTTCTAGGGTAGGGCAAACAGAGACCCGATTAGATCATTTTATATTATGGTTAATTTAAGAAATCAGCCAAATTCTATCACATTTGTTCAATTTACGTCGCTCCTATTTCAGATATCTTACTGGGCTAGGCGGAATCTTAAAGCGGGTGGATTGGCGAGTAAAATGCACTTTTAAACTTCTATGATAGGGCAATCAGAGACCCGATTAGATCATTTTATATTTTGGTTAATATAAGAATTCAGCGAAATTCTTTCACATTTGTTCAATTTACGTCGCTCCTATTTCAGATAGCGTATTGGGCTAAGCGGCATCTCAAAGCGCATGAAATGACGAGTGAAATGCACTACTAAACTTCTAGGGTATGGCAAACAGAGACCCGATTAGATCATTTAACGTTAAGGTTAATATAAGAATTCAGCATAATGCTATCACATTTGTTCAACTTACGTCGCTCCTATTGCAGATAGCGTACTGGGATAGGCGGCATCTTAAAGCGCGTGGAAGGGCGAGTAAGATGCCCTACTAAACTTCTATGATAGGGCAATCAGAGACCCGATTAGATCGTTTTATATTTTGTTTAATATAAGAATTCAGGGAAATTCTATCACATTTGTTCAATTCACATCGCTCCTATTGCAGATAGCGTATTGGGCTAAGCGGCATCTCAAAGCGCATGAAATGGCGAGTAAAATGCACTATTAAACTTCTAGGGTAAGGCAAACAGAGACCCGATTAGATCATTTTATATTACGGTTAATATAAGAATTCAGCGTAATTCTATCACATTTGTTCAACTTACGTCGCTCCTATTTCAGATAGCGTACTGGGCTAGGCGGCATCTTAAAACGCGTGGAATGGCCAGTAAAATGCACTATATAAACTTCTATGATAGGGCAATCAGAGACCCGATTAGATCATTTTATGTTATGGTTAATTTAAGAAATCAGCAAAATTCTATCACAATTGTTCAATTTACGTCGTTCCTATTTCCGATAGCGTATTGGGCTAAGCGTCATCTCAAAGCGCATGAAATGGCGAGTGAAATGCACTATTAAACTTCTAGGGTAGGGCGAACAGAGACCCGATTAGATCATTTTACATTAAGGTTAATATAAGTATTCAGGGAAATTCTATCACATTTGTTCAATTTAAGTCGCTCCTATTTCAGATAGCTTATTCGGCTAAGCGGCATCTCAAAGCGGATGAAATGAGGAGTGAAATGCACTAGTAATCTTCTAGGGTAGGGCGAACAGATATCTGATTAGATCATTTTATATTACGGTTAATATAAGAATTCAGCGTAACTCTATCACATTTGTTCAACATACGTCGCTCCTATTTCAGATAGCGTACTGGGCTAGGCGGCATCTTAAAGCGCGTGGAAGGGCGAGTAAAATGCACTTCTAAACTTCTATGATAGGGCAGTCAGAGTCCCGTTTAGAACATTTTATATTTTGTTTAATATAAGATTTCTGGGAAATTCTATCACGTTTGTTGAATTTACGTCGCTCCTATTTCAGATAGCGTATTGGGCTAAGCGGCATCTCAAAGCGCATGAAGTGACTAGAGAAATGCACTATTAAACTTCTTGGGTAGGGCAAACAGAGAACCGATTACATCATTTTATATTATGGTTAATTTAAGAATTCAGCAAAATTCTATCACATTCGTTCAATTTACGTCGCTCCTATTTCAGATAGCGTACTGGGCTAGGCGGCATCTTAAAGCGCGTGAAATGGCGAGTAAAATGCTCTATTAAACTTCTATGATAGGGCAAACAGAGACCCGATTAGATCATTTTATATTATGGTTAATTTAAGAATTCAGCCAAATTCTATCACATTTCTTCAATTTATGTCGCTCCTATTTCAGATATCGTATTGGGCTAAGCGGCATCTCAAAGCGAATGAAATGGCGAGTAAAATGCACTGCTAGACTTGTAGGGTACGGCAAACAGGGACCCGATTAGATCATTTTATATTATGGTTAATTCAAGATGTCAGCAAAATTCTATCACATTTGTTCAATTTACGTCGCTCCAATTTCAGATAGCGTACTGGGCTAGGCGGCATCTTAAAGCGCATGAAATGACGAGTGAAATGCACTATTAAACTACTATGATAGGGCAATCAGAGACCCGACTAGATCATTTTATATTTTGGTTAATACAAGAATTCAGCGAAATTCTATCACAATTGTTCAATTTACGTCGCTCCTATTTTAGATAGCGTATTGGGCTAAGCGGCATCTCAAAGCGCATGAAATTTCGAGTAAAATGCACTATTAATCTTCTAGGGTAAGGCAAACAGAGACCCGATTAGATCATTTTATGATACGGTTAATATAAGAATTCAGCGTAATTCTATCACATTTGTTCAATTTACGTCGCTCCTATTTCAGATAGCTTATTGAGCTAAGCGGCATCTCAAAGCGCATGAAATGACGAGTGAAATGCACTATTTAACTTCTAGGGTAGGGCGAACAAAGACCCGATTAGATCATTTTACATTAAGGTTAATATAAGAATTCAGGGAAATTCTATCACATTTGTTCAATTTACGTCGCTCCTATTTCAGATAGCGTACTGGGCTAAGCGCCATCTCAAAGCGCATGAAATGGCGAGCAAAGTGCACCATTAAACTTCTAGGGTAGGGCAAACAGAGACCCGATTAGATATTTTTATATTACGGTTAATATAATAATTCAGCGTAATTCTATCACATTTGTTCAACTTACGTCGCTCCTATTTCAGATAGCGTACTGGGCTAGGCGGCATCTCAAAGCGCATGAAATAACGAGTGAAATGCACTATTAAGCTTCTATGATAGGGCAAACAGAGACCCGATTAGATCATTTTATATTATGGTTAATTTAAGAATTCAGCGAAATTCTATCACATTTGTTCAATTTATGTCGCTCCTATTGCAGATAGCGTATTGGGCTAAGCGGCATCTCAAAGCGCATGAAATGACGAGAGAAATGCACTATTAAACTTCTTGGGTAGGGCGAACAGAGACCCGATTAGATCATTTTACATTTAGGTTAATATAAGAATTCAGCGAAATTCTATCACATTTGTTCAATTTACGTCGCTGATATTTCAGATAGCGTATTGGGCTAAGCGGCATCTCAAAGCGCAAGAAATGGCGAGTAAAATGCACTATTAAACTTCTAGGGTAGGGCAAACTGAGACCCGATAAGATCATTTTATATTATGATTAATTAAAGAATTCAGCGAAACTCTATCATATTTGTTCAATTTACGTCGCTCCAATTTCAGATAGCGTATCGGGCTAAGCAGCATCTCAATGCGCATGAAATGGCGAGTAAAATGCACTATTAAACTTCTAGGATAAGGCAAACAGAGACCCTCTTAGATCATTATATATTACGGTTAATATAAGAATTCAGCGTAATTCTATCACATTTGTTCAACTTACGTCGCTCCTATTTCAGATAGCGTACTGGGCTAGGCGGCATCTTAAAGCGCGTGGAATGGCGAGTAAAATGCACTATTAAACTTCTATGATAGGGCTATCAGAGACCAGATTAGATCATTTTATATTTTGGTTAATATAAGAATTCAGCGAAATTCTATCACACTTGATCAATTTACGTCGCTCCTATTTCAGATAGCTTATTGGGCTAAGCGGCATCTCAAAGCGCATGAAATGGCGAGTAAAATGCACTATTAAACTTCTAGGGTAGGGCAAACAGAGACCCGATTAGATCATTTTACATTAAGGTTAATATAAGAATTCAGCGAAATTCTATCACATTTGTTCAATTTACGTCGCTGATATTTCAGATAGCGTGCTGGGCTAGGCGGCATCTTAAAGCGCGTGGAATGGCGAGTTAAATGCACTACTAAACTTCTATGATAGGGCAATCAGAGACCCGAATAGATCATTTTATATGTTGCTTAATATAAGATTTATGGGAAATTCTATCACATTTGTTCAATTTACGTCGCTCCTATTTCAGGTAGCGTATTGGGCTAAGCGGCATCTAAAAGCGCATGAAATTGCGAATAAAATGCACTATTAAACTTCTAGGCTAGGGCGAACAGAGACCCGATTAGATCATTTTACATTATGGTAAATAAAAGAATTCAGCGAAATTCTATCACATTTGTTCAACTTACGTCGCTCCTATTTCAGATAGCGTATTGGGCTAAGGGGCATCTCAAAGCGCGTGGAATGGCGAGTAATATGTACTATTAAACTTCTATGATAGGGCAATCAGAGACCCGATTAGATCATTTTATATTATGGTTAATTTAAGAATTCAGCGAAATTCTATCACATTTGTTCAATTTTCGCCGCTCCTATTTCAGATATCGTATTGGGCAAAGCGGCATCTCAAAGCGCATGAAATTACGAGTAAAATGCACTATTAAACTTCCAGGGTAGGGCAAACAGAGACCCGATTAGATCATTTTATATTATGGTTAATTTAAGAATTCAGCGAAATTCTATCACTTTTGTTCAATTTACGTCGCTCCTATTTCAGATAGCGTACTGGGCTAGGCGGCATCTTAAAGCGCAAGAAATGGCGAGTAAAATGCACTATTAAACTTCCAGGGTAGGGCAAACAGAGACCCGATTAGATCATTTTATATTATGGTTAATTTAAGAATTCAGCGAAATTCTGTCACTTTTGTTCAATTTACGTCTCTCCTATTTCAGATAGCGTACTGGGCTAGGCGGCATCTTAAAGCGCGTGGAATGGCGAGTAAAATGCTCTATTAAACTTCTATGATAGGGCAATCAGTGACCCGATTAGATCATTTTATATTTTGGTTAATATAAGAATTCAGCGAAATTGTATCACATTTGTTCAATTTACGTCGCTCGTATTTCCGATAGCGTATTGGGCTAAGCGGCATCTCAAAGCGCAAGAAATGGCGAGTAAAATGCACTATTAAACATCTAGGGTAGGGCGAACAGAGACCCGATTAGATCACTTTACATTAAGGTTAATATAAGAATTCAGCAAAATTCTATCAGATTTGTTCAATTTACGTCGCTGATATTTCGGATAGCGTATTGGGCTAAGCGGCATCTCAAAGCGCAAGAAATGCTGAGTAAAATGCACTATTAAACTTCTAGGGTAGGGCAAACAGAGACCCGATTAGATCATTTTATATTATGGTTAATTTAAGAATTCAGCGAAATTCTATCACTTTTGTTCAATTTACGTCGCTCCTATTTCAGATAGCGTACTGGGCTAGGCGGCATCTTACAGCGCGTGGAATGGCGAGTAAAATGCTCTATTAAACTTCTATGATAGGGCAATCAGTGACCCGATTAGATCATTTTATATTTTGGTTAATATAAGAATTCAGCGAAATTCTATCACATTTGTTCAATTTACGTCGCTCGTATTTCAGATAGCGTATTGGGCTAAGCGGCAGCTCAAAGCGCATGAAATGGCGAATAAAATGCACTATTAAACTTCTAGGCTAGGGCGAACAGAGACCCGATTAGATCATTTTACATTATGGTTAATAAAAGAATTCAGCGAAATTCTATCACATTTGCTCAATTTGCATCGCTCCTATTGCAGATAGCGTATTGGGCTAGGCGGCATCTTAAAGCGCGTGGAATGGTGAGTAAAATGCACTGTTAAACTTCGATGATAGGGCAATCAGAGACCCGTTTAGATCATTTTATATGTTGTTTAATATAAGATTTATGGGAAATTCCATCACATTTGTTCAATTTACGTCGCTCCTATTTCAGGTAGCGTATTGGGCTAAGCGGCGTCTGAAAGCGCATGAAATGGCGAATAAAATGCACTATTATACTTCTAGGCTAGGGCGAACAGAGACCCGATTAGATCATTTTACATTATGGTTAATAAAAGAATTCAGCGAAATTCTATCACATTTGTTCAACTTACGTCGCTCCTATTTCAGATAGCGTATTGGGCTAAGGGGCATCTCAAAGCGCATGAAATGGCGAGTAAAATGCACTACTAAACTTCTACGATAGGGCAATCAGTGACCAGATTAGATCATTTTATATTTTGGTTAATATAAGAATTCAGCGAAATTCTATCACATTTGTTCAATTTACGCCGCTCCTATTTCAGATAGCGTATTGGGCTAAGCGGCATCTCAAAGCGCATGAAATGACGAGTGGAATGCACTATTAAACTTCTAGGGTAGGGCGAACAGAGACCCGATTAGATCATTTTACATTAACGTTAATATAAGAATTCAGGGAAATTCTAGCACATTTGTTCAATTTACGTCGCTCCTGTTTCAGATAGCCTATTGGCCTAAGCGGCATCTCAAAACGCATGAAATGGCGAGTAAAATGCACTATTAAATTTCTAGGGTAGGGCAAACAGAGAGCCGATTAGATCATTTTATATTACGGTTCATTTAAAAATTCAGCAAACTTCTATCACATTTGTTCAATTTACGTCGCTCCTATTTCAGATAGCGAACTGGGCTAGGCGGCATCTCAAAGCGCGTGGAATGGCGAGTAAACTGCTTTATTAAACTTCTATGATAGGGCAATCAGAGACCCGATTAGATCAGTTTATATTTTGGTTAAGATAAGAATTCAGCGAAATTCTATCACATTTGTTCAATTTACGTCGCTCGTATGTCAGATAGCTTATTGGGCTAAGCGGCATCTCAAAGCGCATGAAATGACAAGCGAAATGCACTATTAAACATCTAGGGTAGGGCGAACAGAGACCCGATTAGATCATTTTACATTATGGTTAATATAAGAATTCAGCGAAATTCTATCACATTTCTTCAATTTACGTCGCTGACATTTCAGATAGCGAATTGGGCTAAGCGGCATCTCAAAGCGCAAGAAATGGCGAGTAAAATGCACTATTAAACTTCTATAATGGGGCAATCAGAGACCCGATTAGATCATTTTATATTTTGGTTAATATAAGAATTTAGCGGAATTCTATCACATTTGTTCAACTTACGTCGCTCCTACTTCAGATAGCTTATTGGGCAAAGGGGCGTCTCAAAGCGCATGAAATGACGAGTGAAATGCACTATTAAACTTCTAGGGTAGGGCAAACAGATACCCGATTAGATCATTTAACGTTAAGGTTAATATAAGAATTCAGCGTAATTCTATCACATTTGTTCCACTTACGTCGCTCCTATTTCAGATAGCATACTGGGCTAGGCGGCATCTTAAAGCGCGTGGAAGGGCGAGTAAGATGCAGTACTAAACCACTATGATAGGGCAATCAGAGACCCGATTAGATCGTTTTATATTTTGTTTAATATAAGAATTCAGGGAAATTCTATCACATTTGTTCAATTTACGTCGCTCCTATTACAGATAGCTTATTGGGCTAAGCGGCATCTCAAAGCGCATGAAATGACGAGTGAAATGCACTGTTAAACTTCTAGGGTAGGGCAAACAGAGACCCGATTAGTTCATTTTATATTATGGTTAATTTAACAATTCAGCGAAATTCTATCACATTTGTTCAATTTACGTCGCTCCTATTTCAGATAGCGTATTGGGCTAAGCGGCACCTCAAAGCGCATGAAAAGGCGAGTATAGTGCACTATTAAACTTCTAGGGTAGGTCAAACAGAATCCCGATTAGATCATTTAACGTTAAGGTTAATATAAGAATTCAGCGTAATTCTATCACATTTGTTCCACTTACGTCGCTCCTATTTCAGAGAGCTTATTGGGCTAAGCGGCCTCTCAAAGCGCATGAAATGGCGAGTAAAATGCACTATTATATTTCTAGGGTAGGTCAAACAGAGAGCCGATTAGATCATTTTATACTACGCTTAATTTAAAAATTCAGCAAAATTCTATCACATTTGTTCAATTTACGTCGCTCCTATTTCAGATAGAGAACTGGGCTAGGCGGCATCTCAAAGCGCGTGGAATGGCGAGTGAAATGCTCTATTAAACTTCTATGATAGGGCAATCAGAGACCCGATTAGATCATTTTATATTTTGGTTAAGATAAGAATTCAGCGAAATTCTATCACATTTGTTCAATTTTCGTCGCTCTTATGTCAGATAGCTTATTGGGCTAAGCGGCATCTCAAAGCGCATGTAATGACGAGTGAATTGCACTATTAAACATCTAGGGTAGGGCGAACAGAGACCCGATTAGATCATTTTACATTAAGGTTAATATAAGAATTCAGCAAAATTCTATCACATTTGTTCAATTTACGTCGCTCCTATTTCAGATAGCGTATTGGGCTAAGCGGCACCTCAAAGCGCATGAAAAGGTGAGTATAGTGCACTATTAAACTTCTAGGGTAGGGCAAACAGAAACCCGATTAGATCATTTAACGTTAAGGTTAATATAAGAATTCAGCGTAATTCTATCACATTTGTTCCACTTACGTCGCTCCTATTTCAGATAGCGTACTGGGCTAGGCGGCATCTTAAAGCGCGTGGAAGGGCGAGTAAGATGCAGTACTAAACTTCTGGGGTAGGGCGAACAGAGACCCGATTAGATCATTTTACATTAAGGTTAATATAAGAATTCAGCGAAATTCTATCACATTTGTTCAATTTACGTCGCTCCTATTTCAGGTAGCGTATTGGGCTAAGCGGCATCTCAAAGCGCATGAAATGGCGAATAAAATGCACTATTAAACTTCTAGGCTAGGGCGAACAGAGACCCGATTAGATCATTTTACATTAAGGTTAATATAAGAATTCAGGGAAATTCTATCACATTTGTACAATTTACGTCGCTCCTATTTCAGATAGCGTATTGGGCTAAGCGGCATCTCAAAGCGCATGAAATGGCGAATAAAATGCACTATTAAACTTCTAGGCTAGGGCGAACAGAGACCCGATTAGATCATTTCACATTAAGGTTAATATAAGAATCCGGTGAAATTCTATCACATTTGTACAATTTACGTCGCTCCTATTTCAGATAGCGTATTGGGCTAAGCGGCATCTCAAAGCGCAAGAAATGGCGAGTAAAATGCACTATTAAACTTCTAGGGTAGGGCAAACAGAGACTCGATTAGATCATTTTATATTACGGTTAATATAAGAATTCAGCGTAATTCTATCACATTTGTTCAATTTACATCGCTCCTATTTCAGATAGCGTACTGTGCTAGGCGGCATCTTAAAGCGCGTGGAAGGGCGAGTAAGATGCAGTACTAAACTTCTATGATAGGGCAATCAGAGACCCGATTAGATCGCTTTATATGTTGTCTAATATAAGAATTCAGGGAAATTCTATCACATTTGTTCAATTTACGTCGCTCCTATTTCAGATAGCTTATTGGGCTAAGCGGCATCTCAAAGCGCATGAAATGACGAGTGAAATGCACTGTTAAACTTCTAGGGTAGGGCAAACAGAGACCCGATTAGATCATTTTATATTATGGTTAATTTAACAATTCAGCGAAATTCTATCACATTTGTTCAATTTACGTCGCTGATATTTTAGATAGCGTATTGGGCTAAGCGGCATCTCAAAGCGCAAGAAATGGCGAGTAAAATGCACTATTAAACTTCTAGGGTAAGGCAAACAGAGACCCGATTAGATCATTTTATATTAAGGTTAATATAAGAATTCAGCGTAATTCTATCACATTTGTTCAACTTATGTCGCTCCTATTTCAGATAGCGTACTGGGCTAGGCGGCATCTTAAAGCGCGTGGAAGGGCGAGTAAAATGCACTACTAAACTTCTATGATAGGGTAATCAGAGACCCGATTAGATCATTTTATATTTTGTTTAATATAAGATTTCAGGGAAAGTCTATCACATTTGTTCAATTTACGTCGCTCCTATTTCAGATAGCGTATTAGGCTAAGCGGCAGCTCAAAGCGCATAAAATGGCGAACATAATGCACTATTAAACTTCTAGGCTAGGGCGAACAGAGACCCGATTAGATCATTTTATATTACGGTTAATATAAGAATTCAGCGAAATTCTATCACATTCGTTCAATTTACGTCTCTGATATTTCAGATAGCGTATTGGGCTAAGCAGCATCTCAAAGCGTAAGAAATGGCGAGTAAAATGCACTATTAAACATCTAGGGTGGGGCAAACAGAGACCCGATTAGATCATTTTATATTATGGTTAATTTAAAAATTCAGCTAAATTCTGTCACATTTGTTCAATTTACGTCGCTCCTATTTCAGATAGCGTACTGGGTTAGGCGGCATCTTGAAGCGCGTGGAATGGCGAATAAAATGCACTATTAAACTTCTAGGCTAGGGCGAACAGAGACCCGATTAGATCATTTTACATTTTGGTTAATAAAAGAATTCAGCGGAATTCTATCACATTTGTTCAATTTACGTCGCTCCTATTTCAGATAGCATACTGGGCTGTGCGGCATCTCAAAGCGCATGAAATGACGAGTAAAATGCACTATTAAACTTCTAGGATAGGGCAATCAGAGACCTGATTAGATCATTTTATATTTTGTTTCGTATAAGATTTCAGCGAAGTTCTATCACATTTCTTCAATTTACGTCGCTCCTATTTCAGAAAGCGTAATGGGTTAAGCGGCCTCTCAAAGCGCATGAAATGGCGAGTAAAATGCGCTATTAAACTTCTAGGATAAGGCAAACAGAGACCCGATTAGATCATTTTATATGACGGTTAATATAAGAATGCAGCGTAATTCTATCACATTTGTTCAGTTTACGTCGCTCCTATTTCAGATAGCATACTGGGCTAGGCGGCAGCTTAAAGGGCGTGGAATGGCGAGTAAAATGCTCTACTAAACTTCTATGACAGGGCAATCAGAGACCCGATTAGATCATTTTATATTTTGTTTAATATAAGATTTCAGCGAAGTTCTATCACATTTGTTCAATTTACGTCGCTCCTATTTCAGATAGCGGATTGGTCTAAGCGGCATCTCAAAGCGCATGAAATGTCGAGTGAAATGCACTATTAGACTTCTATGGTAGGGCGAGCAGAGACCCGATCAGATCATTTTACATTAAGGTTAATATTAGAATTCAGGGAAATTCAATTACATTTGTTCAATTTACGTCGCTCCTATTTCAGATAGCGTATTGTGCTATGCGGCATCTCAAAGCACATGCAATGGCGAGTTAGATGGACTATTAAACTTCTAGGGTAGGGCAAACAGAGACCCGATAAGATCATTTTATATTATGGTTAATTTAAGAATTCAGCGAAATTCGATCACATTTGTTCGATTTACGTCGCTTCTATTTCAGACAGCGTATTGGGCTAAGCGGCATCTGAAAGCGCATGAAATGGCGAGTAAAATGCACTATTAAACTTCTAAGCTAGGGCAAACAAAGACCCGATTAAATCATTTTATATTATGGTTAATTTAAGAATTCAGCGAAATTCAATCACATTTATTCAATTTACGTCGCTCCTATTTCAGGTAGCGTATTGGGCTAAGCGGCATCGCAAAGCGCATGAAATGGCGAGTATAATGCACTCTTAAACTTCTAGGATAAGGCAAACAGAGACCCGATTAAATCATTTTATATTACGGTTAATATAAGAATTCAGCGTAATTCTATCACATTTGTTCAATTGACGTCGCTCCTATTTCAGATAGCGTATTGGGCTAAGCGGCATCTTAAAGCGCATGAAATGGCGAACAAAATGCACTATTAAACTTCTAGGCTAGGGCGAACAGAGACCAGATTAGATCATTTTATATTTTGGTTAATATAAGAATTCTGCGATATTCTATCACATTTGTTCAATTAACGTCGCTCCTATTTCAGATAGCTTATTAGGCTTAGCGGCATCTCAAAGCGCATGAAGTGACGAGTGAAATGCACTATTAAACTTCTAGGGTAGGGCAAACAGAGACCCGATTAGATCATTTTATATTATGGTTAAGTTAAGAATTCAGCAAAATTCTATCACATTTGTTCAACTTACGTCGCTCCTATTTCAGATTTCGTACTGGGATAGGCGGCATCTTAAATCGCGTGGAATGCCGAGTAAAATGCACTACTAAACTTCCATGATAGGGCAATCAGAGACCCGATTAGATCATTTTATATTTTGTTTAATATAAGATTTCAGGGAAATTGTATCACATTTGTTCAATTTACGTCGCTCCTATTTCAGATAGCGTATTGGGCTAAGCGGCATCTCAAAGCGCATGAAATGGGGACTAAAATGCACTATTAAACTTCTAGGCTAGGGCGAACAGAGACCCGATTAGATAATTTTACATTTTGGTTAATAAAAGAATTCAGCGAAATTCGATCACATTTGTTCAATTTACGTCGCTCCTATTTCAGATAGCTTATTGGGCTAAGCGGCATCTCAAAGCGCATGAAATGGCGAGTGAAATGCACCATTAGACTTCCATGGTAGGGCGAACAGAGACCCGGTTAGATCATTTTACATTAAGGTTAATATAAGGATTCACGGAAATTCTATCACATTTGTTCAATTTACGTGGCTCCTATTTCAGATAGCATACTGGGCTAAGCGGCATCTCAAAGCGCATGAAATGGCGAGTAAAATGCGCTATTAAACTTCTAGGATAAGGCAAACAGAGACCCGATGAGATCATTTTATATGACGGTTAATATAAGAATGCAGCGTAATTCTATCACATTTGTTCAGTTTACGTCGCTCCTATTTCAGATAGCATACTGGGCTAGGCGGCATCTTGAAGGGCGTGGAATGGCGAGTAAAATGCTCTACTAAACTTCTATGACAGGGCAATCAGAGACCCGATTAGATCATTTTATATTTTGTTTAATATAAGATTTCAGCGAAGTTCTATCACATTTGTTCAATTTACGTCGCTCCTATTTCAGATAGCGTATTGGTCTAAGCGGCATCTCAAAGCGCATGAAATGTCGAGTGAAATGCACTATTAGACTTCTATGGTAGGGCGAACAGAGACCCGATCAGATCATTTTACATTAAGGTTAATATTAGAATTCAGGGAAATTCAATTACATTTGTTCAATTTACGTCGCTCCTATTTCAGATAGCGTATTGGGCTATGCGGCATCTCAAAGCACATGCAATGGCGAATTAAATGGACTATTAAACTTCTAGGGTAGGGCAAACAGAGACCCGATAAGATCATTTTATATTATGGTTAATTTAAGAATTCAGCGAAATTCGATCACATTTGTTCGATTTACGTCGCTTCTATTTCAGACAGCGTATTGGGCTAAGCGGCATCTGAAAGCGCATGAAATGGCGAGTAAAATGCACTATTAAACTTCTAGGCTGGGGCAAACAAAGACCCGATTAAATCATTTTATATTATGGTTAATTTAAGAATTCAGCGAAATTCTATCACATTTATTCAATTTACGTCGCTCCTATTTCAGATAGCGTATTGACCTAAGCGGCATCGCAAAGCGCATGAAATGGCGAGTATAATGAACTATTAAACTTCTAGGATAAGGCAAACAGAGACCCGATTAAATCATTTTATATTACGGTTAATATAAGAATTCAGCGAAATTCTATCACATTTGTTCAATTTACGTCGCTCCTATTTCAGATAGCGTATTGGGCTTAGCGGCATCTCAAAGCGCATGAAATGACGAGTGAAATGCACTATTAAACTTCTAGGGTAGGGCAAACAGAGACCCGATTAGATCATTTTACATTATGGTTAATAAAAGAATTCACGGAAATTCTATCACATTTGTTCAATTTACGTCGCTCCTATTTCAGATAGCGTATTGGGCTATGCGGCATCTCAAAGCACATGCTATGGCGAGTAAAATGCACTATTAAACTTCTAGGGTAGGGCAAACAGAGACCCGATTAGGTCATTTTATATTATGGTTGATTTAAGAATTCACTGAAATTCTATCACATTTGTTCAATTTACGTCGCTCCTATTTCAGATAGCATACTGGGCTAGGCGGCATCTTAAAGCGCGTGGAATGGCGAGTAAAATGCACTACTAAACTTCTATGATAGGGCAATCAGAGACCCGATTAGATAATTTTATATTTTGGTTAATATAAGAATTCAGCGAAATTCTATCACATTTGTTCGATTTACGTCGCTCCTATTTCAGATAGCTTATTGGGCTTAGCGGCATCTCAAAGCGCATGAAATGACGAGTGAAATGCACTATTAAACTTCTAGGGTAGGGCAAACAGAGACCCGATTAGATTATTTTACATTATGGTTAATAAAAGAATTCAGCGAAATTCTATCACATTTGTTCAACTCACGTCGCTCCTATTTCAGATAGCGTATTGGGCTAAGCGGCACCTCAAAGCGCATGAAATGGCGAGTAAAATGCACTATGAAACTTCTAGGGTAGGGAAAAAAGAGACCCGATTAGATCATTTTATATTATGGTTAATTTAAGAATTCAGCAAAATTCTATCACATTTGTTCAATTTACGTCGCTCCTATTTCAGATAGCGTACTGAGCTAGGCGGCATCTTAAAGCGCGTGGAATGGCGAGTGAAATGCACTATTAAAATTCTATGATAGGGCAATCAGAGACCCGATTAGATCATTTTATATTACGGTTAATATAAGAATTCAGCGTATTTCTATCACATTTGTTCAGCTTACGTCGCTCCCATTTCAGATAGCGTACTGGACTAGGCGGCATCTAAAAGCGCATGAAATGGCGAGTATAATGCACTATTAAACTTCTAGGATAAGGCAAACAGAGACCCGATTAGATCATTTTATATTACGGTTAATATAAGAATTCAGCGTAATTCTATCACATTTGTTCAATTTACGTCGCTCCTATTTCAGGTAGCGTATTGGGCTAAGCGGCATCTCAAAGCGCATGAAATGGCGAGTAAAATGCACTATTAAACTCCTAGGGTAGGGCAAACAGAGACCCGATTAGATCATCTAATATTATGGTTAATTTAAGAATTCAGCGACGTTCTATCACATTTGTTCAATTTACGTCGCTCCTATTTCAGATAGCGTATTGGGCTAAGCAGCATTTCAAAGCGCATGAAGTGGCGAGTGAAATGCACTATTAAACATCAAGGATAAGGCAAACAGAGACCCGATTATATCATTTTATATTATGGTTAATTTAAGAATTCAGCGAAATTCTATCACATTTGTTCAATTTACGTCGCTCCTATTTCAGATAGCGTATTGGGCTTAGCGGCATCTCAAAGCGCATGAAATGACGAGTGAAATGCACTATTAAACTTCTAGGGTAGGGCAAACAGAGACCCGATTAGATCATTTTACATTATGGTTAATAAAAGAATTCAGCGAAATTCTGTCACATTTGTTCAACTTACGTCGCTCCTATTTCAGATAGCGTATTGGGCTAAGCGGCATCTCAAAGCGCATGAAATGGCGAGTGAAATGCACTATTAGACTTCTATGGTAGGGCGATCAGAGACCCGATAAGATCAATTTACATTAAGGTTAATATAAGAATTCACGGAAATTCTATCACATTTGTTCAATTTACGTCGCTCCTATTTCAGATAGCGTATTGGGCTATGCGGCATCTCAAAGCACATGCTATGGCGAGTAAAATGCACTATTAAACTTCTAGGGTAGGGCAAACAGAGACCCGATTAGGTCATTTTATATTATGGTTGATTTAAGTATTCACTGAAATTCTATCACATTTGTTCAATTTACGTCGCTCCTACTTCAGATAGCATACTGGGCTAGGCGGCATCTTAAAGCGCGTGGAATGGCGAGTAAAATGCACTACTAAACTTCTATGATAGGGCAATCAGAGACCCGATTAGATCATTTTATATTTTGTTTAATATCAGATTTCAGGGAAATTCTATCACATTTGATCATCTTACGTCGCTCCTATTTCAGATAGCGTATTGGGCTATGCGGCATCTCAAAGCGCATCAAATGGCGAGTAAAATGCACTATTAAACGTCTAGGGTAGGGCAAACAGAGACCAGATGAGATCATTTTATATTATGGTTAATTTAAGGATTCAGCGAAATTCTATCACATTTGTTCAATTTACGTCGCTCCTATTTCAGATAGCGTATTGGGCTTAGCGGCATCTCCAAGCGCATGAAATGACGAGTGAAATGCACTGTTAAACTTCTAGGGTAGGGCAAACAGAGACCCGATTAGATCATTTTACATTATGGTTAATAAAAGAATTCAACGAAATTCTATCACATTTGTTCAACTTACGTCGCTCCTATTTCAGATAGCGTACTGGGCTAGGCGGCATCTTAAAGCGCGTGGAATGGCGAGTAAAATGCACTATTAAACTTCTAGGGTAGGGCAAACAGAGACCCGATTAGATAATTTTGTATTATAGTTAATTTAAGAATTCAGCGAAATTCTATCACATTTGTTCAATTTACGTCGCTCCTATTTCAGGTAGCGTATTGGGCTAAGCGGCATCGCAAAGCGCATGAAATGGCGAGTATAATGCACTCTTAAACTTCTAGGATAAGGCAAACAGAGACCCGATTAAATCATTTTATATTACGGGTAATATAAGAATTCAGCGTTATTCTATCACATTTGTTCAATTGACGTCGCTCCTATTTCAGATAGCGTATTGGGCTAAGCGGCATCTTAAAGCGCATGAAATGGCGAACAAAATGCACTATTAAACTTCTAGGCTAGGGCGAACAGAGACCAGATTAGATCATTTTATATTTTGGTTAATATAAGAATTCTGCGATATTCTATCACATTTGTTCAATTAACGTCGCTCCTATTTCAGATAGCTTATTAGGCTTAGCGGCATCTCAAAGCGCATGAAGTGACGAGTGAAATGCACTATTAAACTTCTAGGGTAGGGCAAACAGAGACCCGATTAGATCATTTTATATTATGGTTAATTTAAGAATTCAGCAAAATTCTATCACATTTGTTCAACTTACGTCGCTCCTATTTCAGATTTCGTACTGGGATAGGCGGCATCTGAAAGCGCGTGGAATGCCGAGTAAAATGCACTACTAAACTTCCATGATAGGGCAATCAGAGACCCGATTAGATCATTTTATATTTTATTTAATATAAGATTTCAGGGAAATTGTATCACATTTGTTCAATTTACGTCGCTCCTATTTCAGATAGCGTATTGGGCTAAGCGGCATCTCAAAGCGCATGAAATGGGGACTAAAATGCACTATTAAACTTCTAGGCTAGGGCGAACAGAGACCCGATTAGATAATTTTACATTTTGGTTAATAAAAGAATTCAGCGAAATTCGATCACATTTGTTCAATTTACGTCGCTCCTATTTCAGATAGCTTATTGGGCTAAGCGGCATCTCAAAGCGCATGAAATGGCGAGTGAAATGCACCATTAGACTTCCATGGTAGGGCGAACAGAGACCCGATTAGATCATTTTACATTAAGGTTAATATAAGGATTCACGGAAATTCTATCACATTTGTTCAATTTACGTCGCTCCTATTTCAGATAGCATACTGGGCTAAGCGGCATCTCAAAGCGCATGAAATGGCGAGTAAAATGCGCTATTAAACTTCTAGGATAAGGCAAACAGAGACCCGATGAGATGATTTTATATGACGGTTAATATAAGAATGCAGCGTAATTCTATCACATTTGTTCAGTTTACGTCGCTCCTATTTCAGATAGCATACTGGGCTAGGCGGCATCTTGAAGGGCGTGGAATGGCGAGTAAAATGCTCTACTAAATTTCTATGACAGGGCAATCAGAGACCCGATTAGATCATTTTATATTTTGTTTAATATAAGATTTCAGCGAAGTTCTATCACATTTGTTCAATTTACATCGCTCCTATTTCAGATAGCGTATTGGTCTAAGCGGCATCTCAAAGCGCATGAAATGTCGAGTGAAATGCACTATTAGACTTCTATGGTAGGGCGAACAGAGACCCGATCAGATCATTTTACATTAAGGTTAATATTAGAATTCAGGGAAATTCAATCACATTTGTTCAATTTACGTCGCTCCTATTTCAGATAGCGTATTGGGCTATGCGGCATCTCAAAGCACATGCAATGGCGAATTAAATGGACTATTAAACTTCTAGGGTAGGGCAAACAGAGACCCGATAAGATCATTTTATATTATGGTTAATTTAAGAATTCAGCGAAATTCGATCACATTTGTTCGATTTACGTCGCTTCTATTTCAGACAGCGTATTGGGCTAAGCGGCATCTGAAAGCGCATGAAATGGCGAGTAAAATGCACTATTAAACTTCTAGGCTGGGGCAAACAAAGACCCGATTAAATCATTTTATATTATGGTTAATTTAAGAATTCAGCGAAATTCTATCACATTTATTCAATTTACGTCGCTCCTATTTCAGATAGCGTATTGACCTAAGCGGCATCGCAAAGCGCATGAAATGGCGAGTATAATGCACTATTAAACTTCTAGGATAAGGCAAACAGAGACCCGATTAAATCATTTTATATTACGGTTTATATAAGAATTCAGCGAAATTCTATCACATTTGTTCAATTTACGTCGCTCCTATTTCAGATAGCGTATTGGGCTTAGCGGCATCTCAAAGCGCATGAAATGACGAGTGAAATGCACTATTAAACTTCTAGGGTAGGGCAAACAGAGACCCGATTAGATCATTTTACATTATGGTTAATAAAAGAATTCACGGAAATTCTATCACATTTGTTCAATTTACGTCGCTCCTATTTCAGATAGCGTATTGGGCTATGCGGCATCTCAAAGCACATGCTATGGCGAGTAAAATGCACTATTAAACTTCTAGGGTAGGGCAAACAGAGACCCGATTAGGTCATTTTATATTATGGTTGATTTAAGAATTCACTGAAATTCTATCACATTTGTTCAATTTACGTCGCTCCTATTTCAGATAGCATACTGGGCTAGGCGGCATCTTAAAGCGCGTGGAATGGCGAGTAAAATGCACTACTAAACTTCTATGATAGGGCAATCAGAGACCCGATTAGATAATTTTATATTTTGGTTAATATAAGAATTCAGCGAAATTCTATCACATTTGTTCGATTTACGTCGCTCCTATTTCAGATAGCTTATTGGGGTTAGCGGCATCTCAAAGCGCATGAAATGACGAGTGAAATGCACTATTAAACTTCTAGGGTAGGGCAAACAGAGACCCGATTAGATTATTTTACATTATGGTTAATAAAAGAATTCAGCGAAATTCTATCAGATTTGTTCAACTCACGTCGCTCCTATTTCAGATAGCGTATTGGGCTAAGCGGCATCTCAAAGCGCATGAAATGGCGAGTAAAATGCACTATGAAACTTCTAGGGTAGGGAAAAAAGAGACCCGATTAGATCATTTTATATTATGGTTAATTTAAGAATTCAGCAAAATTCTATCACATTTGTTCAATTTACGTCGCTCCTATTTCAGATAGCGTACTGAGCTAGGCGGCATCTTAAAGCGCGTGGAATGGCGAGTGAAATGCACTATTAAAATTCTATGATAGGGCAATCAGAGACCCGATTAGATCATTTTATATTACGGTTAATATAAGAATTCAGCGTATTTCTATCACATTTGTTCAACTTACGTCGCTCCCATTTCAGATAGCGTACTGGACTAGGCGGCATCTAAAAGCGCATGAAATGGCGAGTATAATGCACTATTAAACTTCTAGGATAAGGCAAACAGAGACCCGATTAGATCATTTTATATTACGGTTAATATAAGAATTCAGCGTAATTCTATCACATTTGTTCAACTTACGTCGCTCCTATTTCAGATAGCGTACTGGGCTAGGCGGCATCTTAAAGCGCGTGGAATGGCGAGTAAAATGCACTATTAAACTTCTAGGGTAGGGCAAACAGAGACCCGATTAGATAATTTTGTATTATAGTTAATTTAAGAATTCAGCGAAATTCTATCACATTTGTTCAATTTACGTCGCTCCTATTTCAGGTAGCGTATTGGGCTAAGCGGCATCTCAAAGCGCATGAAATGGCGAGTAAAATGCACTATTAAACTCCTAGGGTAGGGCAAACAGAGACCCGATTAGATCATCTAATATTATGGTTAATTTAAGAATTCAGCGACGTTCTATCACATTTGTTCAATTTACGTCGCTCCTATTTCAGATAGCGTATTGGGCTAAGCAGCATTTCAAAGCGCATGAAGTGGCGAGTGAAATGCACTATTAAACATCTAGGATAAGGCAAACAGAGACCCGATTAGATCATTTTATATTATGGTTAATTTAAGAATTCAGCGAAATTCTATCACATTTGTTCAATTTACGTCGCTCCTATTTCAGATAGCGTATTGGGCTTAGCGGCATCTCAAAGCGCATGAAATGACGAGTGAAATGCACTATTAAACTTCTAGGGTAGGGCAAACAGAGACCCGATTATATCATTTTACATTATGGTTAATAAAAGAATTCAGCGAAATTCTATCACATTTGTTCAACTTACGTCGCTCCTATTTCAGATAGCGTATTGGGCTAAGCGGCATCTCAAAGCGCATGAAATGACGAGTGAAATGCACTATTAAACTTCTAGGGTAGGGCAAACAGAGACCCGATTAGATCATTTTACATTATGGTTAATAAAAGAATTCAGCGAAATTCTATCACATTTGTTCAACTTACGTCGCTCCTATTTCAGATAGCGTATTGGGCTAAGCGGCATCTCAAAGCGCATGAAATGGCGAGTAAAATGCACTATGAAACTTCTAGGGTAGGGAAAAAAGAGACCCGATTAGATCATTTTATATTATAGTTAATTTAAGAATTCAGCGTATTTCTATCACATTTGTTCAACTTATGTCGCTCCCATTTCAGATTGCGTACTGGACTAGGCGGCATCTAAAAGCGCATGAAATGGCGAGTGAAATGCACTATTAAACTTCTAGGATAAGGCAAACAGAGACCCGATTAGATCATTTTATATTACGGTTAATATAAGAATTCAGCGTAATTCTATCACATTTGTTCAACTTACGTCGCTCCCATTTCGGATAGCGTACTGGGCTATGCGGCATCTTAAAGCGCGTGGAATGGCGAGTAAAATGCACTACTAAACTTCTATGATAGGGCAATCAGAGACCCGATTAGATCATTTTATATTTTGTTTAATATAAGATTTTAGGGAAATTCTATCACATTTGATCAATTTACGCCGCCCCTATTTCAGATAGCGTATTCGGCTAAGCGGCATCTCAAAGCGCATGAAATGGCGAATAAAATGCACTATTAAACTTCTCGGCTAGGGCGAACAGAGACCCGATCAGATCATTTTACATTATGGTTAATAAAAGAATTCAGCGAAATTCTATCACATTTGTTCAACTTCCGTCGCTCCTATTTCAGATAGCGTATTGGGCTAAGCGGCATCTCAAAGCGCATGAAATGGCGAGTGAAATGCACTATTCGACTTCTATGGTAGGGCGACCAGAGACCCGATCAGATCATTTTATATTATGGTTAATAAAAGAATTCAGCGAAAATTCTATCACATTTGTTCAATTTACTTCGCTCCTATTCCAGATAGCGTATTGGGCTACGCGGCATCTTAAAGCGCGTGGAATGGCGAGTAAAATGCACTATTAAAATTCTATGATAGGGCAATCAGAGACCCGATTAGATCATTTTATATTTTGGTTTATATAACAATTCAGCGAAATTCTATCACATTTGTTCAATTTACGTCGCTCCTATTTCAGATAGCGTATTGGGCTATGCGGCACCTCAAAGCACATGAAATGGCGAGTAAAATGCCCTATTAAACTTCTAGGCTAGGGCGAACAGAGACCCGATTAGATAATTTTGTATTATAGTTAATTTGAGAATTCAGCGAAATTCTATCACATTTGTTCAATTTACGTCGCTCCTATTTCAGGTAGCGTATTGGGCTAAGCGGCATCTCAAAGCGCATGAAATGGCGAGTAAAATGCACCATTAGACTTCTAGGGTAGGGCGAATAGAGACCCGATTAGATCATTTTACATTAATGTTAATATAAGAATTCACGGAAATTTTGTCACATTTGTTCAATTTACATCGCTCCTATTTCAGGTAGCGTATTTGTCTAAGCAGCATTTCAAAGCGCATGAAATGGCGAGTTAAATGCACTATTAAACTTCTAGGATAAGCCAAACAGAGTCTGGGATAGGCGGCGCGTGGACTGGCTAGTAAAATGCACTACTAAACTTCTATGATAGGGCAATCAGAGACCCGATTAGCTCATTTTATATTTTGTTCAATATAAGATTTCAGGGAAATTCTATCACATTTGTTCAATTTACATCGCTCCTGTTTCAGATAGCGTATTGGGCTAAGCAGCATTTCAAAGCGCATGAAATGGCGAGTAAAATGCACTATTAAACTTCTAGGGTAGGGCAAACAGAGACTCGATTAGATCATTTTACATTAATGTTATGAGAATTCAGCGAAATTCTATCACATTTGTTCAATTTACGTCGCTCATATTTCAGATAGCGTACTGGGCTAGACGGCATCTTAAAGCGCGTGGAAGGAAGAGTAAAATGCACTACTAAACTTCTATGATAGGGCAATCAGAGACCCGATTAGATGATTTTATATTTTTTTTAATATAAGATTTCAAGGAAATTCTATCACATTTGTTCAATTTACGTCGCTCCTATTTCAGACAGCGTATTGGGCTAAGCGGCATCTCAAAGCGCATGAAATGTCGAATAAAATGAACTATTAAACTTCTAGGCTAGGGCAAACAGAGACCCGATTAGATCATTTTACATTAAGGTTAATATAAGAATTCAGGGAAATTCTATCACATATGTTCAATTTACGTCGCTCCTATTTCAGATAGCGTACTGGGCTAAGCGGCATCTTAAAGCACATGGAATGATGAGTGAAATGCACTATTAAACTTCTATGATAGGGCAATCAGAGACCCGATTAGATCATTTTATATTTTGGTTAATATATGAATTCAGCGAAATTCTATCACATTTGTTCAACCTACGTCGCTCCTATTTCAGATAGCGTATTGGGCTAAGCGGCATCTCAAAGCGCATGAAATGACGAGTGAAGTGCACTATTAAACTTCTAGGGTAAGGGAAAGAGAGATCCGATTATATCATTTTATATTACGGTTAATATAAGAATTAAGCATAATTCTATCACATTTGTTCAATTTACGTCACTCCTATTTCAGATAGCCTACTGGGCTAGCCGGCATCTTAAAGCGCGTGGAATAGCGAGTAAAATGCACTACTAGCCTTCTATGATAGGGCACTCAGAGACCCGATTAGATCATTTTATATTTTGGTTAATATAAGAATTCAGCGAAATTCTATCACATTTGTTCAATTTACGTCGCTCCTATTTCTGATAGCGTATTGGGCTATGCGGCATCTCAAAGCACATGCAATGGCGAGTAAAATGCACTATTAAACTTCTACGGTAGGGCAAACAGAGACCCGATTAGGTCATTTTATATTATGGTTAATTTAAGAATTCATTGAAATTCTATCACATTTGTTCAATTTACGTCGCTCCTATTTCAGATAGCATACTGGGCTAGGCGGCATCTTAAAGCGCGTGGAATGGCGAGTAAAATGCACTACTAAATTTCTATGATAGGGCAATCAGAGAACCGATTAGATCATTTTACATTATGGTTAATAAAAGAATTCAGCGAAATTCTATCACATTTGTTCAACTTACGTCGCTCCTATTTCAGATAGCGTACTGGGCTAGGCGGCATCTTAAAACGCGTGGAATGGCGAGTAAAATGCACTATTAAACTTCTAGGGTAGGGCAAACAGAGACCCGATTAGATCATTTTGTATTATAGTTAATTTAAGAATTCAGCGAAATTCTATCACATTTGTTCAATTTACGTCGCTTCTATTTCAGGTAGCGTATTGGGCTAAGCGGCATCTCAAAGCGCATGAAATGGCGAGTAAAATGCACTATTAAACTTCTAGGGTAGGGCAAACAGAGACCCGATTAGATCATCTAATATTATGGTTAATTTAAGAATTCAGCGATGTTCTATCACATTTGTTCAATTTACGTCTCTCCTATTTCAGATAGCGTACTGGGCTAAGCAGCATTTCAAAGCGCATGAAGTGGCGAGTGAAATGCACTATTAAACATCTAGGATAAGGCAAACAGAGACCCGATTAGATCATTTTATATTACGGTTAGTATAAGAATTCAGCAAAATTCTGTCACATTTGTTCAATTTACGTCGCTCATATTTCAGATAGCGTATTGGGCTAAGCGGCATCACAAAGCGCATGAAATGGCGAGTGAAATGCACCATTAGACTTCTAGGGTAGGGCGAACAGAGACCCGATTAGATCATTTTACATTAAGGTTAATATAAGAATTAACGGAAATTTTGTCACATTTGTTCAATTTACGTCGCTCCTATTTCAGATAGCGTATTGGGCTATGCGTCATCTCAAAGCGCATGGAATAGCGAGTAAAATGCACTATTAAACTTCTATGATAGGGCAATCATAGACCCGATTAGATCATTTTATAATTTGGTTAATATAAGAATTCAGCGAAATTCTATCACATTCGTTCAATTTACGTCGCTCCTATTTCAGATAGCGTATTGGGCTAAGCAGCATTTCAAAGCACGTGGAATGGCGAGTCAAATGCACTATTAAACTTCTATGATAGGGCAATCAGAAACCGGATTAGATGATTTTATATTTTGTTTAATATAAGATTTCAAGGAAATACTATCACATTTGTTCAATTTACGTCGCTCCTATTTCAGATAGCGTATTGGGCTAAGCGGCATCTCAAAGCGCATGAAATGACGAGTACAATGCAGTATCAAACTTCTAGGGTAGGGCAAATAGAGACCCGATTAGATCATTTTACATTATGGTTAATATAAGAATTCAGCGAAATTCTATCACATTTGTTCAATTTACGTCGCTCCTATTTCAGATAGCGTATTGGGCTAAGCGGCATCTCAAAGAGCATGAAATGGCGAGTAAAATGCACTATTAAACTTCTAGGATAAGGCAAACAGAGACCCGATTAGACCATTTTATATTACGGTTAATATAAGAATGCGGCGTAATTCTATCACATTTGTTCAACTTACGTCGCTCCTATATCAGATAGCGTACTGGGCTAGGCGGCATCTTAAAGCGCGTGGAATGGCGAGTAAAATGCACTATTAAACTTCTAGGGTAGGGCAAACACAGACCCGATTAGATCATTTTATATTATAGTTAATTTAAGAATTCAGCGAAATTCTATCACATTTGATCAATTTACGTCGCTCCTATTTCAGGTAGCGTATTGGGTTAAGCGGCATCTCAAAGCGCATGAAATGGCGAATAAAATGCACTATTATATTTCTAGGCTAGGGCGAACAGAGACCCGATTAGATCATTTTACGTTATGGTTAATAAAAGAATTCAGCGAAATTCTATCACATTTGTTCAACATACGTCGCTCCTATTTCAGATAGCGTATTGGGCTAAGCGGCATCTAAAAGCGCATGAAATGACGAGTGAAATGCACTATTAAACTTCTAGGGTAGGGCGAACAGAGACCCGATTCGATCATTTTACATTAAGGTTAATATAAGAATGCAGCGTAATTCTATCACATGTGTTCAACTTACGTCGCTCCTATTTGAGATAGCGTACTGGGCTAGGCGGCATCTTAAAGTGCGTGGACTGGCTAGTACAATGCACTACTAAACTTCTATGATAGGGCAATCGGAGAGCCGATTAGATCATTTTATATTTTGTTCAATATAAGGTTTCAGGGAAATTCTATCACATTTATTCAATTTATGTCGCTCCTATTCCAGATACCGTATTGGGCTACGCGGCATCTCAAAGCGCATGAAATGGCGAATACAATGCACTATTGAACTTCTAGGCTAGGGCGAACAGAGACCCTATTAGATCATTTTACATTATGGTTAATAAAAGAATTCAGCGAAATTCTATCACATTTGTTCAACTTACGTCGCTCCAATTTCAGATAGCGTATTGGGCTAAGCGGTATCTCAAAGCGCATGAAATGGCGAGTAAAATGCACTATTAAACTTCTAGGGTAGGGCAAACAGAGGACCGATTAGATCATTTTATATTTTGTTTAATATAAGATTTCAGGGAAATTCAATCACATTTGTTCAACTTACGTCGCTCCTATTTCAGATAGCGTATTGGGCTAAGCGGCATCTCAAAGCGCATGAAATGGCGAGTGAAATGCACTATTAGACTTCTATGGTAGGGCGATCAGAGACCCGATCAGATCATTTTATATTATGGTTAATAAAAGAATTCAGCGAAATTCTATCACATTTGTTCAATTTACGTCGCTCTTATTTCAGATACCATATTGGGCTAAGCGGCATCTCAAAGCGCATGAAATGACGAGTAAAATGCCCTACTAAACTTCTATGATAGGGCAATCAGAGATCCGATTAGATCATCTTATATTTTGTTTAATATAAGATTTCAGCGAAATTCTATCACATTTGTTCAATTTACGTCGCTCCCATTCCAGATACCGTATTGGGCTAAGCGGCATCTCAAAGCGCATGAAATGTCGAGTGAAATGCACTACTAAACTTCTATGATAGAGCAATCAGAGACCCGATTAGACCATTTTATATTTTGTTTAATATAATATTTCAGGGAAATTCTATCACATTTGTTCAATTTACGTCGCTCCTATTTCAGATAGCGTATTGGGCTAAGCGGCATCTCAGAGCGCATGAAATTGCGAGTGAAATGCACTATTAGACTTCTATGGTAGGGCGAACAGAGACCCGATCTGATCATTTTACATTATGGTTAATATAAGAATTCAGGGAAATTCTATCACATTTATTCAATTTACGTCGCTCCTATTCCAGATAGCGTATTGGGCTATGCGGCACCTCAAAGCACATGAAATGGCGAGTAAAATGCACTACTAAACTTCTATGATAGGGCAAACAGAGACCCGATAAGATCATTTTATATTACGGTTAATATAAGAATGCAGCGTAATTCTATCACATTCGTTCAACTTACGTCGCTCCTATTTCAGATAGCGTACTGGGCTAGGCGGCATCTTCAAGCGCGTGGAATGGCGAGTAAAATGCACTATTAAACTTCTAGGGTAGGGCAAACAGAGACCCGATTAGATCATTTTATATTATGGTTAATTTAAGAATTCAGCGAAGTTCTATCACATTTGTTTAATTTACGTCGCTCCTATTTCAGATAGCGTATTGGACTAAGCAGCATTTCAAAGCGCATGAAATGGCGAGTAAAATGCACTATTAAACTTCTAGGATAAGCCAAACAGAGACCCGATTAGATCATTTTATGTTACGGTTAATATAAGAATTCTGCGTAATTCTATCACATTTGTTCAACTTACGTCGCTCCTATTTCAGATAGCATACTGGGCTAGGCGGCATCTGAAAGCGCGTGGAATGGCGATTGAAATGCACTATTAGACTTCTATGGTAGGGCGAACAGAGACCCGATTAGATAATTTTATATTATGGTTTATTTAAGAATTCAGCAAAATTCTATCACATTTGTTCAACTTACGACGCTCCTACTTCAGATAGCTTATTGGGCTTAGCGGCATCTCAGAGCGCATGAAGTGACGAGTAAAATGCACTATTAAACTTCTAGCGTAGGGCAAACAGAGACCCGATTAGATCACTTTATATTATGGTTAATTTAAGAATTCTGCAAAATTCCATCACATTTGCTCAAGTTACGTCGCTCCTATTTCAGATAGCGTACTGGGCTAGGCGGCATCTTAAAGCGCGTGGAATGGCGAGTAAAATGCACTACTAATCTTCTATGATAGGGCAATCAGAGACCCGATTAGATCATTTTATATTTTGATTAATATAAGATTTCAGGGAAATTCTATCACATTTGTTCAATTTACGTCGCTCCTATTTCAGATAGCGTATTGGGCTAAGCCGGATCTCAAAGCGCATGAAATGGCGACTGAAATGCCCTATTAAACTTCTACGGTAGGGCAAACAGAGACCCGATTAGATCATTTTATATTATGGTTAATTTAAGAATTCAGCAAAATTCTATCACATTTGTTCAACTTACGTCGCTCCTATTTCAGATAGCGTACTAGGCTAGGCGGCATCTTAAAGCGCGTGGAATGGCGGGTAAAATGCACTATTAAACTTCTATGATAGGGCTAGCAGAGACCCGATTAGATCATTTTATATTACGGTTAATATAAGAATTCAGCGTAATTCTATCACATTTGTTCAACTTACGTCGCTCCTATTTCAGATAGCGTACTGGGCTAGGCGGCATCTTAAAGCGCCCGAAATGGCGAGTAAAATGCCCTATTAAACTTCTATGATAGGGCTACCAGAGACCCGATTAGATCATTTTATATTTTGGTTAATATAAGAATCCAGCGAAATTCTATCACATTCGTTCAATTTACGTCGCTCCTACTTCAGGTAGCGTATTGGGCTAAGCGCCATCTCAAAGCGCATGAAATGGCGAGTAAAATGCACTATTAAACTTCTAGGGTAGGGCAAACAGAGACCCGATTAGATCATTTTATATTATGGTTAATTTAAGAATTCAGCCAAATTCTATCACATTTGTTCAATTTACGTCGCTCCTATTTCAGATAGCGTACTGGGCTAGGCGGAATCTTAAAGCGCGTGGATTGGCGAGTAAAATGCACTATTAAACTTCTATGATAGGGCAATCAGAGACCCGATTAGATCATTTTATATTTTGATTAATATAAGATTTCAGGGAAATTCTATCACATTTGTTCAATTTACGTCGCTGATAATTCAGATAGCGTATTGGGCTAAGCGGCATCTCAAAGCGCATGAAGTGACGAGCGAAATGCACTATTAAACTTCTAGGGTAGGGCAAGCAGAGACCCGATTAGATCATTTTACATTTTGGTTAATAGAAGAATTCAGCGAAATTCTATCACATTTGTTCAACTTACGTCGCTCCTATTTCAGATATCGTACTGGGAAAGGCGGCATCTTAAAGCGCGTGGAATTGCGAGTAAAATGCACTACTAAACTTCCATGATAGGGCAATCAGAGACCCGATTAGATCATTTTATATTTTGTTTAAAATAAGATTTCAGGGAAATTGTATCACATTTGTTCAATTTACGTCGCTCCTACTTCAGATAGCGTATTGGGCTAAGCGGCATCTCAAAGCGCATGAAATGGGGACTAAAATGCACTATTAAACTTCTAGGCTAGGGCGAACAGAGACCCGATTAGATCATTTTACATTTTGGTTAATAAAAGAATTCAGCGAAATTCGATCACATTTGTTCAATTTACGTCGCTCCTATTTCAGATAGCTTATTGGGCTAAGCGGCATCTCAAAGCGCATGAAATGGCGAGTGAAATGCACCATTAGACTTCTATGGTAGGGCGAACAGAGACCCGATTAGATCATTTTACATTAAGGTTAATATAAGGATTCACGGAAATTCTATCACATTTGTTCAATTTACGTCGCTCCTATTTCAGGTAGCGTACTGGGCTAGGCGGCATCTCAAAGCACATGAAATGACGAGTGAAATGCACCATTAGACTTCTATGGTAGGGCGAACAGAGACCCGATTAGATCATTTTACATTAAGGTTAATATAAGGATTCACGGAAATTCTATCACATTTGTTCAATTTACGTCGCTCCTATTTCAGATAGCGTACTGGGCTAGGCGGCATCTAAAAGCGCATGAAATGGCGAGTATAATGCACTATTAAACTTCTAGGATTAGGCAAACAGAGACCCGATTAGAACATTTTATATTATGGTTAATTTAAGAATTCAGCAACATTCTATCACATTTGTTCGATTTACGTCGCTACTATTTCAGATAGCATACTGGGCTAGGCGGCATCTCAAAGCGCATGAAATGACGAGTGAAATGCACTATTAAAATTCTATGATAGGGCAATCAGAGACCCGATTAGATCATTTTATATTTTGTTTAATATAAGATTTCAGGGTAATTTTAGCACATTTGTTCAATTTACGTCGCTCCTATTTCAGATAGCGAATTCGGCTATGCGGCATCTCAAAGCGCATGAAATGGCGAATAAAATGCACTATTAAACTTCTAGGCTAGGGCGAACAGAGACCCGATTAGATCATTTTACATTTTGGTTAATAAAAGAATTCAGCGGAATTCTATCACATTTGTTCAATTTACGTCGCTCCTATTTCAGATAGCATATTGGGCTAAGCGGCATCTCAAAGCACATGAAATGACGAGTGGAATGCACCATTAGACTTCTATGGTAGGGCGGACACAGACCCGATTAGATCATTTTACATTAAGGTTAATATAAGAATTCACGGAAATTCTATCACATTTGTTCAATTTACGTCGCTCCTATTTCAGATAGCGTACTGGGCTAGGCGGCATCTAAAAGCGCATGAAATGGAGAGTATAATGCACTGTTAAACTTCTAGGATAACGCAAACAGAGACCCGATTAGATCATTTTATTTTACGGTTAATTTAAGAATTCAGCAAAATTCTATCACATTTGTTCAATTTACGTCGCTCCTATTTCAGATAGCATACTGGGCTGTGCGGCATCTCAAAGCGCATGAAATGACGAGTAAAATGCACTATTAAACTTCTAGGATAGGGCAATCAGAGACCTGATTAGATCATTTTATATTTTGTTTCGTATAAGATTTCAGCGAAGTTCTATCACATTTCTTCAATTTACGTCGCTCCTATTTCAGAAAGCGTAATGGGTTAAGCGGCCTCTCAAAGCGCATGAAATGGCAAGTAAAATGCGCTATTAAACTTCTAGGATAAGGCAAACAGAGACCCGATTAGATCATTTTATATGACGGTTAATATAAGAATGCAGCGTAATTCTATCACATTTGTTCAATTTACGTCGCTCCTATTTCAGATAGCGTATTGTGCTATGCGGCATCTCAAAGCACATGCAATGGCGAGTTAGATGGACTATTAAACTTCTAGGGTAGGGCAAACAGAGACCCGATAAGATCATTTTATATTATGGTTAATTTAAGAATTCAGCGAAATTCGATCACATTTGTTCGATTTACGTCGCTTCTATTTCAGACAGCGTATTGGGCTAAGCGGCATCTGAAAGCGCATGAAATGGCGAGTAAAATGCACTATTAAACTTCTAAGCTAGGGCAAACAAAGACCCGATTAAATCATTTTATATTATGGTTAATTTAAGAATTCAGCGAAATTCAATCACATTTATTCAATTTACGTCGCTCCTATTTCAGGTAGCGTATTGGGCTAAGCGGCATCGCAAAGTGCATGAAATGGCGAGTATAATGCACTCTTAAACTTCTAGGATAAGGCAAACAGAGACCCGATTAAATCATTTTATATTACGGTTAATATAAGAATTCAGCGTAATTCTATCACATTTGTTCAATTGACGTCGCTCCTATTTCAGATAGCGTATTGGGCTAAGCGGCATCTTAAAGCGCATGAAATGGCGAACAAAATGCACTATTAAACTTCTAGGCTAGGGCGAACAGAGACCAGATTAGATCATTTTATATTTTGGTTAATATAAGAATTCTGCGATATTCTATCACATTTGTTCAATTAACGTCGCTCCTATTTCAGATAGCTTATTAGGCTTAGCGGCATCTCAAAGCGCATGAAGTGACGAGTGAAATGCACTATTAAACTTCTAGGGTAGGGCAAACAGAGACCCGATTAGATCATTTTATATTATGGTTAATTTAAGAATTCAGCAAAATTCTATCACATTTGTTCAGTTTACGTCGCTCCTATTTCAGATAGCATACTGGGCTAGGCGGCATCTTAAAGGGCGTGGAATGGCGAGTAAAATGCTCTACTAAACTTCTATGACAGGGCAATCAGAGACCCGATTAGATCATTTTATATTTTGTTTAATGTAAGATTTCAGCGAAGTTCTATCACATTTGTTCAATTTACGTCGCTCCTATTTCAGATAGCGTATTGGGCTATGCGGCACCTCAAAGCGCATGAAATGGCGAGTAAAATGCACTATGAAACTTCTAGGGTAGGGAAAAAAGAGACCCGATTAGATCATTTTATATTATGGTTAATTTAAGAATTCAGCAAAATTCTATCACATTTGTTCAATTTACGTCGCTCCTATTTCAGATAGCGTACTGAGCTAGGCGGCATCTTAAAGCGCGTGGAATGGCGAGTGAAATGCACTATTAAAATTCTATGATAGGGCAATCAGAGACCCGATTAGATCATTTTATATTACGGTTAATATAAGAATTCAGCGTATTTCTATCACATTTGTTCAACTTACGTCGCTCCCATTTCAGATAGCGTACTGGACTAGGCGGCATCTAAAAGCGCATGAAATGGCGAGTATAATGCACTATTAAACTTCTAGGATAAGGCAAACAGAGACCCGATTAGATCATTTTATATTACGGTTAATATAAGAATTCAGCGTAATTCTATCACATTTGTTCAATTTACGTCGCTCCTATTTCAGGTAGCGTATTGGGCTAAGCGGCATCTCAAAGCGCATGAAATGGCGAGTAAACTGCACTATTAAACTCCTAGGGTAGGGCAAACAGAGACCCGATTAGATCATCTAATATTATGGTTAATTTAAGAATTCAGCGACGTTCTATCACATTTGTTCAATTTACGTCGCTCCTATTTCAGATAGCGTATTGGGCTAAGCAGCATTTCAAAGCGCATGAAGTGGCGAGTGAAATGCACTATTAAACATCTAGGATAAGGCAAACAGAGACCCGATTATATCATTTTATATTATGGTTAATTTAAGAATTCAGCGAAATTCTATCACATTTGTTCAATTTACGTCGCTCCTATTTCAGATAGCGTATTGGGCTTAGCGGCATCTCAAAGCGCATGAAATGACGAGTGAAATGCACTATTAAACTTCTAGGGTAGGGCAAACAGAGACCCGATTAGATCATTTTACATTATGGTTAATAAAAGAATTCAGCGAAATTCTGTCACATTTGTTCAACTTACGTCGCTCCTATTTCAGATAGCGTATTGGGCTAAGCGGCATCTCAAAGCGCATGAAATGGCGAGTGAAATGCACTATTAGACTTCTATGGTAGGGCGATCAGAGACCCGATAAGATCAATTTACATTAAGGTTAATATAAGAATTCACGGAAATTCTATCACATTTGTTCAATTTACGTCGCTCCTATTTCAGATAGCGTATTGGGCTATGCGGCATCTCAAAGCACATGCTATGGCGAGTAAAATGCACTATTAAACTTCTAGGGTAGGGCAAACAGAGACCCGATTAGGTCATTTTATATTATGGTTGATTTAAGTATTCACTGAAATTCTATCACATTTGTTCAATTTACGTCGCTCCTACTTCAGATAGCATACTGGGCTAGGCGGCATCTTAAAGCGCGTGGAATGGCGAGTAAAATGCACTACTAAACTTCTATGATAGGGCAATCAGAGACCCGATTAGATCATTTTATATTTTGTTTAATATCAGATTTCAGGGAAATTCTATCACATTTGATCATCTTACGTCGCTCCTATTTCAGATAGCGTATTGGGCTATGCGGCATCTCAAAGCGCATCAAATGGCGAGTAAAATGCACTATTAAACGTCTAGGGTAGGGCAAACAGAGACCAGATGAGATCATTTTATATTATGGTTAATTTAAGGATTCAGCGAAATTCTATCACATTTGTTCAATTTACGTCGCTCCTATTTCAGATAGCGTATTGGGCTTAGCGGCATCTCCAAGCGCATGAAATGACGAGTGAAATGCACTGTTAAACTTCTAGGGTAGGGCAAACAGAGACCCGATTAGATCATTTTACATTATGGTTAATAAAAGAATTCAACGAAATTCTATCACATTTGTTCAACTTACGTCGCTCCTATTTCAGATAGCGTACTGGGCTAGGCGGCATCTTAAAGCGCGTGGAATGGCGAGTAAAATGCACTATTAAACTTCTAGGGTAGGGCAAACAGAGACCCGATTAGATAATTTTGTATTATAGTTAATTTAAGAATTCAGCGAAATTCTATCACATTTGTTCAATTTACGTCGCTCCTATTTCAGGTAGCGTATTGGGCTAAGCGGCATCGCAAAGCGCATGAAATGGCGAGTATAATGCACTCTTAAACTTCTAGGATAAGGCAAACAGAGACCCGATTAAATCATTTTATATTACGGTTAATATAAGAATTCAGCGTAATTCTATCACATTTGTTCAATTGACGTCGCTCCTATTTCAGATAGCGTATTGGGCTAAGCGGCATCTTAAAGCGCATGAAATGGCGAACAAAATGCACTATTAAACTTCTAGGCTAGGGCGAACAGAGACCAGATTAGATCATTTTATATTTTGGTTAATATAAGAATTCTGCGATATTCTATCACATTTGTTCAATTAACGTCGCTCCTATTTCAGATAGCTTATTAGGCTTAGCGGCATCTCAAAGCGCATGAAGTGACGAGTGAAATGCACTATTAAACTTCTAGGGTAGGGCAAACAGAGACCCGATTAGATCATTTTATATTATGGTTAATTTAAGAATTCAGCAAAATTCTATCACATTTGTTCAACTTACGTCGCTCCTATTTCAGATTTCGTACTGGGATAGGCGGCATCTGAAAGCGCGTGGAATGCCGAGTAAAATGCACTACTAAACTTCCATGATAGGGCAATCAGAGACCCGATTAGATCATTTATATTTTATTTAATATAAGATTTCAGGGAAATTGTATCACATTTGTTCAATTTACGTCGCTCCTATTTCAGATAGCGTATTGGGCTAAGCGGCATCTCAAACGCAATGAAATGGGGACTAAAATGCACTATTAAACTTCTAGGCTAGGGCGAACAGAGACCCGATTAGATAATTTTACATTTTGGTTAATAAAAGAATCAGCGAAATTCGATCACATTTGTTCAATTTACGTCGCTCCTATTTCAGATAGCTTATTGGGCTAAGCGGCATCTCAAAGCGCATGAAATGGCGAGTGAAATGCACCATTAGACTTCCATGGTAGGGCGAACAGAGACCCGATTAGATCATTTTACATTAAGGTTAATATAAGGATTCACGGAAATTCTATCACATTTGTTCAATTTACGTCGCTCCTATTTCAGATAGCATACTGGCTAAGCGGCATCTCAAAGCGCATGAAATGGCGAGTAAAATGCGCTATTAAACTTCTAGGATAAGGCAAACAGAGACCCGATGAGATCATTTTATATGACGGTTAATATAAGAATGCAGCGTAATTCTATCACATTTGTTCAGTTTACGTCGCTCCTATTTCAGATAGCATACTGGGCTAGGCGGCATCTTGAAGGGCGTGGAATGGCGAGTAAAATGCTCTACTAAATTTCTATGACAGGGCAATCAGAGACCCGATTAGATCATTTTATATTTTGTTTAATATAAGATTTCAGCGAAGTTCTATCACATTTGTTCAATTTACGTCGCTCCTATTTCAGATAGCGTATTGGTCTAAGCGGCATCTCAAAGCGCATGAAATGTCGAGTGAAATGCACTATTAGACTTCTATGGTAGGGCGAACAGAGACCCGATCAGATCATTTTACATTAAGGTTAATATTAGAATTCAGGGAAATTCAATCACATTTGTTCAATTTACGTCGCTCCTATTTCAGATAGCGTATTGGGCTATGCGGCATCTCAAAGCACATGCAATGGCGAATTAAATGGACTATTAAACTTCTAGGGTAGGGCAAACAGAGACCCGATAAGATCATTTTATATTATGGTTAATTTAAGAATTCAGCGAAATTCGATCACATTTGTTCGATTTACGTCGCTTCTATTTCAGACAGCGTATTGGGCTAAGCGGCATCTCAAAGCGCATGAAATGGCGAGTAAAATGCACTATTAAACTTCTAGGGTGGGGCAAACAAAGACCCGATTAAATCATTTTATATTATGGTTAATTTAAGAATTCAGCGAAATTCTATCACATTTATTCAATTTACGTCGCTCCTATTTCAGATAGCGTATTGACCTAAGCGGCATCGCAAAGCGCATGAAATGGCGAGTATAATGCACTATTAAACTTCTAGGATAAGGCAAACAGAGACCCGATTAAATCATTTTATATTACGGTTTATATAAGAATTCAGCGAAATTCTATCACATTTGTTCAATTTACGTCGCTCCTATTTCAGATAGCGTATTGGGCTTAGCGGCATCTCAAAGCGCATGAAATGACGAGTGAAATGCACTATTAAACTTCTAGGGTAGGGCAAACAGAGACCCGATTAGATCATTTTACATTATGGTTAATAAAAGAATTCACGGAAATTCTATCACATTTGTTCAATTTACGTCGCTCCTATTTCAGATAGCGTATTGGGCTATGCGGCATCTCAAAGCACATGCTATGGCGAGTAAAATGCACTATTAAACTTCTAGGGTAGGGCAAACAGAGACCCGATTAGGTCATTTTATATTATGGTTGATTTAAGAATTCACTGAAATTCTATCACATTTGTTCAATTTACGTCGCTCCTATTTCAGATAGCGTACTGGGCTAGGCGGCATCTTAAAGCGCGTGGAATGGCGAGTAAAATGCACTACTAAACTTCTATGATAGGGCAATCAGAGACCCGATTAGATAATTTTATATTTTGGTTAATATAAGAATTCAGCGAAATTCTATCACATTTGTTCGATTTACGTCGCTCCTATTTCAGATAGCTTATTGGGCTTAGCGGCATCTCAAAGCGCATGAAATGACGAGTGAAATGCACTATTAAACTTCTAGGGTAGGGCAAACAGAGACCCGATTAGATTATTTTACATTATGGTTAATAAAAGAATTCAGCGAAATTCTATCAGATTTGTTCAACTCACGTCGCTCCTATTTCAGATAGCGTATTGGGCTAAGCGGCATCTCAAAGCGCATGAAATGGCGAGTAAAATGCACTATGAAACTTCTAGGGTAGGGAAAAAAGAGACCCGATTAGATCATTTTATATTATGGTTAATTTAAGAATTCAGCAAAATTCTATCACATTTGTTCAATTTACGTCGCTCCTATTTCAGATAGCGTACTGAGCTAGGCGGCATCTTAAAGCGCGTGGAATGGCGAGTGAAATGCACTATTAAAATTCTATGATAGGGCAATCAGAGACCCGATTAGATCATTTTATATTACGGTTAATATAAGAATTCAGCGTATTTCTATCACATTTGTTCAACTTACGTCGCTCCCATTTCAGATAGCGTACTGGACTAGGCGGCATCTAAAAGCGCATGAAATGGCGAGTATAATGCACTATTAAACTTCTAGGATAAGGCAAACAGAGACCCGATTAGATCATTTTATATTACGGTTAATATAAGAATTCAGCGTAATTCTATCACATTTGTTCAACTTACGTCGCTCCTATTTCAGATAGCGTACTGGGCTAGGCGGCATCTTAAAGCGCGTGGAATGGCGAGTAAAATGCACTATTAAACTTCTAGGGTAGGGCAAACAGAGACCCGATTAGATAATTTTGTATTATAGTTAATTTAAGAATTCAGCGAAATTCTATCACATTTGTTCAATTTACGTCGCTCCTATTTCAGGTAGCGTATTGGGCTAAGCGGCATCTCAAAGCGCATGAAATGGCGAGTAAAATGCACTATTAAACTCCTAGGGTAGGGCAAACAGAGACCCGATTAGATCATCTAATATTATGGTTAATTTAAGAATTCAGCGACGTTCTATCACATTTGTTCAATTTACGTCGCTCCTATTTCAGATAGCGTATTGGGCTAAGCAGCATTTCAAAGCGCATGAAGTGGCGAGTGAAATGCACTATTAAACATCTAGGATAAGGCAAACAGAGACCCGATTAGATCATTTTATATTATGGTTAATTTAAGAATTCAGCGAAATTCTATCACATTTGTTCAATTTACGTCGCTCCTATTTCAGATAGCGTATTGGGCTTAGCGGCATCTCAAAGCGCATGAAATGACGAGTGAAATGCACTATTACACTTCTAGGGTAGGGCAAACAGAGACCCGATTATATCATTTTACATTATGGTTAATAAAAGAATTCAGCGAAATTCTATCACATTTGTTCAACTTACGTCGCTCCTATTTCAGATAGCGTATTGGGCTAAGCGGCATCTCAAAGCGCATGAAATGACGAGTGAAATGCACTATTAAACTTCTAGGGTAGGGCAAACAGAGACCCGATTAGATCATTTTACATTATGGTTAATAAAAGAATTCAGCGAAATTCTATCACATTTGTTCAACTTACGTCGCTCCTAT
>CAKAJE020001734.1:0-111081 GCA_916610135.2 Macropis europaea | reverse complement strand
ACGTAAATTGTACAAATGTGATAGAATTTCCCTGAATTCTTATATTAGCTTTAATGTAAAATGATCTAATAGGGTCTCTGTTCGCCCGACCATAGAAGTCTAATAGTGCATTTCACTCGTCATTTCATGCGCTTTGAGATGCCGCTTAGCCCATTACGCTATCTGAAATAGGAGCAATGTAAATTGAACAAATGTGATAGAATTTCGCTGAATTCTTTAATTAACCATAATATAAAATGATCTAAGCGGGTCTCTGTTTGCCCGACCCTAGAAGTTTAACAGTGCATTTCACTCGTCATTTCATGCGCTTTGAGCTGCCGCTTAACCGAATACGCTATCTGAAATAGGAGCGACGTAAATTGAACAAATGTGATAGAATTTCGCTGAATTCTTAAATTAACTATAATATAAAATGATCTAATCGGGTCACTGATTGCCCTATCATAGAAGTTTAATAGTGCATTTTACGCGCCATTCCACGCGCTTTAAGTTGCCGCCTAGCCCAGTACGCTATCTGAAATAGGAGCGACGTAAATTGAACAAATGTGATAGAATTTCGCTGAATTCTTAAATTAACCATAATATAAAATGATCTAATCGGGTCTCTGCTTGCCCTACCCTAGAAGTTTAATAGTGCATTTTACTCGCCATTGCATGTGCTTTGAGATGCCGCATAGCCCAATACGCTATCTGAAATAGGAGCGACGTAAATTGAACAAATGATATAGAATTTCCGTGAATTCTTATATTAACCTTAATGTAAAATGATCTAATCGGGTCTCTGATCGCCCTACCATAGAAGTCTAATAGTGCATTTCACTCGCCATCTCATGCGCTTTGAGATGCCGCTTGGCCCAATACGCTATCTGAAATATGAGCGACGTAAGTTGAACAAATGTGATAGAATTTCGCTCAATTCTTTAATTAACCATAATATAAAATGATCTAATCGGGTCTCTGTTTGCCATACCCTAGAACTTTAATAGTGCATTTTACTCGTCGTTTCATGCGCTTTGAGATGCCGCTAGCCTAATACGCTATCTGAGATAGGAGCCATATAAGTTGAACAAATGTGATAGAATTTCGCTGAATTCTTTTATTAACCGTAATGTAAAATGATCTAAACGGATCTCTGTTCGCCCTAGCCTAGAACTTTACTAGTGCATTTTATTCGCCATTTCATAACGCTTTGAGATGCCGCTTTGCCCAATACGCTATCTGAAATACGAGCGACGTAAATTGAACAAATGTGATAGAATTTCACTGAATTCTTATATTAACCAAATATAAAATGATCTAATCGGGTCTCTGATTGCCCTAGCATAGAAGTCTTATAGTGCATTTCACTCGCCATTTCATGCGCTTTGAGATGCCGCTTAGCCCAATACGCTATCTGAAATAGGAGCGACCTAAATTGAACGAATGTGATAGAATTTTACTGAATTCTTAAATTAACCATAATATAAAATGATCTAATCGGGTCTCTGCTTGCCCTACCCTAGAAGTTTAATAGTGCATTTTACTCGTCATTTCATGCGCTTTGAGATGCCGCTTTGCCCAATACGCTATCTGAAATAGGAGCGACGTAAATTGAACGAATGTGATAGAATTTCCCTGAAATCTTATATTAAACAAAGTATAAAATGATGTAATCGGGTCTCTGATTACTGTATCATAGAAGTATAGTAGTGCATTTTACTCGCCCTTCCACGCGCTTTAAGATGCCGCCTAGCCCAGTACTCTATCTGAAATAGGAACGACGTAAGATGAACAAATGTGATAGAATTACGCTGAATTCCTGTATTAACCAAAATATAAAATGATGTAATCGTGTTTCTGATTGTCCTATCATCGAAGTTTAATCGTGCAATTTCACTTGCCATTCCACGCGCTTTAAGATGCCGTCTAGCCCAGTACGGTATCTGAAATAGCAGCGACGTAAATTGAACAAATGTGATAGAATTTTGCTGAATTCTTAAATTAGCCATAATATAAAATGATCTAATCGGGTCTCTGTCTGCCCTACCCTAGAAGTTTAATAGTGCATTGTACTCGCCATTTCATGCGCTTTGAGATGCCGCTTAGTCCAATACGCTGTCCGAAATAGGAGCGACGTAAATTGAACAAATGTGATAGAATTTTGCTGAATTCTTAAATTAGCCATAATATAAAATGATCTAATCGGGTCTCTGTTTGCCTTACCCTAGAAGTTTAATAGCGCATTTCACTCGTCATTTCATGCGCTTTGAGATGCCGCTTAGCCCAATACGCTATCGGAAATAGGAGCGACGTAAATTGAACAAATGTGACAGAATTTTACTGAATTCTTAAATTTACCATAATATAAAATGATCTAATCGGGTCTCTGTTTGCTCTACCCTAGAAGTTTAATAGTGCATTTTACTCGCAATTTCATGCGCTTTGAGGTGCCGCTTAACCCAATACGCTATCTGCAATAGGAGCGACGTAAATTGAACAAATGTGATAGAATTTCGCTGAATTCTTAAATTAACTATAATATAAAATGATCTAATCGGGTCACTGATTGCCCCTATCATAGAAGTTTAATAGTGCATTTTACGCGCCATTCCACGCGCTTTAAGTTGCCGCCTAGCCCAGTACGCTATCTGAAATAGGAGCGACGTAAATTGAACAAATGTGATAGAATTTCGCTGAATTCTTAAATTAACCATAATATAAAATGATCTAATCGGGTCTCTGCTTGCCCTACCCTAGAAGTTTAATAGTGCATTTTACTCGCCATTGCATGTGCTTTGAGATGCCGCATAGCCCAATACGCTATCTGAAATAGGAGCGACGTAAATTGAACAAATGAGATAGAATTTCCGTGAATTCTTATATTAACCTTAATGTAAAATGATCTAATCGGGTCTCTGATCGCCCTACCATAGAAGTCTAATAGTGCATTTCACTCGCCATCTCATGCGCTTTGAGATGCCGCTTGGCCCAATACGCTATCTGAAATATGAGCGACGTAAATTAAACAAATGTGATAGAATTTCCATGAAATCTTATATTAAACAAAATATAAAATGATCTAATCGGGTCTCTGATTGCCCTATCATAGAAGTTTAGCAGTGCATTTTACTCGCCATTCCACGCGCTTTAAGATGCCGCCTAGCCCAGTATGCCATCTAAATTAGAAGCGACGTAAGTTGAACAAATGTGATAGAATTTCGCTCAATTCTTTAATTAACCATAATATAAAATGATCTAATCGGGTCTCTGTTTGCCATACCCTAGAACTTTAATAGTGCATTTTACTCGTCGTTTCATGCGCTTTGAGATGCCGCTAGCCTAATACGCTATCTGAGATAGGAGCCATATAAGTTGAACAAATGTGATAGAATTTCGCTGAATTCTTTTATTAACCGTAATGTAAAATGATCTAAACGGATCTCTGTTCGCCCTAGCCTAGAACTTTACTAGTGCATTTTATTCGCCATTTCATACGCTTTGAGATGCCGCTTTGCCCAATACGCTATCTGAAATACGAGCGACGTAAATTGAACAAATGTGATAGAATTTCACTGAATTCTTATATTAACCAAAATATAAAATGATCTAATCGGGTCTCTGATTGCCCTAGCATAGAAGTCTTATAGTGCATTTCACTCGCCATTTCATGCGCTTTGAGATGCCGCTTAGCCCAATACGCTATCTGAAATAGGAGCGACCTAAATTGAACGAATGTGATAGAATTTTACTGAATTCTTAAATTAACCATAATATAAAATGATCTAATCGGGTCTCTGCTTGCCCTACCCTAGAAGTTTAATAGTGCATTTTACTCGTCATTTCATGCGCTTTGAGATGCCGCTTTGCCCAATACGCTATCTGAAATAGGAGCGACGTAAATTGAACGAATGTGATAGAATTTCCCTGAAATCTTATATTAAACAAAGTATAAAATGATGTAATCGGGTCTCTGATTACTGTATCATAGAAGTATAGTAGTGCATTTTACTCGCCCTTCCACGCGCTTTAAGATGCCGCCTAGCCCAGTACTCTATCTGAAATAGGAACGACGTAAGATGAACAAATGTGATAGAATTACGCTGAATTCTTATATTAACCGTAATATAAAATGATCTAATCGGGTCTCTGTTTGCCTTATCCGAGAAGTTTAATAGTGCATTTTACTCGCCATTTCATGCGCTTTGAAATGCCGCTTAGCCCAATACGCTATCTGAAATAGGAGCGACGTAAATTGAACAAATGTGATAGAATTTCCGTGAATTCTTATATTAACCTTAATGTAAAATGATCTAATCGGGTCTCTGTTCGCCCTACCATAGAAGTCTAATAGTGCATTTCACTCGCCATTTCATGCACTTTGAGATGCCGCTTTGCCCAATACGCTATCTGAAATAGGAGCGACGTAAATTGTACAAATGTGATAGAATTTCCCTGAATTCTTATATTAGCTTTAATGTAAAATGATCTAATAGGGTCTCTGTTCGCCCGACCATAGAAGTCTAATAGTGCATTTCACTCGTCATTTCATGCGCTTTGAGATGCCGCTTAGCCCATTACGCTATCTGAAATAGGAGCAATGTAAATTGAACAAATGTGATAGAATTTCGCTGAATTCTTAAATTAACCATAATATAAAATGATCTAAGCGGGTCTCTGTTTGCCCGACCCTAGAAGTTTAACAGTGCATTTCACTCGTCATTTCATGCGCTTTGAGCTGCCGCTTAACCGAATACGCTATCTGAAATAGGAGCGACGTAAATTGAACAAATGTGATAGAATTTCGCTGAATTCTTAAATTAACTATAATATAAAATGATCTAATCGGGTCACTGATTGCCCTATCATAGAAGTTTAATAGTGCATTTTACGCGCCATTCCACGCGCTTTAAGTTGCCGCCTAGCCCAGTACGCTATCTGAAATAGGAGCGACGTAAATTGAACAAATGTGATAGAATTTCGCTGAATTCTTAAATTAACCATAATATAAAATGATCTAATCGGGTCTCTGCTTGCCCTACCCCTAGAAGTTTAATAGTGCATTTTACTCGCCATTGCATGTGCTTTGAGATGCCGCATAGCCCAATACGCTATCTGAAATAGGAGCGACGTAAATTGAACAAATGAGATAGAATTTCCGTGAATTCTTATATTAACCTTAATGTAAAATGATCTAATCGGGTCTCTGATCGCCCTACCATAGAAGTCTAATAGTGCATTTCACTCGCCATCTCATGCGCTTTGAGATGCCGCTTGGCCCAATACGCTATCTGAAATATGAGCGACGTAAGTTGAACAAATGTGATAGAATTTCGCTGAATTCTTTTATTAACCATAATGTAAAATGATCTGATCGGGTCTCTGTTCGCCCTAGCCGAGAAGTTTAATAGTGTATTTTATTCGACATTTCATGCGCTTTGAGATGCCGCTTAGCCGAATATGCTATCTGAAATAGGAGCGACGTAAATTGAACAAATGTGATAGAATTTCGCTGAATTCTTAAATTAACTATAATATAAAATGATCTAATCGGGTCACTGATTGCCCTATCATCGAAGTTTAATAGTGCATTTTAGGCGCCATTCCACGCGCTTTAAGTTGCCGCCTAGCCCAGTAGGCTATATGAAATAGGAGCGACGTAAATTGAACAAATGTGATAGAATTTCCCTGAAATCTTATATTGAACAAAATATAAAATGATCTAATCGGCTCTCTGATTGCCCTATCATAGAAGTTTAGTAGTGCATTGTACTAGCCAGTCCACGCTCTTTATGATGCCGCCTAGCCCAGTACGCTATCTCAAATAGGAGCGACGTAAGTTGAACACATGTGATAGAATTACGCTGAATTCTTATATTAACCGTAATATAAAATGATCTAATCGGGTCTCTGTTTGCCTTACCCTAGAAGTTTAATAGTGCATTTTACTCGCCATTTCATGCGCTTTGAGATGCCGCTTAGCCCAATACGCTATCTGAAATAGGAGCGACGTAAATTGAACAAATGTGAGAGAATTTCGCTGAACTCTTAAATTCACTATAATATAAAATGATCTAATCGGGTCTCTGTTTGCCCTGCCCTAGAAGTTTTATAGTGCATTTTACTCGTCCTTTCATGCGCTTTGAGATGCCGCTTAGCCCAATACGCTATCTGAAATAGGAGCGATGTAAATTGTACAAATGTGATAGAATTTCGCTGAATTCTTTAATTACCTATAATATAAAATGATCTAATCGGGTCACTGATTGCCCTCTCATAGAAGTTTAATAGTGCATTTTACTCGACCTTCCACGCGCTTTAAGATGCCGCCTAGCTCAGTACGCTGTCTGAAATAGGAGCGACGTAAGATGAACAAATATGATAGAATTACGCTGAATTCTTATATTAACCGTAATATGAAATGATCTAATCGGGTCTCTGTTTCCGTTATCCTAGAAGTTTAATAGTGCACTTCACTCGCGATTTCATGCGATTTTAGATGCCGCCTAGTCCAGTACGCTATCTGAAATGGGGGCGACGTAAGTTGAACAAATGTGATAGAAATACGCTGAATTCTTATATTAACCGTAATATAAAATGATCTAATCGGGTCTGTGTTTGCCCTACCCTAGAAGTTTAATAGTGCATTTTACTCGCCATTTCATGCGCTTTGAGAAGCCGCATAGCCCAATACGCTATCAGAAATAGGAGCGACGTAAATCGAACAAATGTGATAGAATTTCGCTGAATTCTTATATTAACCATAATGTAAAATGATCTAATCGGGTCTCTGTTCGCCCTATCATAGAAGTTTAGCAGTGCATTTTACTCGCCATTCCACGCGCTTTAAGATGCCGCCTAGCCCAGTACGCCATCTAAATTAGAAGCGACGTAAGTTGAACAAATGTGATAGAATTTCGCTCAATTCTTTAATTAACCATAATATAAAATGATCTAATCGGGTCTCTGTTTGCCATACCCTAGAACTTTAATAGTGCATTTTACTCGTCGTTTCATGCGCTTTGAGATGCCGCTAGCCTAATACGCTATCTGAGATAGGAGCCATATAAGTTGAACAAATGTGATAGAATTTCGCTGAATTCTTATATTAACCAAAATATAAAATGATCTAATCGGGTCTCTGATTGCCCTAGCATAGAAGTCTTATAGTGCATTTCACTCGCCATTTCATGCGCTTTGAGATGCCGCTTAGCCCAATACGCTATCTGAAATAGGAGCGACCTAAATTGAACGAATGTGATAGAATTTTACTGAATTCTTAAATTAACCATAATATAAAATGATCTAATCGGGTCTCTGCTTGCCCTACCCTAGAAGTTTAATAGTGCATTTTACTCGTCATTTCATGCGCTTTGAGATGCCGCTTTGCCCAATACGCTATCTGAAATAGGAGCGACGTAAATTGAACGAATGTGATAGAATTTCCCTGAAATCTTATATTAAACAAAGTATAAAATGATGTAATCGGGTCTCTGATTACTGTATCATAGAAGTATAGTAGTGCATTTTACTCGCCCTTCCACGCGCTTTAAGATGCCGCCTAGCCCAGTACTCTATCTGAAATAGGAACGACGTAAGATGAACAAATGTGATAGAATTACGCTGAATTCTTATATTAACCGTAATATAAAATGATCTAATCGGGTCTCTGTTTGCCTTATCCGAGAAGTTTAATAGTGCATTTTACTCGCCATTTCATGCGCTTTGAAATGCCGCTTAGCCCAATACGCTATCTGAAATAGGAGCGACGTAAATTGAACAAATGTGATAGAATTTCCGTGAATTCTTATATTAACCTTAATGTAAAATGATCTAATCGGGTCTCTGTTCGCCCTACCATAGAAGTCTAATAGTGCATTTCACTCGCCATTTCATGCACTTTGAGATGCCGCTTTGCCCAATACGCTATCTGAAATAGGAGCGACGTATATTGAACAAATGTGATAGAATTTCACTGAATTCTTGTATTAACCAAAATATAAAATGATGTAATCGTGTTTCTGATTGTCCTATCATCGAAGTTTAATCGTGCAATTTCACTTGCCATTCCACGCGCTTTAAGATGCCGTCTAGCCCAGTACGGTATCTGAAATAGCAGCGACGTAACTTGAACAAATGTGATAGAATTACGCTGAATTCTTATATTAACCGTAATATAAAATGATCTAATCGGGTCTGTGTTTGCCTTATCCTTGAAGTTTAATAGCGCATTTTACTCGCCATTTCATGCTCTTTGAGATGCCGCTTAGCCCAATACGCTATCTGGAATAGGAGCGACGTAAATTGAACAAATGTGATAGAATTTCCGTGAATTCTTATATTAACCTTAATGTAAAATGATCCAATCGGGTCTCTGTTCGCCCTACCATAGAAGTCTAATAGTGCATTTCACTCGCCATTTCATGCGCTTTGAGATGCCGCTTAGCCCAATACGCTATCTGAAATAGGAGCGACGTAAGTTGAACAAATGTGATAGAATTACGCTGAATTCTTTTATTAACCATAATGTAAAATGATCTGCTCGAATCTCTGTTCGCCCAAGCCTAGAAGTTTAATAGTGCATTTTATTCACCATTTCATGCGCTTTGAGATGCCGCTTAGCCCAATACGCTATCTGAAATTGGAGCGACGTAAATTGAACAAATGTGATAGAATTTCGCTGAATTCTTAAATTAACCATAATATAAAATGATCCAATCGGGTCTCTGTTCGCCCTACCATAGAAGTCTAATAGTGCATTTCACTCGCCATTTCATGCGCTTTGAGATGCCGCTTTGCCCAATACGCTATCTGAAATAGGAGCGACGTAAATTGAACAAATGTGATAGAATTTCCCTGAAATCTTATATTAAACAAAATATAAAATGATCTAATCGGGTCTCTGATTGCTCTATCATAGAAGTTTAGTAGTGCATTTTACTCGCCCTTCCACGCGCTTTAAGATGCCGCATAGGTCAGTAGGCTATCTGAAATAGGAGCGACGTAAGATGAACAAATGTGATAGAATTTCCGTGAATTCTTATATAAACCTTAATGTAAAATGATCCAATCGGGTCTCTGTTCGCCCGACCATAGAAGTCTAATAGTGCATTTCACTCGCCATTTCATGCGCTTTGAGATCCGGCTTAGCCCAATACGCTATCTGAAATAGGAGCGACGTAAATTGAACAAATGTGATAGAATTTCCCTGAAACCTTATATTAATCAAAATATAAAATGATCTAATCGGGTCTCTGATTGCCCTATCATAGAAGATTAGTAGTGCATTCTACTCGCCATTCCACCCGCTTTAAGATGCCGCCTAGCCCAGTACGCTATCTGAAATAGGAGCGACGTAAATTGAACAAATGTGATAGAATTTTGCTGAATTCTTAAATTAACCATAATATAAAATGATCTAATCAGGTCTCTGTTTGCCCTACCCTAGAAGTTTAATAGTGCATTTCACTCGTCATTTCATGCGCTTTGAGATGCCGCTAAGCCCAATAAGCTATCTGTAATAGGAGCGACGTAAATTTTACAAATGTGATAGAATTTCGTTGAATTCTTATATTAACCAAAATATAAAATGATCTAATCGGGTCTCTGTTTGCCCTACCCTAGAAGTTTAATCGTGCATTTTACACGCCATTTCATGCGCTTTGAGATGCCGCTTAGCCCAATACGCTATCTGAAATAGGAGCGACGTAAATTGAACAAATGTGATAGAATTTCGCTGAATTCTTAAATTAACCATAATATAAAATGATCTACTCGGGTCCCTGTTCGCCCTACCCTAGAAGTTTAATAGTGCATTTCACTCGTCATTTCATGCGCTTTGAGATGCCGCTTAGCCCAATACGCTATCTGAAATAGGAGCGACGTAAATTGACCAAATGTGATAGAATTTTGCTGAATTCTTAAATTAACCATAATATAAAATGATCTAATCGGGTCTCTGTTTGCCCTACCCTAGAAGTTTAATAGTTCATTTTAGTCGCCATTTCATGCGCTTTGAGATCCGGCTTAGCCCAATACGCTATCTGAAATATGAGCGACGCAAATTGAACAAATGTGATAGAATTTCGCTGAATTCTTATATTTACCATAATATAAAATGATCTAATCGGGTCTCTGTTTGCTCTACCCTAGAAGTTTAATAGTGCATTTTACTCGCAATTTCATGCGCTTTGAGGTGCCGCTTAACCCAATACGCTATCTGCAATAGGAGCGACGTAAATTGAACAAATGTGATAGAATATCGCTGAATTCTTAAATTAACCATAATATAAAATGATCTAATCGGGTCTCTGTTTGCCCTACCCTAGAAGTTTAATAGTTCATTTTACTCGCCATTTCATGCGCTTTGAGATGCCGCTTAGCCCAATACGCTATCTGAAACAGGTGCGACGTAAATTGAACAAATGTGATAGAATTTCGCTGAATTCTTAAATTAACTATAATATAAAATGATCTAATCGGGTCACTGATTGCCCTATCATAGAAGTTTAATAGTGCATTTTACTCGCCATTCCACGCGCTTCAAGATGCCGGCCAGCCCAGTACACTATCTGAATTAGGAGCGACGTAATTTGAAGAAATGTGATAGAATTACGCTGAATTCTTATATTAACCGTAATATAAAATGAACTAATCGGGTCTCCGTTTGCCTTATCCTAGAAGTTTAATAGCGCATTTTACGCGCCATTTCATGCGCTTTGAGATGCCGCTTATCCCAATACGCTATCTGAAATAGGAGCGACGTAAATTGAACAAATGTGATAGAATTTCGCTGAATTCTTAAATTAACTATAATATAAAATGATCTACTCGGGTCCCTGTTTGCCCTACCCTAGAAGTTTAATAGTGCATTTTACTCGCCATTTCATGCGCTTTGAAATGCCGCTTAGCCCAATACGCTATCTGAAATAGGAGCGACGTATATTGAACAAATGTGATAGAATTTCACTGAATTCTTGTATTAACCAAAATATAAAATGATGTAATCGTGTTTCTGATTGTCCTATCATCGAAGTTTAATCGTGCAATTTCACTTGCCATTCCACGCGCTTTAAGATGCCGTCTAGCCCAGTACGGTATCTGAAATGGGAGCGACGTAAATTGAACAAATGTGATAGAATTTTGCTGAATTCTTAAATTAGCCATAATATAAAATGATCTAATCGGGTCTCTGTCTGCCCTACCCTAGAAGTTTAATAGTGCATTGTACTCGCCATTTCATGCGCTCTGAGATGCCGCTTAGTCCAATACGCTGTCCGAAATAGGAGCGACGTAAATTGAACAAATGTGATAGAATTTTGCTGAATTCTTAAATTAGCCATAATATAAAATGATCTAATCGGGTCTCTGTTTGCCTTACCCTAGAAGTTTAATAGTGCATTTCACTCGTCATTTCATGCGCTTTGAGATGCCGCTTAGCCCAATACGCTATCGGAAATAGGAGCGACGTAAATTGAACAAATGTGATAGAATTTCCCTGAATACTTATATTAACCAAAATATAAAATGATCTAATCGGGTTTCTCATTGCCCTATCATAGAAGTTTAATAGTGCATTTTCCTCGCCCTTCCACTCGCTTTAAGATGCCGCCTAGCCCAGTACGCTATCTGAAATAGGAACTACGTAAATTGTACAAATGTGATAGAATTTCCCTGAATTCTTATATTAGCTTTAATGTAAAATGATCTAATAGGGTCTCTGTTCGCCCGACCATAGAAGTCTAATAGTGCATTTCACTCGTCATTTCATGCGCTTTGAGATGCCGCTTAGCCCATTACGCTATCTGAAATAGGAGCAATGTAAATTGAACAAATGTGATAGAATTTCGCTGAATTCTTAAATTAACCATAATATAAAATGATCTGAGCGGGTCTCTGTTTGCCCGACCCTAGAAGTTTAATAGTGCATTTCACTCGTCATTTCATGCGCTTTGAGCTGCCGCTTAACCGAATACGCTATCTGAAATAGGAGCGACGTAAATTGAACAAATGTGATAGAATTTCGCTGAAATCTTAAATTAACTATAATATAAAATGATCTAATCGGGTCACTGATTGCCCTATCATAGAAGTTTAATAGTGCATTTTACGCGACATTCCACGCGCTTTAAGTTGCCGCCTAGCCCAGTACGCTATCTGAAATAGGAGCGACGTAAATTGAACAAATGTGATAGAATTTCGCTGAATTCTTAAATTAACCATAATATAAAATGATCTAATCGGGTCTCTGCTTGCCCTACCCTAGAAGTTTAATAGTGCATTTTACTCGCCATTGCATGTGCTTTGAGATGCCGCATAGCCCAATACGCTATCTGAAATAGGAACGACGTAAATTGAACAAATGAGATAGAATTTCCGTGAATTCTTATATTAACCTTAATGTAAAATGATCTAATCGGGTCTCTGATCGCCCTACCATAGAAGTCTAATAGTGCATTTCACTCGCCATCTCATGCGCTTTGAGATGTCGCTTGGCCCAATACGCTATCTGAAATATGAGCGACGTAAGTTGAACAAATGTGATAGAATTTCGCTGAATTCTTTTATTAACCGTAATATAAAATGATCTAATCGGGTCTCTGTTTCCGTTATCCTAGAAGTTTAATAGTGCACTTCACTCGCCATTTCATGCGATTTTAGATGCCGCCTAGTCCAGTACGCTATCTGAAATGGGGGCAACGTAAGTTGAACAAATGTGATAGAAATACGCTGAATTCTTATATTAACCGTAATATAAAATGATCTAATCGGGTCTTTGTTTGCCCTACCCTAGAAGTTTAATAGTGCATTTTACTCGCCATTTCATGCGCTTTGAGATGCCGCGTAACCCAATACGCTATCTGAAATAGGAGCAACGAAAGTTGAACAAATGTGATAGAATTTCGCTGAATTATTTTATTAACCAGAATGTAAAATGATCTAATCGGGTCTCTGTTCGCCCTAGCCTAGAAGTTTAATAGTGCATCTTATTCGCCATTTCATGCGCTTTGTGATGCCGCGTAGCCCAATACGCTATCTGAAATAGGAGCGACGTAAATTGAACAAATATGATAGAATTTCCCTGAATTCTTATATTAACCTTAATGTAAAATGATCTAATCGGGTCTCCGTTCGCCCTAGCCTAGAAGTTCAATAGTGCATTACATTCGCCATTTCATGCGCTTTGAGATGCCGCTTAGCCCAATACGCTATCTGAAATAGGAGCGACGTAAATTGTACAAATGTGATAGAATTCCACTGAATTCTTATATTAACCAAAATATAAAATGATCTAATCGGGTCTCTGATTGCCCTAGCATAGAAGTCTTATAGTGCATTTCACTCGCCATTTCATGCGCTTTGAGATGCCGCTTAGCCCAATACGCTATCTGAAATAGGAGCGACGTAAATTAAACAAATGTGATAGAATTTCCATGAAATCTTATATTAAACAAAATATAAAATGATCTAATCGGGTCTCTGATTGCCCTATCATAGAAGTTTAGCAGTGCATTTTACTCGCCATTCCACGCGCTTTAAGATGCCGCCTAGCCCAGTACGCCATCTAAATTAGAAGCGACGTAAGTTGAACAAATGTGATAGAATTTCGCTCAATTCTTAAATTAACCATAATATAAAATGATCTAATCGGGTCTCTGTTTGCCCTACCCTAGAAGTTTAATAGTGCATTTTACTCGCCATTTCATGCGCTTTGAGATGCCGCGTAACCCAATACGCTATCTGAAATAGGAGCAACGAAAGTTGAACAAATGTGATAGAATTTCGCTGAATTATTTTATTAACCAGAATGTAAAATGATCTAATCGGGTCTCTGTTCGCCCTAGCCTAGAAGTTTAATAGTGCATCTTATTCGCCATTTCATGCGCTTTGTGATGCCGCGTAGCCCAATACGCTATCTGAAATAGGAGCGACGTAAATTGAACAAATATGATAGAATTTCCCTGAATTCTTATATTAACCTTAATGTAAAATGATCTAATCGGGTCTCCGTTCGCCCTACCCTAGAAGTTTAATAGTGCATTTCACTCGTCATTTCATGCGCTTTCAGTTGCCGCTTAGCCCAATACGCTATCTGAAATAGGAGCGACGTAAATTGAACAAATGTGATAGAATTTCCCTGAAATCTTATATTAAACAAAATATAAAACGATCTAATCTGGTCTCTGATTGCCCTATCATAGAAGATTAGTAGTGCATTTTACTCGCCATTTCATGCGCTTCGAGATGCCGCTTAGCTCAATACGCTATCTGAAATTGGAGCGACGAAAGTTGAACAAATGTGATAGAATTTCGTTGAATTATTTTATTAACCAGAATGTAAAATGATCTAATCTGGTCTCTGTTCGCCCTACCATAGAAGTCTTATAGTGCATTTCACTCGCCATTTCATGCGCTTTGATATGCCGCTTAGCCCAATACGCTATCTGAAATAGGAGCGACGTAAGTTGAACAAATGTGATAGAATTTTGCTGAATTCTTAAATTAACCATAATATAAAATGATCTAATCGGGTCTCTGTTTGCCCTACCCTAGAAGTTTAATAGTTCATTTTAGTCGCCATTTCATGCGCTTTGAGATCCGGCTTCGCCCAATACGCTATCTGAAATAGGAGCGACGTAAATTGAGCAAATGTGATAGAATTTCCCTGAAACCTTATATTAATCAAAATATAAAATGATCTAATCGGGTCTCTGATTGCCCTATCATAGAAGATTAGTAGTGCATTTTACTCGCCATTCCACGCGCTTTAAGATGCCGCCTAGCCCAGTACGCTATCGGAAATAGGAGCGACGTAACTTGAACAAATGTGATAGAATTACGCTGAATTCTTATATTAACCGTAATATAAAATGATCTAATCGGGTCTGTGTTTGCCTTATCCTAGAAGTTTAATAGCGCATTTTACTCGCCATTTCATGCGCTTTGAGATGCCGCTTAGCCCAATACGCTATCTGGAATAGGAGCGACGTAAATTGAACAAATGTGATAGAATTTCCGTGAATTCTTATATTAACCTTAGTGTAAAATGATCCAATCGGGTCTCTGTTCGCCCTACCATAGAAGTCTAATAGTGCATTTCACTCGCCATTTCATGCGCTTTGAGATGCCGCTTAGCCCAATACGCTATCTGAAATAGGAGCGACGTAAGTTGAACAAATGTGATAGAATTACGCTGAATTCTTTTATTAACCATAATGTAAAATGATCTGCTCGAATCTCTGTTCGCCCAAGCCTAGAAGTTTAATAGTGCATTTTATTCACCATTTCATGCGCTTTGAGATGCCGCTTAGCCCAATACGCTATCTGAAATTGGAGCGACGTAAATTGAACAAATGTGATAGAATTTCGCTGAATTCTTAAATTAACCATAATATAAAATGATCCAATCGGGTCTCTGTTCGCCCTACCATAGAAGTCTAATAGTGCATTTCACTCGCCATTTCATGCGCTTTGAGATGCCGCTTTGCCCAATACGCTATCTGAAATAGGAGCGACGTAAATTGAACAAATGTGATAGAATTTCCCTGAAATCTTATATTAAACAAAATATAAAATGATCTAATCGGGTCTCTGATTGCTCTATCATAGAAGTTTAGTAGTGCATTTTACTCGCCCTTCCACGAGCTTTAAGATGCCGCATAGGTCAGTAGGCTATCTGAAATAGGAGCGACGTAAGATGAACAAATGTGATAGAATTACGCTGAATTCTTATATTAACCGTAATATAAAATGAACTAATCGGGTCTCCGTTTGCCTTATCCTAGAACTTTAATAGTGCATTTTACTCGTCGTTTCATGCGCTTTGAGATGCCGCTAGCCTAATACGCTATCTGAGATAGGAGCCATATAAGTTGAACAAATGTGATAGAATTTCGCTGAATTCTTTTATTAACCGTAATGTAAAATGATCTAAACGGATCTCTGTTCGCCCTAGCCTAGAACTTTACTAGTGCATTTTATTCGCCATTTCATACGCTTTGAGATGCCGCTTTGCCCAATACGCTATCTGAAATACGAGCGACGTAAATTGAACAAATGTGATAGAATTTCACTGAATTCTTGTATTAACCAAAATATAAAATGATGTAATCGTGTTTCTGATTGTCCTATCATCGAAGTTTAATCGTGCAATTTCACTTGCCATTCCACGCGCTTTAAGATGCCGTCTAGCCCAGTACGGTATCTGAAATAGGAGCGACGTAAATTGAACAAATGTGATAGAATTTTGCTGAATTCTTAAATTAGCCATAATATAAAATGATCTAATCGGGTCTCTGTCTGCCCTACCCTAGAAGTTTAATAGTGCATTGTACTCGCCATTTCATGCGCTTTGAGATGCCGCTTAGTCCAATACGCTGTCCGAAATAGGAGCGACGTAAATTGAACAAATGTGATAGAATTTCGCTGAATTCTTAAATTAACTATAATATAAAATGATCTAATCGGGTCACTGATTGCCCTATCATAGAAGTTTAATAGTGCATTTTACGCGCCATTCCACGCGCTTTAAGTTGCCGCCTAGCCCAGTACGCTATCTGAAATAGGAGCGACGTAAATTGAACAAATGTGATAGAATTTCGCTGAATTCTTAAATTAACCATAATATAAAATGATCTAATCGGGTCTCTGCTTGCCCTACCCTAGAAGTTTAATAGTGCATTTTACTCGCCATTGCATGTGCTTTGAGATGCCGCATAGCCCAATACGCTATCTGAAATATGAGCGACGTAAGTTGAACAAATGTGATAGAATTTCGCTGAATTCTTTTATTAACCATAATGTAAAATGATCTGATCGGGTCTCTGTTCGCCCTAGCCGAGAAGTTTAATAGTGTATTTTATTCGACATTTCATGCGCTTTGAGATGCCGCTTAGCCGAATATGCTATCTGAAATAGGAGCGACGTAAATTGAACAAATGTGATAGAATTTCGCTGAATTCTTAAATTAACTATAATATAAAATGATCTAATCGGGTCACTGATTGCCCTATCATCGAAGTTTAATAGTGCATTTTACGCGCCATTCCACGCGCTTTAAGTTGCCGCCTAGCCCAGTAGGCTATCTGAAATAGGAGCGACATAAATTGAATAAATGTGATAGAATTTCCCTGAAATCTTATATTGAACAAAATATAAAATGATCTAATCGGCTCTCCGATTGCCCTATCATAGAAGTTTAGTAGTGCATTGTACTAGCCAGTCCACGCACTTTAAGATGCCGCCTAGCCCAGTACGCTATCTCAAATAGGAGCGACGTAAGTTGAACACATGTGATAGAATTACGCTGAATTCTTAAATTCACTATAATATAAAATGATCTAATCGGGTCTGTGTTTGCCCTACCCTAGATGTTTAATAGTGCATTTTACTCGCCATTCCACGCGCTTTAAGATGCCGCCTAGCCCAGTACGCTATCTGATATAGGAGCGACGTAAGTTGAACAAATGTGATAGAATTACGCCGCATTCTTATATTAACCGTAATATAAAATGGTCTAATCGGGTCTCTGTTTGCCTTATCCTAGAAGTTTAATAGTGCATTTTACTCGCCATTTCATGCCCTTTGAGATGCCGCTTAGACCAATACGCTATCTGAAATAGGAGCGACGTAAATTGAACAAATGTGATAGAATTTCGCTGAATTCTTATATTAACCATAATGTAAAATGATCTAATCGGGTCTCTGTTCGCCCTAGCCTAGAAGTTCAATAGTGCATTGTATTTGCCATTTCATGCGCTTTGAGATGCCGCTTAGCCGAATACGCTATCTGAAATAGGAGCGACGTATATTGATCAAATGTGATAGAATTTCGCTGAATTCTTAAATTAACTATAATATAAAATTATCTAATCGGGTCTCTATTTGCCCTACCCTAGAAGTTTAATAGTGCATTTTACTCGTCATTTCATGCGCTTTGAGATGCCGCTTAGCCCAATACGCTATCTGAAATAGGAGCGACGTAAATTGAACAAATGTGATAGAATATCCTTGAAATCTTATATTAAACAAAATATAAAATCATCTAATCGGGTCTCTGATTGCCCTATCGTTGAAGTTTAGAAGTGCATTTTACTCGCCCTTCCACGCGCTTTAAGATGCCGTCTAGCCCAGTTCGCTATCTGAAATAGGAGCGACGTAAGTTGCACAAATGTGATAGAATTTCGTTGAATTCTCATATTAACATTAATGTAAAATGATCTAGTCGAGTCTCTGTTCGCCCTACACTAGAAGTTTAATAGTGCATTTCACTCGTCATTTCATGCGATTTGAGGTGCCGCTTAGCCCAATACGTTATCTGAGATAGGAGCGATGTAAATTGAACAAATGTGATAGAATTTCGCTGAATTCTTTTATTAACCATAATGTAAAATGATCTAATCGGGTCTCTGTTTGGCTTATCCTAGAATTTTAATAGTGCATTTTACTCGCCATTTCATGCGCTTTGAAATGCTGCTTAGGCCAATACGCTATCTGAAATAGGAGCGACGTAAATTGAACAAATGTGATAGAATTTCCTTGAAATCTTATATTAAACAAAATATAAAATGATCTAATCGGGTCTCTGATTGCCCTATCATAGAAGTTTAGCAGGGCATTTTACTCTTCCTTCCACGCGCTTTAAGTTGCCGCCTAGCCCAGTACGCTATCTGAAATAGGAGCGACGTAAATTGAACAAATGTGATAGAATTTCGCTGAATTCTTAAATTAACTATAATATAAAATTATCTAATCGGGTCTCTATTTGCCCTACCCTAGAAGTTTGATACTGCATTTTACTCGTCATTTCATGCGCTTTGAGATGCCGCTTAGCCCAATACGCTATCTGAAATAGGAGCGACGTAAATTGAACAAATGTGATAGAATTTCCCTGAAATCTTATATTAAACAAAATATAAAATGATCTAATCGGGTCTCTGATTGCCCTATCATAGAAGTTTAGCAGTGCATTTTACTCGCCATTTCATGCGCTTTGAAATGCTGCTTAGCCCAATACGCTATCTGAAATAGGAGCGATGTAAATTGAACGAATGTGATAGAATTACGCAGAATTCTTATATTAACCGTAACATAAAATGATCTAATCGGGTCTCTGTTTGGCTTATCCTAGAAGTTTAATAGTGCATTTTACTCGGCATTTCATGCGCTTTGAAATGCTGCTTAGCCCAATACGCTATCTGAAATAGGAGCGACGTAAATTGAACGAATGTGATAGAATTTCGTTGAACTCTTAAATCAACCATAATATACAATGATCTAAACGGGTCTCTGTTCGCCCTAGCCTAGAAGTTTAATAGTGCATTTTACTCGCCCTTCCACCCGCTTTATGATGCCGCCTAGCACAGTACGCTATCTGAAATAGGAGCCACGTAAATTGAACAAATGTGATAGAATTTTGCTGAATTCTTAAATTAACGGTAATATAAAATGATCTAATCGGGTCTCTGTTTGCCCTACCCTAGAAGTTTAATAGTGCACTTCACTCGTCATTCCACGCGCTTTAAGATGCCGCCATGCCCAGTACGATATCTGAAATAGGAGCAACGTAAATTGAACAAATGTGACAGAATTTTGCTGAATTCTTATACTAACCGTAATATAAAATGATCGAATCGGGACTCTCTTTCGCTTACCCTAGAAGTTTAATAGTGCATTTCACTCGTCATTTCATGCGCTTTTAGATGCCGCTTAGCACACTGCGCTATCTGAAATAGGAGAGACGTAAATTGAACAAATGTGATAGAATTTCGCTGAATTCTTATATTAACCGTAATATAAAATAATCTAATCGGGTCCCTGTTTGCCTTACCCTAGAAGATTAATAGTGCATTTTACTCGCCATTTCATGCGCATTGAGATTCCGCTTAGCCCAATACGCTATCTGAAATAGGAGCGATGTAAATTGAACAAATATGATAGAATTTCACTGAATCCTTTTATTAACCATAATGTGAAATAATCTAATCGGGTCTCTGTTCGCCCTAACCTAGAACTTTAATAGTGCATGTAATAGCCATTTCATGCGCTTTGAGATGCCCTTAGCCCAATACGCTATCTGAAATAGGAGCGACGTAAATTGAACAAATGTGATAGAATTTCGCTGAATTCTTATATAAACCAAAATATAAAATGATCTAATCAGGTCTCTGATTGCCCTATCATAGAATTTTAATAGTGCATTTTACTCGCCATTCCACGCGCTTGAAGATGCCGCCTAGCCCAGTACGCTATCTGAAATAGGAGCGACGTAAGTTGAACGAATGTGATAGAATTACGCTGCATTCTTATATTAACCGTAATATAAAATGATCTTATCGGGTCTCTGTTTGCCTTATCCTAGAAGTTTAATAGCGCATTTTACTCGCCATTTCATGCGCTTTGAGATGCCGCTTAGCCCAATACGCTATCTGAAATAGGAGCGACGTAAATTGAACAAATGTGATAGCATTTCGCTGAACTCTTTTATTAACCATAATATAAAATGATCTGATCGGGTCTCTGATCGCCCTACCATAGAAGTCTAATAGTGCATTTCACTCGCCATTTCATGCGCTTTGAGATGCCGCTTAGCCGAATACGCTATCTGAAATAGGAGCGACGTAAATTGAACAAATGTGATTGTATTTCCCTGAAATCTTATATTAAACAAAATATAAAATGATCTAATCGGGTCTCTGATTGCCCTATCATAGAAGTTTAGTAGTGCATTTCACTCGCCATTCCACGCGCTTTAAGATGCCGCATAGCCCAGTACGCTATCTGAAATGGGAGCGACGTAAGTTGAACAAATGTGATAGAATTACGCTGAATTCTTAAATTAACTATAATATAAAATGATCTAATCGGGTCTGTGTTTGCCCTACCCTAGAAGTTTAATAGTGCATTTTACTCGCCATTCCACGCGCTTTAAGATGCCGCCTAGCCCAGTACGCTATCTGATATAGGAGCGACGTAAGTTGAACAAATGTGATAGAATTACGCCGCATTCTTATATTAACCGTAATATAAAATGATCTAATCGGGTCTCTGTTCGCCCTACCATAGAAGTCTAAGAGTGCATTTTACTCGACATTGCATGTGCTTTGAGATGCCGCAGAGCCCAATACGCTATCTGAAATAGGAGCGACGTAAATTGAACAAATGAGATAGAATTTCCGTGAATTCTTATATTAACCTTAATGTAAAATGATCTGATCGGGTCTCTGATCGCCCTACCATAGAAGTCTAATAGTGCATTTCACTCGCCATTTCATGCGCTTTGAGATGCCGCTTAGCCCAATACGCTATCTGAAATAGGAGCGACGTAAGTTGAACAAATGTGATTGAATTTCCCTGAAATCTTATATTAAACAAAATATAAAATGATCTAGTCGGTCCTCTGTTTGCCCTACCCTAGAAGTTTAATAGTGCATTTTACTCGCCATTTCATGCGCTTTGAGATACCGCTTAGCCCAATACGCTATCTGAAATTGGAGCGACGTAAGTTGAACAAATGTGATAGAATTTCGCTGAATTCTTTTATTAACCATAATGTAAAATGATCTAATAGGGTCTCTGTTCGCCCTAGCCTAGAAGTTCAATAGTGCATTGTATTCGCCATTTCATGCGCTTTGAGATGCCGCGTAGCCCAATACGGTATCTGGAATAGGAGCGACATAAATTGAATAAATGTGATAGAATTTCCCTGAAATCTTATATTGAACAAAATATAAAATGATCTAATCGGCTCTCCGATTGCCCTATCATAGAAGTTTAGTAGTGCATTGTACTAGCCAGTCCACGCACTTTAAGATGCCGCCTAGCCCAGTACGCTATCTCAAATAGGAGCGACGTAAGTTGAACACATGTGATAGAATTACGCTGAATTCTTAAATTCACTATAATATAAAATGATCTAATCGGGTCTGTGTTTGCCCTACCCTAGATGTTTAATAGTGCATTTTACTCGCCATTCCACGCGCTTTAAGATGCCGCCTAGCCCAGTACGCTATCTGATATAGGAGCGACGTAAGTTGAACAAATGTGATAGAATTACGCCGCATTCTTATATTAACCGTAATATAAAATGGTCTAATCGGGTCTCTGTTTGCCTTATCCTAGAAGTTTAATAGTGCATTTTACTCGCCATTTCATGCCCTTTGAGATGCCGCTTAGACCAATACGCTATCTGAAATAGGAGCGACGTAAATTGAACAAATGTGATAGAATTTCGCTGAATTCTTATATTAACCATAATGTAAAATGATCTAATCGGGTCTCTGTTCGCCCTAGCCTAGAAGTTCAATAGTGCATTGTATTCGCCATTTCATGCGCTTTGAGATGCCGCTTAGCCGAATACGCTATCTGAAATAGGAGCGACGTATATTGATCAAATGTGATAGAATTTCGCTGAATTCTTAAATTAACTATAATATAAAATTATCTAATCGGGTCTCTATTTGCCCTACCCTAGAAGTTTAATAGTGCATTTTACTCGTCATTTCATGCGCTTTGAGATGCCGCTTAGCCCAATACGCTATCTGAAATAGGAGCGACGTAAATTGAACAAATGTGATAGAATATCCTTGAAATCTTATATTAAACAAAATATAAAATCATCTAATCGGGTCTCTGATTGCCCTATCGTTGAAGTTTAGAAGTGCATTTTACTCGCCCTTCCACGCGCTTTAAGATGCCGTCTAGCCCAGTTCGCTATCTGAAATAGGAGCGACGTAAGTTGCACAAATGTGATAGAATTTCGTTGAATTCTCATATTAACATTAATGTAAAATGATCTAGTCGAGTCTCTGTTCGCCCTACACTAGAAGTTTAATAGTGCATTTCACTCGTCATTTCATGCGATTTGAGGTGCCGCTTAGCCCAATACGTTATCTGAGATAGGAGCGATGTAAATTGAACAAATGTGATAGAATTTCGCTGAATTCTTTTATTAACCATAACGTAAAATGGTCTAATCGGGTCTCTGTTTGGCTTATCCTAGAATTTTAATAGTGCATTTTACTCGCCATTTCATGCGCTTTGAAATGCTGCTTAGGCCAATACGCTATCTGAAATAGGAGCGACGTAAATTGAACAAATGTGATAGAATTTCCTTGAAATCTTATATTAAACAAAATATAAAATGATCTAATCGGGTCTCTGATTGCCCTATCATAGAAGTTTAGCAGGGCATTTTACTCTTCCTTCCACGCGCTTTAAGATGCCGTCTAGCCCAGTACGCTATCTGAAATAGGAGCGACGTAAATTGAACAAATGTGATAGAATTTCGCTGAATTCTTAAATTAACTATAATATAAAATTATCTAATCGGGTCTCTATTTGCCCTACCCTAGAAGTTTGATACTGCATTTTACTCGTCATTTCATGCGCTTTGAGATGCCGCTTAGCCCAATACGCTATCTGAAATAGGAGCGACGTAAATTGAACAAATGTGATAGAATTTCCCTGAAATCTTATATTAAACAAAATATAAAATGATCTAATCGGGTCTCTGATTGCCCTATCATAGAAGTTTAGCAGTGCATTTTACTCGCCATTTCATGCGCTTTGAAATGCTGCTTAGCCCAATACGCTATCTGAAATAGGAGCGACGTAAATTGAACGAATGTGATAGAATTACGCAGAATTCTTATATTAACCGTAACATAAAATGATCTAATCGGGTCTCTGTTTGGCTTATCCTAGAAGTTTAATAGTGCATTTTACTCGCCATTTCATGCGCTTTGAAATGCTGCTTAGCCCAATACGCTATCTGAAATAGGAGCGACGTAAATTGAACGAATGTGATAGAATTTCGTTGAACTCTTAAATCAACCATAATATACAATGATCTAAACGGGTCTCTGTTCGCCCTAGCCTAGAAGTTTAATAGTGCATTTTACTCGCCCTTCCACCCGCTTTATGATGCCGCCTAGCACAGTACGCTATCTGAAATAGGAGCCACGTAAATTGAACAAATGTGATAGAATTTTGCTGAATTCTTAAATTAACGGTAATATAAAATGATCTAATCGGGTCTCTGTTTGCCCTACCCTAGAAGTTTAATAGTGCACTTCACTCGTCATTCCACGTGCTTTAAGATGCCGCCATGCCCAGTACGATATCTGAAATAGGAGCAACGTAAATTGAACAAATGTGACAGAATTTTGCTGAATTCTTATACTAACCGTAATATAAAATGATCGAATCGGGACTCTCTTTCGCTTACCCTAGAAGTTTAATAGTGCATTTCACTCGTCATTTCATGCGCTTTTAGATGCCGCTTAGCATACTGCGCTATCTGAAATAGGAGAGACGTAAATTGAACAAATGTGATAGAATTTCGCTGAATTCTTATATTAACCGTAATATAAAATAATCTAATCGGGTCCCTGTTTGCCTTACCCTAGAAGATTAATAGTGCATTTTACTCGCCATTTCATGCGCATTGAGATTCCGCTTAGCCCAATACGCTATCTGAAATAGGAGCGATGTAAATTGAACAAATATGATAGAATTTCACTGAATCCTTTTATTAACCATAATGTGAAATAATCTAATCGGGTCTCTGTTCGCCCTAACCTAGAACTTTAATAGTGCATGTAATAGCCATTTCATGCGCTTTGAGATGCCCTTAGCCCAATACGCTATCTGAAATAGGAGCGACGTAAATTGAACAAATGTGATAGAATTTCGCTGAATTCTTATATAAACCAAAATATAAAATGATCTAATCAGGTCTCTGATTGCCCTATCATAGAATTTTAATAGTGCATTTTACTCGCCATTCCACGCGCTTGAAGATGCCGCCTAGCCCAGTACGCTATCTGAAATAGGAGCGACGTAAGTCGAACGAATGTGATAGAATTACGCTGCATTCTTATATTAACCGTAATATAAAATGATCTTATCGGGTCTCTGTTTGCCCTATCATAGAAGTTTAGTAGTGCATTTTACTCGCCATTTCATGTGCTTTGAGGTGCCGCATAGCCCAATACGCTATCTGGAATAGGAGCGACGTAAATTGAACAAATGTGATAGAATTTCCCTGAATTCTTATATTAACCTTAATGTAAAATGATCTGATCGGGTTTCTGTTCGCCCTACCATAGAAGTCTAATAGTGCATTTCACTCGCCATTTCATGCGCTCTGAGATGCCGCTTAGCCCAATACGCTATCTGAAATAGGAGCGACGTAAGTTGAACAAATGTGATAGAATTTCGCTGAATTCTTTTATTAACCATAATGGAAAATGATCAGATCGGGTCTCTGTTCGCCCTAGCCGAGAAGTTTAATAGTGCATTTTATTCGCCATTTCATGCGCTTTGAGATGCCGCTTACCCGAATACGCTATCTGAAATAGGAGCGACGTAAATTGAACAAATGTGATAGAATTTCCCTGAAATCTTATATTAAACAAAATATAAAATGGTCTAATCGGGTCTCTGATTGCTCTATCATAGAAGTTTAGTAGTGCATTTCACTCGACATTTCATGCGCTTTGAGATGCCGCTTAGCCCAATACGGTATCTGGAATAGGAGCGACGTGAATTGAACAAATGTGATAGAATTTCGCTGAAATCTTATATTAAACAAAATATAAAATGATCTAATCGGGTCTCTGATTGCCCTATCATAGAAGTTTAGTAGTGCATTTTACTCGCCCTTCCACGCGCTTTAAGATGCCGCCTAGCTCAGTACGCTGTCTGAAATAGGAGCGACGTAAGATAAACAAATGTGATAGAATTACGCTGAATTCTTATATTAACCGTGATATGAAATGATCTAATCGGGTCTCTGTTTGCCTTATCCTAGAAGTTTAATAGTGCATTTCACTCGCCATTTCATGCGCTTTTAGATGCCGCCTAGTCGAGTACGCTATCTGAAATGGGAGCGACGTAAGTTGAACAAATGTGATAGAAATACGCTGAATTCTTATATTAACCGTAATATAAAATGATCTAGTCGGGTCTCTGTTCGCCCTACCATAGAAGTCTAATAGTGCATTTCACTCGACATTTCATGCGCTTTGAGATGCCGCTTAGCCCGATACGGTATGTGAAATAGGAGCGACGTAAATTGAACAAATGTGATAGAATTTCGCTGAAATCTTATATTAAACAAAATATAAAATGGTCTCATCGGGACTCTGATTGCCCTATCATAGAAGTTTAGTAGTGCATTTTACTCGTCATTTCATGCGCTTTGAGATGCCGCTTAGCCCAATATGGTATCTGAAATAGGAGCGACGTAAGTTGAACAAATGTGATTGAATTTCCCTGAAATCTTATATTAAACAAAATATAAAATGATCTAATCGGTCCTCTGTTTGCCCTACCCTAGAAGTTTAATAGTGCATTTTACTCGCCATTTCATGCGCTTTGAGATACCGATTAGCCCAATACGCTATCTGAAATTGGAGCGACGTAAGTTGAACAAATGTGATAGAATTTCGCTGAATTCTTAAATTAACTATAATATAAAATGATCTAATCGGGTCTGTGTTTGCCCTACCCTAGAAGTTTAATAGTGCATTTTACTCGCCATTCCACGCGCTTTAAGATGCCGCCTAGCCCAGTACGCTATCTGATATAGGAGCGACGTAAATTGATCAAATGTGATAGAATTTCCCTAAAATCTTATATTAAACAAAATATAAAATGATGTAATCGGGTCTCTGATTGCCCTATCATAGAAGTTTAGTAGTGCATTTTACTCGCCATTCCACGCGCTTTAAGATGCCGCCTAGCCCAGTACGCTATCTGAAATGGGAGCGACGTAAGTTGAACAAATGTGATAGAATTACGCTGAATTCTTATATTAACCGTAATATAAAATGATCTAATCGGGTCTCTGTTTGCCTTATCCTAGAAGTTTAATAGTGCATTTCACTCGCCATTTCATGCGCTTTTAGATGCCGCCTAGTCCAGTACGCAATCTGAAATGGGAGCGACATAAGTTGAACAAATGTGATAGAAATACGCTGAATTCTTAAATTAACCATAATATAAAATGATCTAATCGGGTCTCTTTTTTCCCTACCCTAGAAGTTTCATAGTGCATTTTACTCGCCATTTCATGCGCTTTGAGATGCCGCTTAGCCCAATACGCTATCTGAAATAGGAGCGACGTAAGTTGAACAAATGTGATAGAATTTCGCTGAATTCTTTTATTAACCATAATGTAAAATGATCTAATCGGGTCTCTGTTTGCCCTACCCTAGAAGTTTAATAGTGCATTTCACTCGTCATTTCATGCGCTTTGAGATGCCGCTTAGCCCAATACGCTATCTGAAATAGGAGCGACGTAAGTTGAACAAATGTGATAGAATTTCGCTGAATTCTTTTATTAACCATAATGTAAAATGATATAATCGGGTCTCTGTTTGCCCTACCCTAGAAGTTTAATAGTGCATTTCACTCGTCATTTCATGCGCTTTGAGATGCCGCTAAGCCCAATACGCTATCTGAAATAGGAGCGGCGTGAATTGAACAAATGTGATAGAATTTCGCTGAATTCTTAAATTAACCATAATATAAAATGATCTAATCGGGTCTCTGTTTGCCTTATCCTAGATGTTTAATAGTGCATTTCACTCGCCACTTCATGCGCTTTGAAATGCTGCTTAGCCCAATACGCTATCTGAAATAGGAGCGACGTAAATTGAACAAATGTGATAGAACGTCGCTGAATTCTTAAATTAACCATAATATTAGATGATCTAATCGGGTCTCTGTTTCCCTACCCTAGGAGTTTAATAGTGCATTTTACTCGCCATTTCATGCGCTTTGAGATGCCGCTTAGCCCCAATACGCTACCTGAAATAGGAGCGACGTAATTGAACAAATGTGATAGAATTTCGCTGAATTCTTAAATTAACTATAATACAAAATTATCTAATCGGGTCTCTGTTTGCCCTACCCTAGAAGTTTAATAGTGCATTTTACTCGCCATTCCACGCGCTTTAAGATGCCGCCTAGCCAGTACGCTATCTGAAATAGGAGCGACGTAAGTTGAACAAATGTGATAGAATTTCGTTGAATTCTTTTATTAACCATAATGTAAAATGATCTAATCGGGTCTCTGTTTGCCCTACCCTAGAAGTTTAATAGTGCATTTCACTCGTCATTTCATGCGCTTGGAGATGCCGCTAAGCCCAATACGCTATCTGAAATAGGAGCGACGTAAATTGAACAAATGTGATAGAATTTCGCTGAATTCTTAAATTAACCATAATATAAAATGATCTCATCGGGTCTCTGTTTGCCCTACCCTAGACGTTTAATAGTGCATTTTACTCGCCATTTGATGCGCTTTGAGATGCCGCATAGCCCAATACGCTATCTGAAATAGGAGCGACGTAAGATGATCAAATGTGATAGAATTTCCCTGAAATCTGATATTAAACAAAATATAAAATGATCTAATCGGGTCTCTGATTGCCCTATCATAGAAGTTTAGTAGTGCATTTTACTCGCCATTCCACGCGCTTTAAGATGCCGCCTAGCCCAGTATGCTATCTGAAGTAGGAGCGACGTAAATTGAACAAATGTGATAGAATTTCAGTGAATACTTAAATCAACCATAATATAAAATGACCTAATCGGGTCTCTGTTTGCCCTACCCTAGAAGTTTAGTAGTGCATTTTACTCGCCATAGCATGTGCTTTGAGATGCCGCATAGCCCAATACGCTATCTGAAATAGGAGCGACGTAAATTGAACAAATGTGATAGAATTTCCGTGAATTCTTATATTAACCTTAATGTAAATTGATCTTATCGGGTCTCTGATCGCCCTACCATAGAAGTCTAATAGTGCATTTCACTCGCCATTTCATGCGCTTTGAGATGCCGCTTAGCCCAATACGCTATCTGAAATAGGAGCGACGTAAGTTGAACAAATGTGACAGAATTTCGCTGAATTCTTTTATTAACCATAATGTAAAATGATCTAATCGGGTCTCTGTTTGCCCTACCCTAGAAGTTTAATAGTGCATTTCACTCGTCATTTCATGCGCTTTGAGATGCCGCTAAGCCCAATACGCTATCTGAAATAGGAGCGACGTAAATTGAACAAATGTGATAGAATTTCGCTGAATTCTTAAATTAACCATAATATAAAATGATATAATCGGGTCTCTGTTTGCCTTATCCTAGATGTTTAATAGTGCATTTCACTCGCCACTTCATGCGCTTTGAAATGCTGCTTAGCCCAATACGCTATCTGAAATAGGAGCGACGTAAATTGAACAAATGTGATAGAACGTCGCTGAATTCTTAAATTAACCATAATATTAGATGATCTAATCGGGTCTCTGTTTGCCCTACCCTAGGAGTTTAATAGTGCATTTTACTCGCCATTTCATGCGCTTTGAGATGCCGCTTAGCCCAATACGCTACCTGAAATAGGAGCGACGTAAATTGAACAAATGTGATAGAATTACGCTGAATTCTTATATTAACCGTAATATAAAATGATCTAATCGGGTCTCTGTTTGCCTTATCCTAGAAGTTTAATAGTGCATTATACTCGCCATTTCATGCGCTTTTAGATGCCGCCTAGCTCAGTACGCTATCTGAAATAGGAGCGACGTAAATTGAACAAATGTGATAGAATTTTGCTGAATTCTTAAATTAACCATAATATAAAATGATCTAATCGGGTCTCTTTTTTTCCCTACCCTAGAAGTTTCATAGTGCATTTTACTCGCCATTTCATGCGCTTTGAGATGCCGCTTAGCCCAATACGCTATCTGAAATAGGAGCGACGTGAGTTGAACAAATGTGATAGAATTTCGCTGAATTCTTTTATTAACCATAATGTAAAATAATCTAATCGGGTCTCTGTTTGCCCTACCCTAGAAGTTTAATAGTGCATTTCACTCGTCATTTCATGCGCTTTGAGATGCCGCTAAGGCCCAATAGCTATCTGAAATAGGAGCGACGTAAATCGAACAAATGTGATAGAATTTCGCTGAATTCTTATATTAACCAAAATATAAAATTATCTAATCGGGTCTCTGATTGCCCTATCATAGAAGTTTAGTAGTGCATTTTACTCGCCATTCCACGCGCTTTAAGATGCCGCCTAGCCCAGTATGCTATCTGAAATAGGAGCGACGTAAATTGAACAAATGTGATAGAATTTCAGTGAATTCTTAAATCAACCATAATATAAAATGACCTAATCGGGTCTCTGTTTGCCCTACCCTAGAAGTTTAATAGTGCATTTTACTCGCCATAGCATGTGCTTTGAGATGCCGCATAGCCAATACGCTATCTGAATAGGAGCGACGTAAATTGAACAAATGTGATAGAATTTCCGTGAATTCTTTTATTAACCATAATGTAAAATGATCTAATCGGGTCTCTGTTTGCCCTACCCTAGAAGTTTAATAGTGCATTTCACTCGTCATTTCATGCGCTTTGAGATGCCGCTAAGCCCAATACGCTATCTGAAATAGGAGCGACGTAAATTGAACAAATGTGATAGAATTTCGCTGAATTCTTATATTAACCGTAATATAAAATGATTTAATCGGGTCTCTGTTTGCCTTATCCTAGAAGTTTAATAGTGCATTATACTCGCCATTTCATGCGCTTTGCGATGCCGCTTAGGTCAATACGCTATCTGAAATAGGAGCGACGTAAATTGAATAAATGTGATAGAATTTCGCTGAATTCTTAAATTAACCATAATATAAAATGATTTAATCGGGTCTTTGTTTGCCCCAGCCTAGAAGTTTAATAGTGCATTTTACTCGCCATTTCATGCGCTTTCAGATGCCGCTTAGCCCAATACGCTGTCTGAAATAGAAGCGACGTAAATCGAACAAATGTGATCGAATTTCGCTGAATTCTTAAATTAACCATAATATAAAATGATCTTATCGGGTCTCTGTTTGCCCTACCCTAGAAGTTTAATAGTCCATTTAATTCGCCATTGCATGTGCTTTGAGATGCCGCATAGCCCAATACGCTATCTGAAATAGGAGCGACGTAAATTGAACAAATGTGATTGAATTTCCCTGAATTCTAATATTAACCTTAATGTAAAATGATCTGATCGGGTCTCTGTTCGCCCTACCATAGAAGTCTAATAGTGCATTTCACTCGACATTTCATGCGCTTTGAGAACCCGCTTAGACCAATACGCTATCTGAAATAGGAGCGACGTAAATTGAACAAATGTGATAGAACTTCGCTGAAATCTTATATTAAACAAAATATAAAATGATCTAATCGGGTCTCTGATTGCCCTGTCATAGAAGTTTAGTAGAGCATTTTACTCGCCATTCCACGCCCTTTAAGATGCCGCCTAGCCCAGTATGCTATCTGAAATAGGAGCGACGTAAACTGAACAAATGTGATAGAATTACGCTGCATTCTTATATTAACCGTCATATAAAATGATCTCATCGGGTCTCTGTTTGCCTTATCCTAGAAGTTTAATAGCGCATTTTACTCGCCATTTCATGCGCTTTGAGATGCCGCTTAGCCCAGTATGCTATCTGAAATAGGAGCGACGTAAATTGAACAAATGTGATAGAATTTCCGTGAATCCTTATATTAACCTTAATGTAAAATGATCTAATCGGGTCTCTGTTCGCCCTACCATGGAAGTCTAATGGTGCATTTCACTCGCCATTTCATGCGCTTTGAGATGCCGCTTAGCCCAATAAGCTATCTGAAATAGGAGCGACGTAAATTGAACAAATGTGATCGAATTTCGCTGAATTCTTTTATTAACCAAAATGTAAAATTATCTAATCGGGTCTCTGTTCGCCCTAGCCTAGAAGTTTAATAGTGCATTTTAGTCCCCATTTCATGCGCTTTGAGATGCCGCTTAGCCCAATACGCTATCTGAAATAGGAGCGACGTAAATTGAACAAATGTGATACAATTTCCCTGAAATCTTATATTAAACAAAATATAAAATGATCTAATCGGGTCTCTGATTGCCCTATCATGGAAGTTTAGTAGTGCATTTTACTCGGCATTCCACGCGCTTTAAGATGCCGCCTATCCCAGTACGAAATCTGAAATAGGAGCGACGTAAGTTGAACAAATGTGATAGAATTTTGCTGAATTCTTAAATTAACCATAACATAAAATGATCTAATCGGGTCTCTGTTTGCCCTACCCTAGAAGTTTAATAGTGCATTTCACTCGTCACTTCATGCGCTTTGAGATGCCGCTAAGCCTAATAAGCTATCTGAAATAGGAGCGACGTTAATTGAACAAATGTGATAGAATATCGCAGAATTCTTATATTAACCAAAATATAAAATGATCTAATCTGGTCTCTGTTCGCCCTAGCCTAGAAGTTTAATAGTGCATTTTGTTCGCCATTTCATGCGCTTTAAGATGCCGCTTAGCCCAATACGCTATCTGAAATAGGAGCGACGTCAATTGAACAAATGTGATAGAATTACGCTGAATTCTTATATTAACCGTAATATAAAATGATTTAATCGGGTCTCTGTTTGCCTTATCCTAGAAGTTTAAGAGTGCATTATACTCGCCATTTCATGCGCTTTGCGATGCCGCTTAGCCCAATACGCTACCTGAAATAGGAGCGACGTAAATTGAATAAATGTGATTGAATTTCGCTGAATTCTTAAATTAACCATAATATAAAATGATTTAATCGGGTCTTTGTTTGCCCTAGCTTAGAAGTTTAATAGTGCATTTTACTCGCCATTTCATGCGCTTTCAGATGCCGCTTAGCCCAATACGCTGTCTGAAATAGAAGCGACGTAAATCGAACAAATGTGATCGAATTTCGCTGAATTCTTAAATTAACCATAATATAAAATGATCTTATCGGGTCTCTGTTTGCCCTACCCTAGAAGTTTAATAGTCCATCTAACTCGCCATTGCATGTGCTTTGAGATGCCGCATAGCACAATACGCTATCTGAAATAGGAGCGACGTAAATTGAACAAATGTGATAGAATTACGCTGCATTCTTATATTAACCGTCATATAAAATGATCTAATCGGGTCTCTGTTTGCCTTATCCTAGAAGTTTAATAGCGCATTTTACTCGCCATTTCATGCGCTTTGAGAGGCCGCTTAACCCATTACGCTTACTGAAATAGGAGCGACGTAAATTGAAGAAATGTGATAGAACTTCGCTGAAATCTTATACGAAACAAAATATAAAATGATCTAATCAGGTCTCTGATTGCCCTATCCTAGAAGTTTAATAGTGCATTTTACTCGTCATTTCATGCGCTTTGAGATGCCGCACAGCCCAGTATGCTATCTGAAATAGGAGCGACGTAAATTGAACAAATGTGATAGAATTTTGCTGAATTCTTAAATTAACCGTAAAATAAAATGATCTAATCGGGTCTCTGTTTGCGTTATCCTAGAAGTTTAACAGTGCATTATACTCTCCATTTCATGCGCTTTTAGATGCCGCCTAGCCCAGTACGCTATCTGAAATAGGAGCGACGTAAATTGAACAAATGTGATAGAATTTCCGTGAATTCTTATATTAACCTTAATGTAAAATGATCTAATCGGGTCTGTGTCCGCCCTACCATAGAAGTCTAATGGTGCATTCCACTCGTCATTTCATGTGCTTTGAGATGCCGCTTAGCCCAATACGCTATCTGAAATAGGAGCGACGTAAATTGAACAAATGTGATAGAATTTCCCTGAAATCTTATATTAATCAAAATATAAAATGATCTAATCGGGTCTCTGATTGCCCTATCATAGAAGATTAGTAGTGCATTTTACTCGCCATTCCACGCGCTTTAAGATGCCGCCTAGCCCAGTACGCTATCTGAAATAGGAGCGACGTAACTTGAGCAAATGTGATAGAATTACGCTGAATTCTTATATGAACCGTAATATAAAATGATCTAATCGGGTCTCTGTTTGCCCTATCATAGAAGTTTAGTAGTGCATTTTACTCGCCATTTCATGTGCTTTGAGGTGCCGCTTAGCCCAATACGGTATCTGGAATAGGAGCGACGTAAATTGAATAAATGTGATAGAATTTCCCTGAATTCTTATATTAACCATAATGTAAAATGATCAGATCGGGTCTCTGTTCGCCCTACCATAGAAGTCTAATAGTGCATTTCACTCGCAATTTCATGCGCTCTGAGATGCCGCTTAGCCCAATACGCTATCTGAAATAGGAGCGACGTAAATTGAACAAATGTGATAGAATTTCCCTGAAATATTATATTAAACAAAATATAAAATGGTCTAATCGGGTCTCTGATTGCTCTATCATAGAAGTTTAGTAGTGCATTTCACTCGACATTTCATGCGCTTTGAGGTGCCGCTTAGCCCAATACGGTATCTGGAATGGGAGCGACGTAAATTGAACAAATGTGATAGAATTTCGCTGAAATCTTATATTAAACAAAATATAAAATGATCTAATCGGATCTCTGATTGCCCTATCATAGAAGTTTAGTAGGGCATTTTACTCGTCATTTCATGCGCTTTGAGATGCCGCTTAGCCCAATATGGTATCTGAAATAAGAGCGACGTAAATTGAACAAATGTGATAGAATTTCGCTGAATTCTTTTATTAACCATAATATAAAATGATCTGATCGGGTCTCTGATCGCCCTACCATAGAAGTCTAATAGTGCATTTCACTCGCCATTTCATGCGCTTTGAGATGCCGCTTAGCCCAATACGCTATCTGAAATAGGAGCGACGTAAGTTGAACAAATGTGATTGAATTTCCCTGAAATCTTATATTAAACAAAATATAAAATGATCTAATCGGTCCTCTGTTTGCCCTACCCTAGAAGTTTAATAGTGCATTTTACTCGCCATTTCATGCGCTTTGAGATACCGCTTAGCCCAATACGCTATCTGAAATTGGAGCGACGTAAGTTGAACAAATGTGATAGAATTTCGCTGAATTCTTTTATTAACCATAATGTAAAATGATCTAATAGGGTCTCTGTTCGCCCTAGCCTAGAAGTTCAATAGTGCATTGTATTCGCCATTTCATGCGCTTTGAGATGCCGCGTAGCCCAATACGGTATCTGGAATAGGAGCGACATAAATTGAATAAATGTGATAGAATTTCCCTGAAATCTTATATTGAACAAAATATAAAATGATCTAATCGGCTCTCCGATTGCCCTATCATAGAAGTTTAGTAGTGCATTGTACTAGCCAGTCCACGCACTTTAAGATGCCGCCTAGCCCAGTACGCTATCTCAAATAGGAGCGACGTAAGTTGAACACATGTGATAGAATTACGCTGAATTCTTATATTAACCTTAATGTAAAATGATCGAATCGGGTCTCTGTTCGCCCTACCCTAGAAGTTTAATAGTGCATTTCACTCGTCATTTCATGCGCTTTTAGATGCCGCTTAGCCCAATACGCTATCTGAAATAGGAGCGACGTATGTTGAACAAATGTGATAGAATTTCGCTGAATTCTTTTATTAACCATAACGTAAAATGATCTAATCGGGTCTCTGTTCGCCCTAGCCTAGAAATATAATAGTGCATTTTATTCGCCATTTCATGCGCTTTGAGATGCCGCTTAACCCAATACGCTACCTGAAATAGGAGCGACGTGAATTGATCAAATGTGATAGAATTTCGCTGAATTCTTAAATTAACTATAATATAAAATGATCTAATCGGGTCTGTGTTTGCCCTACCCTAGAAGTTTAATAGTGCATTTTACTCGCCATTCCACGCGCTTTAAGATGCCGCCTAGCCCAGTACGCTATCTGATATAGGAGCGACGTAAGTTGAACAAATGTGATAGAATTACGCCGCATTCTTATATTAACCGTAATATAAAATGGTCTAATCGGGGCTCTGTTTGCCCTACCCTAGAAGTTTAATAGTGCATTTCACTCGTCATTTCATGCGCTTTGAGATGCCGCTAAGCCCAATAAGCTATCTGAAATAGGAGCGACGTAAATTGAACAAATGTGATAGAATTTCGCTGAATTCTTATATTAACCAAAATATAAAATGATCTAATCGGTTCTCTGATTGCCCTATCATAGAAATTTAGTAGTGCATTTTACTCGCCATTCCACGCGCTTTAAGATGCCGCCTAGCCCAGTATGCTATCTGAAATAGGAGCGACGTAAATTGAACAAATGTGATAGAATTTCAATGAATTCTTAAATTAACCATAATATAAAATGACCTAATCGGGTCTCTGTTTGCCCTACCGTAGAAGTTTAATAGTGCATTTTACTCGCCATTGCATGTGCTTTGAGATGCCGCATAGCCCAATACGCTATCAGAAATAGGAGCGACGTAAATTGAACAAATGTGATAGAATTTCGCTGAATTGTTATATAAACCAAAATATAAAATGATCTAATCGGGTCTCTGATTGCCCTATCATAGAATTTTAATAGTGCATTTTACTCGCCATTCCACGCGCTTTAAGATGCCGCGTAGCCCAATACGCTATCTGGAATAGGAGCGAAGTAAATTGAACAAATGTGATAGAATTTTCGCTGAATTCTTTTATTAACCATAATATAAAATGATCTGATCGGGTCTCTGGTCGCCCTACCATAGAAGTCGAATAGTGCATTTCACTCGCCATTTCATGCGCTTTGAGATGCCGCTTAGCCCAATACGCTATCTGAAATAGGAGCGACGGAAGTTGAACAAATGTGATAGAATTTCGCTGAATTCTTTTATTAACCATAATGTAAAATGATCTGATCGGGTCTCTGTTCGCCCTAGCCGAGAAGTTTAATAGTGCATTTTATTCGCCATTTCATGCGCTTTGAGATGCCGCTTAGCCGAATACGCTATCTGAAATAGGGGCGGCGTAAATTGATCAAATGTGATAGAATTTCCCTAAAATCTTATATTAAACAAAATATAAAATGATCTAATCGGGTCTCTGATTGCCCTATCATAGAAGTTTAGTAGTGCATTTTACTCGCCATTCCACGCGCTTTAAGATGCCGCATAGCCCAGTACGCTATCCGAAATGGGAGCGACGTAAGTTGAACAAATGTGATAGAATTACGCTGAATTCTTATATTAACCGTAATATAAAATGATCTAATCGGGTCTCTGTTTGCCTTATCCTAGAAGTTTAATAGTGCATTTCACTCGCCATTTCATGCGCTTTTAGATGCCGCCTAGTCCAGTACGCAATCTGAAATGGGAGCGACATAAGTTGAACAAATGTGATAGAAATACGCTGAATTCTTAAATTAACCATAATATAAAATGATCTAATCGGGTCTCTTTTTTCCCTACCATAGAAGTTTCATAGTGCATTTTACTCGCCATTTCATGCGCTTTGAGATGCCGCTTAGCCCAATACGCTATCTGAAATAGGAGCGACGTAAGTTGAACAAATGTGATAGAATTTCGCTGAATTCTTTTATTAACCATAATGTAAAATGATCTAATCGGGTCTCTGTTTGCCCTACCCTAGAAGTTTAATAGTGCATTTCACTCGTCATTTCATGCGCTTTGAGATGCCGCTTAGCCCAATACGCTATCTGAAATAGGAGCGACGTAAGTTGAACAAATGTGATAGAATTTCGCTGAATTCTTTTATTAACCATAATGTAAAATGATATAATCGGGTCTCTGTTTGCCCTACCCTAGAAGTTTAATAGTGCATTTCACTCGTCATTTCATGCGCTTTGAGATGCCGCTAAGCCCAATACGCTATCTGAAATAGGAGCGACGTAAATTGAACAAATGTGATAGAATTTCGCTGAATTCTTAAATTAACCATAATATAAAATGATCTAATCGGGTCTCTGTTTGCCTTATCCTAGATGTTTAATAGTGCATTTCACTCGCCACTTCATGCGCTTTGAAATGCTGCTTAGCCCAATACGCTATCTGAAATAGGAGCGACGTAAATTGAACAAATGTGATAGAACGTCGCTGAATTCTTAAATTAACCATAATATTAGATGATCTAATCGGGTCTCTGTTTGCCCTACCCTAGGAGTTTAATAGTGCATTTTACTCGCCATTTCATGCGCTTTGAGATGCCGCTTAGCCCAATACGCTACCTGAAATAGGAGCGACGTAAATTGAACAAATGTGATAGAATTTCGCTGAATTCTTAAATTAACTATAATACAAAATTATCTAATCGGGTCTCTGTTTGCCCTACCCTAGAAGTTTAATAGTGCATTTTACTCGCCATTCCACGCGCTTTAAGATGCCGCCTAGCCCAGTACGCTATCTGAAATAGGAGCGACGTAAGTTGAACAAATGTGATAGAATTACGCTGAATTCTTATATTAACCGTAATATAAAATGATCTAATCGGGTCTCTGTTTGCCTTATCCTAGAAGTTTAATAGTGCATTATACTCGCCATTTCATGCGCTTTTAGATGCCGCCTAGTCCAGTACGCTATCTGAAATGGGAGCGACGTAAGTTGAACAAATGTGATAGAAATACGCTGAATTCTTATATTAACCGTAATATAAAATGATCTAATCGGGTCTCTGATTGCCCTATCATAGAATTTTAATAGTGCATTTCACTCGCCATTCCACGCGCTTTAAGATGCCGCCTAGCTCAGTACGCTATCTGAAATAGGAGCGACGTAAATTGAACAAATGTGATAGAATTTTGCTGAATTCTTAAATTAACCATAATATAAAATGATCTAATCGGGTCTCTTTTTTCCCTACCCTAGAAGTTTCATAGTGCATTTTACTCGCCATTTCATGCGCTTTGAGATGCCGCTTAGCCCAATACGCTATCTGAAATAGGAGCGACGTGAGTTGAACAAATGTGATAGAATTTCGCTGAATTCTTTTATTAACCATAATGTAAAATAATCTAATCGGGTCTCTGTTTGCCCTACCCTAGAAGTTTAATAGTGCATTTCACTCGTCATTTCATGCGCTTTGAGATGCCGCTAAGCCCAATAAGCTATCTGAAATAGGAGCGACGTAAATCGAACAAATGTGATAGAATTTCGCTGAATTCTTATATTAACCAAAATATAAAATTATCTAATCGGGTCTCTGATTGCCCTATCATAGAAGTTTAGTAGTGCATTTTACTCGCCATTCCACGCGCTTTAAGATGCCGCCTAGCCCAGTATGCTATCTGAAATAGGAGCGACGTAAATTGAACAAATGTGATAGAATTTCAGTGAATTCTTAAATCAACCATAATATAAAATGACCTAATCGGGTCTCTGTTTGCCCTACCCTAGAAGTTTAATAGTGCATTTTACTCGCCATAGCATGTGCTTTGAGATGCCGCATAGCCCAATACGCTATCTGAAATAGGAGCGACGTAAATTGAACAAATGTGATAGAATTTCCGTGAATTCTTTTATTAACCATAATGTAAAATGATCTAATCGGGTCTCTGTTTGCCCTACCCTAGAAGTTTAATAGTGCATTTCACTCGTCATTTCATGCGCTTTGAGATGCCGCTAAGCCCAATACGCTATCTGAAATAGGAGCGACGTAAATTGAACAAATGTGATAGAATTTCGCTGAATTCTTATATAAACCGTAATATAAAATGATTTAATCGGGTCTCTGTTTGCCTTATCCTAGAAGTTTAATAGTGCATTATACTCGCCATTTCATGCGCTTTGCGATGCCGCTTAGGTCAATACGCTATCTGAAATAGGAGCGACGTAAATTGAATAAATGTGATAGAATTTCGCTGAATTCTTAAATTAACCATAATATAAAATGATTTAATCGGGTCTTTGTTTGCCCCAGCCTAGAAGTTTAATAGTGCATTTTACTCGCCATTTCATGCGCTTTCAGATGCCGCTTAGCCCAATACGCTGTCTGAAATAGAAGCGACGTAAATCGAACAAATGTGATCGAATTTCGCTGAATTCTTAAATTAACCATAATATAAAATGATCTTATCGGGTCTCTGTTTGCCCTACCCTAGAAGTTTAATAGTCCATTTAATTCGCCATTGCATGTGCTTTGAGATGCCGCATAGCCCAATACGCTATCTGAAATAGGAGCGACGTAAATTGAACAAATGTGATTGAATTTCCCTGAATTCTAATATTAACCTTAATGTAAAATGATCTGATCGGGTCTCTGTTCGCCCTACCATAGAAGTCTAATAGTGCATTTCACTCGACATTTCATGCGCTTTGAGATGCCGCTTAGACCAATACGCTATCTGAAATAGGAGCGACGTAAATTGAACAAATGTGATAGAACTTCGCTGAAATCTTATATTAAACAAAATATAAAATGATCTAATCGGGTCTCTGATTGCCCTGTCATAGAAATTTAGTAGAGCATTTTACTCGCCATTCCACGCCCTTCAAGATGCCGCCTAGCCCAGTATGCTATCTGAAATAGGAGCGACGTAAACTGAACAAATGTGATAGAATTACGCTGCATTCTTATATTAACCGTCATATAAAATGATCTCATCGGGTCTCTGTTTGCCTTATCCTAGAAGTTTAATAGCGCATTTTACTCGCCATTTCATGCGCTTTGAGATGCCGCTTAGCCCAGTATGCTATCTGAAATAGGAGCGACGTAAATTGAACAAATGTGATAGAATTTCCGTGAATCCTTATATTAACCTTAATGTAAAATGATCTAATCGGGTCTCTGTTCGCCCTACCATGGAAGTCTAATGGTGCATTTCACTCGCCATTTCATGCGCTTTGAGATGCCGCTTAGCCCAATAAGCTATCTGAAATAGGAGCGACGTAAATTGAACAAATGTGATCGAATTTCGCTGAATTCTTTTATTAACCAAAATGTAAAATTATCTAATCGGGTCTCTGTTCGCCCTAGCCTAGAAGTTTAATAGTGCATTTTAGTCCCCATTTCATGCGCTTTGAGATGCCGCTTAGCCCAATACGCTATCTGAAATAGGAGCGACGTAAATTGAACAAATGTGATACAATTTCCCTGAAATCTTATATTAAATAAAATATAAAATGATCTAATCGGGTCTCTGATTGCCCTATCATGGAAGTTTAGTAGTGCATTTTACTCGGCATTCCACGCGCTTTCAGATGCCGCCTATCCCAGTACGAAATCTGAAATAGGAGCGACGTAAGTTGAACAAATGTGATAGAATTTTGCTGAATTCTTAAATTAACCATAATATAAAATGATCTAATCGGGTCTCTGTTTGCCCTACCCTAGAAGTTTAATAGTGCATTTCACTCGTCACTTCATGCGCTTTGAGATGCCGCTAAGCCTAATAAGCTATCTGAAATAGGAGCGACGTTAATTGAACAAATGTGATAGAATATCGCAGAATTCTTATATTAACCAAAATATAAAATGATCTAATCTGGTCTCTGTTCGCCCTAGCCTAGAAGTTTAATAGTGCATTTTGTTCGCCATTTCATGCGCTTTAAGATGCCGCTTAGCCCAATACGCTATCTGAAATAGGAGCGACGTCAATTGAACAAATGTGATAGAATTACGCTGAATTCTTATATTAACCGTAATATAAAATGATTTAATCGGGTCTCTGTTTGCCTTATCCTAGAAGTTTAAGAGTGCATTATACTCGCCATTTCATGCGCTTTGCGATGCCGCTTAGCCCAATACGCTACCTGAAATAGGAGCGACGTAAATTGAACAAATGTGATAGAATTTCGCTGAATTCTTAAATTAACTATAATACAAAATTATCTAATCGGGTCTCTGTTTGCCCTACCCTAGAAGTTTAATAGTGCATTTTACTCGCCATTCCACGCGCTTTAAGATGCCGCCTAGCCCAGTACGCTATCTGAAATAGGAGCGACGTAAGTTGAACAAATGTGATAGAATTTCGTTGAATTCTTTTATTAACCATAATGTAAAATGATCTAATCGGGTCTCTGTTTGCCCTACCCTAGAAGTTTAACAGTGCATTTCACTCGTCATTTCATGCGCTTGGAGATGCCGCTAAGCCCAATACGCTATCTGAAATAGGAGCGACGTAAATTGAACAAATGTGATAGAATTTCGCTGAATCCTTAAATTAACCATAATATAAAATGATCTCATCTGGTCTCTGTTTGCCCTACCCTAGACGTTTAATAGTGCATTTTACTCGCCATTTGATGCGCTTTGAGATGCCGCATAGCCCAATACGCTATCTGAAATAGGAGCGACGTAAGATGATCAAATGTGATAGAATTTCCCTGAAATCTGATATTAAACAAAATATAAAATGATCTAATCGGGTCTCTGATTGCCCTATCATAGAAGTTTAGTAGTGCATTTTACTCGCCATTCCACGCGCTTTAAGATGCCGCCTAGCCCAGTATGCTATCTGAAGTAGGAGCGACGTAAATTGAACAAATGTGATAGAATTTCAGTGAATACTTAAATCAACCATAATATAAAATGACCTAATCGGGTCTCTGTTTGCCCTACCCTAGAAGTTTAATAGTGCATTTTACTCGCCATAGCATGTGCTTTGAGATGCCGCATAGCCCAATACGCTATCTGAAATAGGAGCGACGTAAATTGAACAAATGTGATAGAATTTCCGTGAATTCTTATATTAACCTTAATGTAAATTGATCTTATCGGGTCTCTGATCGCCCTACCATAGAAGTCTAATAGTGCATTTCACTCGCCATTTCATGCGCTTTGAGATGCCGCTTAGCCCAATACGCTATCTGAAATAGGAGCGACGTAAGTTGAACAAATGTGACAGAATTTCGCTGAATTCTTTTATTAACCATAATGTAAAATGATCTAATCGGGTCTCTGTTTGCCCTACCCTAGAAGTTTAATAGTGCATTTCACTCGTCATTTCATGCGCTTTGAGATGCCGCTAAGCCCAATACGCTATCTGAAATAGGAGCGACGTAAATTGAACAAATGTGATAGAATTTCGCTGAATTCTTAAATTAACCATAATATAAAATGATATAATCGGGTCTCTGTTTGCCTTATCCTAGATGTTTAATAGTGCATTTCACTCGCCACTTCATGCGCTTTGAAATGCTGCTTAGCCCAATACGCTATCTGAAATAGGAGCGACGTAAATTGAACAAATGTGATAGAACGTCGCTGAATTCTTAAATTAACCATAATATTAGATGATCTAATCGGGTCTCTGTTTGCCCTACCCTAGGAGTTTAATAGTGCATTTTACTCGCCATTTCATGCGCTTTGAGATGCCGCTTAGCCCAATACGCTACCTGAAATAGGAGCGACGTAAATTGAACAAATGTGATAGAATTACGCTGAATTCTTATATTAACCGTAATATAAAATGATCTAATCGGGTCTCTGTTTTCCTTATCCTAGAAGTTTAATAGTGCATTATACTCGCCATTTCATGCGCTTTTAGATGCCGCCTAGTCCAGTACGCTATCTGAAATGGGAGCGACGTAAGTTGAACAAATGTGATAGAAATACGCTGAATTCTTATATTAACCGTAATATAAAATGATCTAATCGGGTCTCTGATTGCCCTATCATAGAATTTTAATAGTGCATTTCACTCGCCATTCCACGCGCTTTAAGATGCCGCCTAGCTCAGTACGCTATCTGAAATAGGAGCGACGTAAATTGAACAAATGTGATAGAATTTTGCTGAATTCTTAAATTAACCATAATATAAAATGATCTAATCGGGTCTCTTTTTTCCCTACCCTAGAAGTTTCATAGTGCATTTTACTCGCCATTTCATGCGCTTTGAGGTGCCGCATAGCCCAATACGCTATCTGAAATAGGAGCGACGTAAATTGAACAAATGTGATAGAACTTCGCTGAAATCTTACATTAAACAAAATATAAAATGATCTAATCGGGTCTCTGATTGCCCTGTCATAGAAGTTTAGTAGAGCATTTTACTCGCCATTCCACGCCCTTTAAGATGCCGCCTAGCCCAGTATGCTATCTGAAATAGGAGCGACGTAAACTGAACAAATGTGATAGAATTTTGCTGAATTCTTAAATTAACCATAATATAAAATGATCTAATCGGGTCTCTGTTTGCCCTACCCTAGAAGTTTAATAGTGCATTTCACTCGTCACTTCATGCGCTTTGAGATGCCGCTAAGCCTAATAAGCTATCTGAAATAGGAGCGACGTTAATTGAACAAATGTGATAGAATATCGCAGAATTCTTATATTAACCAAAATATAAAATGATCTAATCTGGTCTCTGTTCGCCCTAGCCTAGAAGTTTAATAGTGCATTTTGTTCGCCATTTCATGCGCTTTAAGATGCCGCTTAGCCCAATACGCTATCTGAAATAGGAGCGACGTCAATTGAACAAATGTGATAGAATTACGCTGAATTCTTATATTAACCGTAATATAAAATGATTTAATCGGGTCTCTGTTTGCCTTATCCTAGAAGTTTAAGAGTGCATTATACTCGCCATTTCATGCACTTTGCGATGCCGCTTAGCCCAATACGCTACCTGAAATAGGAGCGACGTAAATTGAATAAATGTGATTGAATTTCGCTGAATTCTTAAATTAACCATAATATAAAATGATTTAATCGGGTCTTTGTTTGCCCTAGCTTAGAAGTTTAATAGTGCATTTTACTCGCCATTTCATGCGCTTTCAGATGCCGCTTAGCCCAATACGCTGTCTGAAATAGAAGCGACGTAAATCGAACAAATGTGATCGAATTTCGCTGAATTCTTAAATTAACCATAATATAAAATGATCTTATCGGGTCTCTGTTTGCCCTACCCTAGAAGTTTAATAGTCCATCTAACTCGCCATTGCATGTGCTTTGAGATGCCGCATAGCACAATACGCTATCTGAAATAGGAGCGACGTAAATTGAACAAATGTGATAGAATTACGCTGCATTCTTATATTAACCGTCATATAAAATGATCTAATCGGGTCTCTGTTTGCCTTATCCTAGAAGTTTAATAGCGCATTTTACTTGCCATTTCATGCGCTTTGAGAGGCCGCTTAACCCATTACGCTTTCTGAAATAGGAGCGACGTAAATTGAAGAAATGTGATAGAACTTCGCTGAAATCTTATACGAAACAAAATATAAAATGATCTAATCAGGTCTCTGATTGCCCTATCCTAGAAGTTTAATAGTGCATTTTACTCGTCATTTCATGCGCTTTGAGATGCCGCACAGCCCAGTATGCTATCTGAAATAGGAGCGACGTAAATTGAACAAATGTGATAGAATTTTGCTGAATTCTTAAATTAACCGTAAAATAAAATGATCTAATCGGGTCTCTGTTTGCGTTATCCTAGAAGTTTAACAGTGCATTATACTCTCCATTTCATGCGCTTTTAGATGCCGCCTAGCCCAGTACGCTATCTGAAATAGGAGCGACGTAAATTGAACAAATGTGATAGAATTTCCGTGAATTCTTATATTAACCTTAATGTAAAATGATCTAATCGGGTCTGTGTCCGCCCTACCATAGAAGTCTAATGGTGCATTCCACTCGTCATTTCATGTGCTTTGAGATGCCGCTTAGCCCAATATGCTATCTGAAATAGGAGCGACGTAAATTGAACAAATGTGATAGAATTCCGCTGAATTCTTTTATTAACCAAAATGTAAAATGATCTAATCGGGTCTCTGTTCGCCCTAGCCTAGAAGTTTAATAGTGCATTTTATTCGCCATTTCATGCGCTTTGAGATGCCGCATAGCCGAATTCGCTATCTGAAATAGGAGCGACGTAAATTGAACAAATGTGCTAAAATTACCCTGAAATCTTATATTAAACAAAATATAAAATGATCTAATCGGGTCTCTGATTGCCCTATCATAGAATTTTAATAGTGCATTTCACTCGTCATTTCATGCGCTTTGAGATGCCGCCTAGCCCAGTATGCTATCTGAAATAGTAGCGACGTAAATCGAACAAATGTGATAGAATGTTGCTGAATTCTTAAATTAACCATAATATAAAATGTTCTAATCGGGTCTCTGTTTGCCTAATCCTAGAAGTTTAATAGTGCATTATACTCGCCATTTCATGCGCTTTTAGATGCCGCCTAGCCCAGTACGCTATCTGAAATAGGAGCGACGTAAATTGAACAAATGTGATAGAATTTCCGTGAATCCTTATATTAACCTTAATGTAAAATGATCTAATCGGGTCTCTGTTCGCCCTACCATAGAAGTCTAATGGTGCATTTCACTCGTCATTTCATGTGCTTTGAGATGCCGCCTAGCCCAGTACGCTACCTGAAATAGGAGCGACGTAAATTGAACAAATGTGATAGAATTTCCGTGAATCCTTATATTAACCTTAATGTAAAATGATCTAATCGGGTCTCTGTTCGCCCTACCATAGAAGTCTAATGGTGCATTTCACTCGCCATTTCATGCGCTTTGAGATGCCGCTTAGCCCAATAAGCTATCTGAAATAGGAGCGACGTAAATTGAACAAATGTGATCGAATTTCGCTGAATTCTTTTATTAACCAAAATGTAAAATGATCTAATCGGGTCTCTGTTCGCCCTAGCCTAGAAGTTTAATAGTGCATTTTAGTCCCCATTTCATGCGCTTTGAGATGCCGCTTAGCCCAATACGCTATCTGAAGTAGGAGCGACGTAAATTGAACAAATGTGATACAATTTCCCTGAAATCTTATTTTAAACAAAATATAAAATGATCTAATCGGGTCTCTGATTGCCCTATCATGGAAGTTTAGTAGTGCATTTTACTCGCAATTCCACGCGCTTTAAGATGCCGCCTTTCCCAGTACGATATCTGAAATAGGAGCGACGTAAGTTGAACAAATGTGATAGAATTTCGCTGAATTCTTCTATTAACCAAAATGTAAAATGATCTAATCGGGTCTCTGCTTGCCCTACCCTAGAAGTTTAATAGTGCATTTCGCTCGTCACTTCATGCGCTTTGAGATGCCGCTTAGCCCAATACGCTATCTGAATTATCAGCGACGTAAATTGAACAAATGTGATAGAATTTCCCTGAAATCTTATATTAATCAAAATATAAAATGATCTAATCGGGTCTCTGATTGCCCTATCATAGAAGTTTAATAGTGCATTTTACTCGCCAATCCACGCGCTTTAAGATTCCGCCTAGCCCAGTACGCTATCTGAAATAGGAGCGACGTAAATTGAACAAATGTGATAGAATTTGGCTGAATTCTTAAATTAACCATAATATAAAATGATCTAATCGGGTCTCTGTTTGCCCTACCCTAGAAGTTTAATAGTGCATTTTACTCGCCATTTCATGCGCTTTGAGATGGCGCTTAGCCCAATACGCTACCTGAAGTAGGAGCGACGTAAATTGAACGAATGTGATAGAATTTCGCTGGATTCTTATATTAACCAAAATATAAAATGATCTAATCGGGTCTCTGGTAGCCCTATCATAGAAGTTTAATAGGGCATTTTACTCGCCATTTCGGGCGCTTTAAGATGCCGCCTAGCCCAGTACGCTATCTGAAATAGGAGCGACGTAAGTTGAACAAATGTGATAGAATTACGCTGAATTCTTATATTAACCGTAATATAAAATGATCTAATCGGGTCTCTGCTAGCCCTATCATAGAAGTTTAATAGTGCATTTTACCCGCCATTCCACGCGCTTTAAGATGCCGCCTAGCCTAGTACGCTATCTGAAATAGGAGCGACGTAAGTTGAACAAATGTGATAGAATTTTGCTGAATTCTTAAATTAACCATAATATAAAATGATCTAATCGGGTCTCTGTTTGCCCTACCGTAGAAGTTTAATAGGGCATTTCAGTCGCCATTTCATGCGCTTTGAGATCCGGCTTAGCCCAATACGCTATCTGAAATAGGAGCGACGTAATTGAACAAATGTGATAGAATTTCCCTGAAATCTTATATTAATCAAAATATAAAATGATCTAATCGGGTCTCTGATTGCCCTATCATAGAAGATTAGTAGTGCATTTTACTCGCCATTCCACGCGCTTTAAGATGCCGCCTAGCCCAGTACGCTATCTGAAATAGGAGCGACGTAACTTGAGCAAATGTGATAGAATTACGCTGAATTCTTATATGAACCGTAATATAAAATGATCTAATCGGGTCTCTGTTTGCCTTATCCTAGAAGTTTAATAGCGCATTTCACTCGTCACTTCATGCGCTTTGAGATGCCGCTTAGCCCAATAAGCTATCTGAAATAGGAGCGACGTATGTTGAACAAATGTGATAGAATTTCGCTGAATTCTTTTATTAACCATAACGTAAAATGATCTAATCGGGTCTCTGTTCGCCCTAGCCTAGAAATATAATAGTGCATTTTATTCGCCATTTCATGCGCTTTGAGATGCCGCTTAACCCAATACGCTACCTGAAATAGGAGCGACGTAAACTGATCAAATGTGATAGAATTTCGCTGAATTCTTAAATTAACTATAATATAAAATGATCTAATCGGGTCTGTGTTTGCCCTACCCTAGAAGTTTAATAGTGCATTTTACTCGCCATTCCACGCGCTTTAAGATGCCGCTAGCCCAGTACGCTATCTGATATAGGAGCGACGTAAGTTGAACAAATGTGATAGAATTACGCCGCATTCTTATATTAACCGTAATATAAAATGGTCTAATCGGGTCTCTGTTTGCCTTATCCTAGAAGTTTATCAGTGCATTTTACTCGCCATTTCATGCGCTTTGAGATGCCGCTTAGCCCAATACGCTATCTGAAATAGGAGCGACGTAAGTTGAACAAATGTGATAGCATTTCGCTGAATTCTTTTATTAACCATAATGTAAAATGATCTAATCGGGTCTCTGTTTGCCCAACCCTAGAAGTTTATCAGTGCATTTTACTCGCCATTTCATGCGCTTTGAGATGACGCTTAGCCTAATACGCTATCTGAAATAGGAGCGACGTAAATTGAAAAAATGTGATGGAATTTTGCAGAATTCTTAAATTAACCATAATATAAAGTGATCTAATCGGGTCTCTGTTTGCCCTACGCTAGAAGTTTAATAGTGCATTTTACTCGTCACTTCATGCGCTCTGAGATGCCGCTAAGCCCAATAAGCTATCTGAAGTAGGAGCGTCGTAAGTTGAACAAATGTGATAGAATTTTGCTGAATTCTTAAATAAACCATAATATAAAATTATCTAATCGGGTCTCTGTTCGCCCTACCATAGAAGTCTAATAGTGCATTTCAATCGCCATTCCACGCGCTTTCAGATGCCGCCTAGCCCAGTATGCTATCTGAAATAGGAGCGACGTAAGTTGAAAAAATGTGATGGAATTTTGCAGAATTCTTAAATTAACCATAATATAAAGTGATCTAATCGGGTCTCTGTTTGCCCTACGCTAGAAGTTTAATAGTGCATTTTACTCGTCACTTCATGCGCTCTGAGATGCCGCTAAGCCCAATAAGCTATCTGAAGTAGGAGCGTCGTAAGTTGAACAAATGTGATAGAATTTTGCTGAATTCTTAAATAAACCATAATATAAAATTATCTAATCGGGTCTCTGTTCGCCCTACCATAGAAGTCTAATAGTGCATTTCAAGTGCCATTCCACGCGCTTTCAGATGCCGCCTAGCCCAGTATGCTATCTGAAATAGGAGCGACGTAAGTTGAACAAATGTGATAGAATTACGCAGAATTCTTATATTAACCGTAACATAAAATGATCTAATCGGGTCTCTGTTTGGCTTATCCTAGAAGTTTAATAGTGCATTTTACTCGCCATTTCATGCGCTTTGAAATGCTGCTTAGTCCAATACGCTATCTGAAATAGGAGCGACGTAAATTAAACAAATGTGATAGAACTTCGCTGAATTCTTAAATTAACCATAATATAAAATGATCTAATCGGGTCTCTGTTTGCCCTACCCTAGAAGTTTAATAGTGCATTTTACTCGCCATTCCACGCGCTTGAAGATGCCGCCTAGCCCAGTACGCTATCTGAAATAGGAGCGACGTAAGTTGAACGAATGTGATAGAATTACGCTGCATTCTTATATTAACCGTAATATAAAATGATCTTATCGGGTCTCTGTTTGCCCTATCATAGAAGTTTAGTAGTGCATTTTACTCGCCATTTCATGTGCTTTGAGGTGCCGCATAGCCCAATACGCTATCTGGAATAGGAGCGACGTAAATTGAATAAATGTGATAGAATTTCCCTGAATTCTTATATTAACCTTAATGTAAAATTATCCAATCGGGTCTCTGTTCGCCCTACCATAGAAGTCTAATAGTGCATTTCACTCGCCATTTCATGCGCTTTGAGATGCCGCTTAGCCCAATATGGTATCTGAAATAAGAGCGACGTAAATTGAACAAATGTGATAGAATTTCGCTGAATTCTTTTATTAACCATAATATAAAATGATCTGATCGGGTCTCTGATCGCCCTACCATAGAAGTCTAATAGTGCATTTCACTCGCCATTTCATGCGCTTTGAGATGCCGCTTAGCCCAATACGCTATCTGAAATAGGAGCGACGTAAGTTGAACAAATGTGATTGAATTTCCCTGAAATCTTATATTAAACAAAATATAAAATGATCTAATCGGTCCTCTGTTTGCCCTACCCTAGAAGTTTAATAGTGCATTTTACTCGCCATTTCATGCGCTTTGAGATACCCCTTAGCCCAATACGCTATCTGAAATTGGAGCGACGTAAGTTGAACAAATGTGATAGAATTTCGCTGAATTCTTTTATTAACCATAATGTAAAATGATCTAATAGGGTCTCTGTTCGCCCTAGCCTAGAAGTTCAATAGTGCATTGTATTCGCCATTTCATGCGCTTTGAGATGCCGCGTAGCCCAATACGGTATCTGGAATAGGAGCGACATAAATTGAATAAATGTGATAGAATTTCCCTGAAACCTTATATTGAACAAAATATAAAATGATCTAATCGGCTCTCCGATTGCCCTATCATAGAAGTTTAGTAGTGCATTGTACTAGCCAGTCCACGCACTTTAAGATGCCGCCTAGCCCAGTACGCTATCTCAAATAGGAGCGACGTAAGTTGAACACATGTGATAGAATTACGCTGAATTCTTATATTAACCTTAATGTAAAATGATCGAATCGGGTCTCTGTTCGCCCTACCCTAGAAGTTTAATAGTGCATTTCACTCGTCATTTCATGCGCTTTTAGATGCCGCTTAGCCCAATACGCTATCTGAAATAGGAGCGACGTATGTTGAACAAATGTGATAGAATTTCGCTGAATTCTTTTATTAACCATAACGTAAAATGATCTAATCGGGTCTCTGTTCGCCCTAGCCTAGAAATATAATAGTGCATTTTATTCGCCATTTCATGCGCTTTGAGATGCCGCTTAACCCAATACGCTACCTGAAATAGGAGCGACGTAAATTGATCAAATGTGATAGAATTTCGCTGAATTCTTAAATTAACTATAATATAAAATGATCTAATCGGGTCTGTGTTTGCCCTACCCTAGAAGTTTAATAGTGCATTTTACTCGCCATTCCACGCGCTTTAAGATGCCGCCTAGCCCAGTACGCTATCTGATATAGGAGCGACGTAAGTTGAACAAATGTGATAGAATTACGCCGCATTCTTATATTAACCGTAATATAAAATGGTCTAATCGGGTCTCTGTTTGCCTTATCCTAGAAGTTTAATAGTGCATTTTACTCGCCATTTCATGCTCTTTGAGATGCCGCTTAGCCCAATACGCTATCTGAAATAGGAGCGACGTAAATTGAACAAATGTGATAGAATTTCGCTGAATTCTTATATTAACCATAATGTAAAATGATCTAATCGGGTCTCTATTTGCCCTACCCTAGAAGTTTGATACTGCATTGTACTCGTCATTTCATGCGCTTTGAGATGCCGCTTAGCCCAATACGCTATCTGAAATAGGAGCGACGTAAATTGAACAAATGTGATAGAATTTCCTTGAAATCTTATATTAAACAAAATATAAAATCATCTAATCCGGTTTCTGATTGCCCTATCATAGAAGTTTAATAGTGCATTTGACTCGCCATTCCACGTGCTTTGAAATGCTGCTTAGCCCAATACGCTATCTGAAATAGGAGCGACGTAAATTGAACGAATGTGATAGAATTTCGCTGAATTCTTATATTAACCAAATTATAAAATGATCTAATCGGGTCTATGATTGCCCTATCATAGAAGTTTAATAGTGCATTTTACTCGCTATTCCATGCGCTTTGAGATGACGCATAGCCCAATACGCTATCTGAAATAGGAGCGACGTAAATTGAACAAATGTGACAAAATTTCCGTTAATTCTTATATTAACCTTAATGTAAAATGATCTAATCGGGTCTCTGTTCGCCCTACCCTAGAAGTCTAATGGTGCATTTCACTCGCCATTTCATGCGCTTTGTGATGCCGCTTAGCCCAATACGCTATCTGAAATATGAGCGACGTAAATTGAACAAATGTGATAGAATTTCCCTGAAATCTTATATTAAACAAAATATAAAATGATCTAATCGGGTCTCTGATTGCCCTATCATAGAAGTTTAGCAGTGCATTTTACTCGCCATTTCATGCGCTTTGAAATGCTGCTTAGCCCAATACGCTATCTGAAATAGGAGCGACGTAAATTGAACGAATGTGATAGAATTTTGCTGAATTCTTAAATTAACGGTAATATAAAATGATCTAATCGGGTCTCTGTTTGCCCTACCCTAGAAGTTTAATAGTGCACTTCACTCGTCATTCCACGCGCTTTAAGATGCCGCCATGCCCAGTACGATATCTGAAATAGGAGCAACGTAAATTGAACAAATGTGACAGAATTTTGCTGAATTCTTATACTAACCGTAATATAAAATGATCGAATCGGGACTCTCTTTCCCTTACCCTAGAAGTTTAATAGTTCATTTCACTCGTCATTTCACGCGCTTTGAGATGCCGCTTAGAACACTGCGCTATCTGAAATCGGAGAGACGTAAATTCAACAAATGTGATAGAATTTCGTTGAATTCTTTTATTAACCATAATGTAAAATGATCTAATCGGGTCTCTGTTTACCCTACCCTAGAAGTTTAATAGTGCATTTCACTCGTCATTTCATGCGCTTGGAGATGCCGCTAAGCCCAATACGCTATCTGAAATAGGAGCGACGTAAATTGAACAAATGTGATAGAATTTCGCTGAATTCTTAAATTGACCATAATATAAAATGATCTCATCGGGTCTCTGTTTGCCCTACCCTAGACGTTTAATAGTGCATTTTCTCGCCATTTGATGCGCTTTGAGATGCCGCATAGCCCAATACGCTATCTGAAATAGGAGCGACGTAAGATGAACAAATGTGATAGAATTACGCAGAATTCTTATATTAACCGTAATATAAAATGATCTAATCGGGTCTCTGTTTGCCTTATCCTAGATGTTTAATAGTGCATTTCACTCGCCACTTCATGCGCTTTGAAATGCTGCTTAGCCCAGTACGCTATCTGAAATAGGAGAGACGTAAATTGAACAAATGTGATAGAACATCGCTGAATTATTAAATTAACCATAATATTAGATGATCTAATCGGGTCTCTGTTTGCCCTACCCTAGAAGTTTAATAGTGCATTTTACTCGCCATTTCATGCGCTTTGAGATGCCGCTTAGCCCAATACGCTACCTGAAATAGAAGCGACGTAAATTGAACAAATGTGATAGAATTTCGCTGAATTCTTAAATTAACTATAATACAAAATGATCTAATCGGGTCTCTGTTTGCCCTACCCTAGAAGTTTAATAGTGCATTTTACTCGCCATTCCACGCGTTTTAAGATGCCGCCTAGCCCAGTACGCTATCTGAAATAGGAGCGACGTAAGTTGAACAAATGTGATAGAATTTCGCTGAATTCTTTTATTAACCATAATGTAAAATGATCTAATCGGTTCTCTGATTGCCCTATCATAGAAATTTAGTAGTGCATTTTACTCGCCATTCCACGCGCTTTAAGATGCCGCCTAGCCCAGTATGCTATCTGAAATAGGAGCGACGTAAATTGAACAAATGTGATAGAATTTCAATGAATTCTTAAATTAACCATAATATAAAATGACCTAATCGGGTCTCTGTTTGCCCTACCGTAGAAGTTTAATAGTGCATTTTACTCGCCATTGCATGTGCTTTGAGATGCCGCATAGCCCAATACGCTATCAGAAATAGGAGCGACGTAAATTGAACAAATGTGATAGAATTTCGCTGAATTCTTATATTAACCAAAATATAAAATGATCTAATCGGGTCTCTGAGTGCCCTATCATAGAAGGCTAGTAGTGCATTTTACTCGCTATTCCACGCGCTTTAAGATGCCGGCTAGCCCAGTAGGCTATCTGAAATAGGAGTGACGTAAATTGAACAAATGTGATAGAATTATGCTTAATTCTTATATTAACCGTAATATAAAATGATATAATCGGATCTCTCTTTCCCTTACCCTAGAAGTTTAATAGTGCACTTCACTCGTCATTTCATGCGCTTTGAGATGCCGCTTAGCCCAATACGCTATCTGAAATAGGAGCGACGTAGGTTGAACAAATGTGATAGAATTTCGCTGAATTCATATATTAACCAAAATATAAAATGATCTAATCGGGTCTCTGATTGCCCTATCATAGAAGTTTAATAGTGCATTTCACTCATCATTCCATGTGCTTTAAGATGCCGCTTAGCCCAGTACGCTATCTGAAATAGGAGCGACGTAAATTGAACATATGTGATAGAATTTCCCTGAATTCTTATATTAACCTTAATGTAAAATGATCTAATCGGGTCTCTGTTTGCCCTAGCCTAGAAGTTTAATAGTTCATTTTATTCGACATTTCATGCGCTTTGAGATGCCGCTTAGCCCAATACGCTGTCTGAAATAGGAGCGACGTAAATTGAACAAATGTGATAGAATTTCCTTGAAATCTTATATTAAAAAAAATATAAAATCATCTAATCGGGTCTCTGATTGCCCTATCATAGAAGTTTAGTAGTGCATTTTACTCTTCCTTCCACGCGCTTTAAGATGCCGTCTAGCCCAGTACGCTATCTGAAATATGAGCGACGTAAATTGAACAAATGTGATAGAATTTCGCTGAATTCTCATAACATTAATGTAAAATGATCTAATCGAGTCTCTGTTTGCCCTACCCTAGAAGTTTAATAGTGCATTTTACTCGCCATTTCATGCGCTTTGAAATGCTGCTTAGCCCAATACGCTATCTGAAACAGGAGCGATGTAAATTGAACAAATGTGATAGAATTTCCCTGAAATCTTATATTGAACAAAATATAAAATGAGCTAATCGGGTCTCTGATTGCCCTATCATAGAAGTTTAGTAGTGCATTTTACTAGCCAGTCCACGCGCCGCCTATCCCAGACTCTGTTTGGCTTATCCTAGAAGTTTAATAGTGCATTTAACTCGCCATTTCATGCGCTTTGAAATGCTGCTTAGACAAATACGCTACCTGAAATAGGAGCGACGTAAATTGAACAAATGCGACAAAATTTCCGTGAATTCTTATATTAACATTAATGTAAAATGATCTAATCGGGTCTCTATTCGCCCTACCCTAGAAGTCTAATGGTGCATTTTACTCGCCATTTCATGCGCTTTGAGATGCCGCTTAGCCCAATACGCTACCTGAAATAGGAGCGACGTAAATTGAACAAATGTGATAGAATTTCGCTGAATTCTCAAATTAACTATAATACAAAATTATCTAATCGGGTCTCTGTTCGCCCTAGCCTAGAAGTTTAATAGGGCATTTTACTCGCCATTTCATGTGCTTTGAGGTGCCGCATAGCCCAATACGCTATCTGAAATAGGAGCGACGTAAATTGAACAAATGTGATAGAATTTCGCTGAATTGTTATATAAACCAAAATATAAAATGATCTAATCGGGTCTCTGATTGCCCTATCATAGAATTTTAATAGTGCATTTTACTCGCCATTCCACGCGCTTTAAGATGCCGCGTAGCCCAATACGCTATCTGGAATAGGAGCGAAGTAAATTGAACAAATGTGATAGAATTTTCGCTGAATTCTTTTATTAACCATAATATAAAATGATCTGATCGGGTCTCTGGTCGCCCTACCATAGAAGTCGAATAGTGCATTTCACTCGCCATTTCATGCGCTTTGAGATGCCGCTTAGCCCAATACGCTATCTGAAATAGGAGCGACGGAAGTTGAACAAATGTGATAGAATTTCGCTGAATTCTTTTATTAACCATAATGTAAAATGATCTGATCGGGTCTCTGTTCGCCCTAGCCGAGAAGTTTAATAGTGCATTTTATTCGCCATTTCATGGGCTTTGAGATGCCGCTTAGCCGAATACGCTATCTGAAATAGGGGCGGCGTAAATTGATCAAATGTGATAGAATTTCCCTAAAATCTTATATTAAACAAAATATAAAATGATCTAATCGGGTCTCTGATTGCCCTATCATAGAAGTTTAGTAGTGCATTTTACTCGCCATTCCACGCGCTTTAGGATGCCGCATAGCCCAGTACGCTATCCGAAATGGGAGCGACGTAAGTTGAACAAATGTGATAGAATTACGCTGAATTCTTATATTAACCGTAATATAAAATGATCTAATCGGGTCTCTGTTTGCCTTATCCTAGAAGTTTAATAGTGCATTTCACTCGCCATTTCATGCGCTTTTAGATGCCGCCTAGTCCAGTACGCAATCTGAAATGGGAGCGACATAAGTTGAACAAATGTGATAGAAATACGCTGAATTCTTAAATTAACTATAATATAAAATGATCTAATCGGGTCTCTTTTTTCCCTACCCTAGAAGTTTCATAGTGCATTTTACTCGCCATTTCATGCGCTTTGAGATGCCGCTTAGCCCAATACGCTATCTGAAATAGGAGCGACGTAAGTTGAACAAATGTGATAGAATTTCGCTGAATTCTTTTATTAACCATAATGTAAAATGATCTAATCGGGTCTCTGTTTGCCCTACCCTAGAAGTTTAATAGTGCATTTCACTCGTCATTTCATGCGCTTTGAGATGCCGCTTAGCCCAATACGCTATCTGAAATAGGAGCGACGTAAGTTGAACAAATGTGATAGAATTTCGCTGAATTCTTTTATTAACCATAATGTAAAATGATATAATCGGGTCTCTGTTTGCCCTACCCTAGAAGTTTAATAGTGCATTTCACTCGTCATTTCATGCGCTTTGAGATGCCGCTAAGCCCAATACGCTATCTGAAATAGGAGCGACGTAAATTGAACAAATGTGATAGAATTTCGCTGAATTCTTAAATTAACCATAATATAAAATGATCTAATCGGGTCTCTGTTTGCCTTATCCTAGATGTTTAGTAGTGCATTTCACTCGCCACTTCATGCGCTTTGAAATGCTGCTTAGCCCAATACGCTATCTGAAATAGGAGCGACGTAAATTGAACAAATGTGATAGAACGTCGCTGAATTCTTAAATTAACCATAATATTAGATGATCTAATCGGGTCTCTGTTTGCCCTACCCTAGGAGTTTAATAGTGCATTTTACTCGCCATTTCATGCGCTTGAGATGCCGCTTAGCCCAATACGCTACCTGAAATAGGAGCGACGTAAATTGAACAAATGTGATAGAATTTCGCTGAATTCTTAAATTAACTATAATACAAAATTATCTAATCGGGTCTCTGTTTGCCCTAACCTAGAAGTTTAATAGTGCATTTTACTCGCCATTCCACGCGCTTTAAGATGCCGCCTAGCCCAGTACGCTATCTGAAATAGGAGCGACGTAAGTTGAACAAATGTGATAGAATTACGCTGAATTCTTATATTAACCGTAATATAAAATGATCTAATCGGGTCTCTGTTTGCCTTATCCTAGAAGTTTAATAGTGCATTATACTCGCCATTTCATGCGCTTTTAGATGCCGCCTAGTCCAGTACGCTATCTGAAATGGGAGCGACGTAAGTTGAACAAATGTGATAGAAATACGCTGAATTCTTATATTAACCGTAATATAAAATGATCTAATCGGGTCTCTGATTGCCCTATCATAGAATTTTAATAGTGCATTTCACTCGCCATTCCACGCGCTTTAAGATGCCGCCTAGCTCAGTACGCTATCTGAAATAGGAGCGACGTAAATTGAACAAATGTGATAGAATTTTGCTGAATTCTTAAATTAACCATAATATAAAATGATCTAATCGGGTCTCTTTTTTCCCTACCCTAGAAGTTTCATAGTGCATTTTACTCGCCATTTCATGCGCTTTGAGATGCCGCTTAGCCCAATACGCTATCTGAAATAGGAGCGACGTGAGTTGAACAAATCTGATAGAATTTCGCTGAATTCTTTTATTAACCATAATGTAAAATAATCTAATCGGGTCTCTGTTTGCCCTACCCTAGAAGTTTAATAGTGCATTTCACTCGTCATTTCATGCGCTTTGAGATGCCGCTAACCCCAATAAGCTATCTGAAATAGGAGCGACGTAAATCGAACAAATGTGATAGAATTTCGCTGAATTCTTATATTAACCAAAATATAAAATTATCTAATCGGGTCTCTGATTGCCCTATCATAGAAGTTTAGTAGTGCATTTTACTCGCCATTCCACGCGCTTTAAGATGCCGCCTAGCCCAGTATGCTATCTGAAATAGGAGCGACGTAAATTGAACAAATGTGATAGAATTTCAGTGAATTCTTAAATCAACCATAATATAAAATGACCTAATCGGGTCTCTGTTTGCCCTACCCTAGAAGTTTAATAGTGCATTTTACTCGCCATAGCATGTGCTTTGAGATGCCGCATAGCCCAATACGCTATCTGAAATAGGAGCGACGTAAATTGAACAAATGTGATAGAATTTCCGTGAATTCTTTTATTAACCATAATGTAAAATGATCTAATCGGGTCTCTGTTTGCCCTACCCTAGAAGTTTAATAGTGCATTTCACTCGTCATTTCATGCGCTTTGAGATGCCGCTAAGCCCAATACGCTATCTGAAATAGGAGCGACGTAAATTGAACAAATGTGATAGAATTTCGCTGAATTCTTATATAAACCGTAATATAAAATGATTTAATCGGGTCTCTGTTTGCCTTATCCTAGAAGTTTAATAGTGCATTATACTCGCCATTTCATGCGCTTTGCGATGCCGCTTAGGTCAATACGCTATCTGAAATAGGAGCGACGTAAATTGAATAAATGTGATAGAATTTCGCTGAATTCTTAAATTAACCATAATATAAAATGATTTAATCGGGTCTTTGTTTGCCCCAGCCTAGAAGTTTAATAGTGCATTTTACTCGCCATTTCATGCGCTTTCAGATGCCGCTTAGCCCAATACGCTGTCTGAAATAGAAGCGACGTAAATCGAACAAATGTGATCGAATTTCGCTGAATTCTTAAATTAACCATAATATAAAATGATCTTATCGGGTCTCTGTTTGCCCTACCCTAGAAGTTTAATAGTCCATTTAATTCGCCATTGCATGTGCTTTGAGATGCCGCATAGCCCAATACGCTATCTGAAATAGGAGCGACGTAAATTGAACAAATGTGATTGAATTTCCCTGAATTCTAATATTAACCTTAATGTAAAATGATCTGATCGGGTCTCTGTTCGCCCTACCATAGAAGTCTAATAGTGCATTTCACTCGACATTTCATGCGCTTTGAGATGCCGCTTAGACCAATACGCTATCTGAAATAGGAGCGATGTAAATTGAACAAATGTGATAGAACTTCGCTGAAATCTTATATTAAACAAAATATAAAATGATCTAATCGGGTCTCTGATTGCCCTGTCATAGAAATTTAGTAGAGCATTTTACTCGCCATTCCACGCCCTTCAAGATGCCGCCTAGCCCAGTATGCTATCTGAAATAGGAGCGACGTAAACTGAACAAATGTGATAGAATTACGCTGCATTCTTATATTAACCGTCATATAAAATCATCTCATCGGGTCTCTGTTTGCCTTATCCTAGAAGTTTAATAGCGCATTTTACTCGCCATTTCATGCGCTTTGAGATGCCGCTTAGCCCAGTATGCTATCTGAAATAGGAGCGACGTAAATTGAACAAATGTGATAGAATTTCCGTGAATCCTTATATTAAGCTTAATGTAAAATGATCTAATCGGGTCTCTGTTCGCCCTACCATGGAAGTCTAATGGTGCATTTCACTCGCCATTTCATGCGCTTTGAGATGCCGCTTAGCCCAATAAGCTATCTGAAATAGGAGCGACGTAAATTGAACAAATGTGATCGAATTTCGCTGAATTCTTTTATTAACCAAAATGTAAAATTATCTAATCGGGTCTCTGTTCGCCCTAGCCTAGAAGTTTAATAGTGCATTCTAGTCCCCATTTCATGCGCTTTGAGATGCCGCTTAGCCCAATACGCTATCTGAAATAGGAGCGACGTAAATTGAACAAATGTGATACAATTTCCCTGAAATCTTATATTAAATAAAATATAAAATGATCTAATCGGGTCTCTGATTGCCCTATCATGGAAGTTTAGTAGTGCATTTTACTCGGCATTCCACGCGCTTTCAGATGCCGCCTATCCCAGTACGAAATCTGAAATAGGAGCGACGTAAGTTGAACAAATGTGATAGAATTTTGCTGAATTCTTAAATTAACCATAATATAAAATGATCTAATCGGGTCTCTGTTTGCCCTACCCTAGAAGTTTAATAGTGCATTTCACTCGTCACTTCATGCGCTTTGAGATGCCGCTAAGCCTAATAAGCTATCTGAAATAGGAGCGACGTTAATTGAACAAATGTGATAGAATATCGCAGAATTCTTATATTAACCAAAATATAAAATGATCTAATCTGGTCTCTGTTCGCCCTAGCCTAGAAGTTTAATAGTGCATTTTGTTCGCCATTTCATGCGCTTTAAGATGCCGCTTAGCCCAATACGCTATCTGAAATAGGAGCGACGTCAATTGAACAAATGTGATAGAATTACGCTGAATTCTTATATTAACCGTAATATAAAATGATTTAATCGGGTCTCTGTCTGCCCTACCCTAGAAGTTTAATAGTGCATTTTGCTCGCCATTTCATGCGCTTTGAGATGCCACTTAGCCCAATACGCTATATGAAATAGGAGCGACGTAAATTGAACAAATGTGATAGAATATCGCTGAATTCTTAAATTAACTATAATATAAAATGATCTAATCGGGTCACTGATTGCCCTACCCTAGAAGTTTAATAGTGCATTTTACTCGCCATTTCATGCGCTTTGAGATGCCGCTTAGCCCAATACGCTATCGGAAATATGAGCGACGTAAATTGAACAAATGTGATAGAATTTCGCTGAATTCTTATATTAACAAAAATATAAAATGATCTAATCGGGTCTCTGTTTGCCCTACCCTAGAAGTTTAATAGTGCATTTTGCTCGCCATTTCATGCGCTTTGAGATGCCGCTTATCCCAATTCGCTATCTGAAACAGGTGCGACGTAAATTGAACAAATGTGATAGAATTTCGCTGAATTCTTAAATTAACTATAATATAAAATGATCTAATCGGGTCACTGATTGCCCTATCATAGAAGTTTAATAGTGCATTTTACTCGCCATTCCACGCGCTTCAAGATGCCGGCCAGCCCACTACACTATCTGAAATAGGAGCGACGTAATTTGAAGAAATGTGATAGAATTACGCTGAATTCTAATATTAACCGTAATATAAAATGATCTAATCGGGTCTCTGTTTGCCCTACCCGCGAAGTTTAATAGTCCATTTTATTCGCCATTTCATGCGCTTTGAGATGCCGGTTAGCCCAATACGCTAACTGAAATAGGAGCGACGTAAATAGAACAAATGTGATAGGATTTCCCTGAAATCTTATATTAAACAAAATATAAAATGATCTAATCGGGTCTCTGTTCGCCCTACCATAGAAGTCTTATAGTGCATTTCACTCGCCATTTCATGCGTTTTGATATGCCGCTTAGCCCAATACGCTATCTGAAATAGGAGCGACGTAAGTTGAACAAATGTGATAGAATTTTGCTGAATTCTTAAATTAACCATAATATAAAATGATCTAATCGGGTCTCTGTTTGCCCTACCCTAGAAGTTTAATAGTTCATTTTAGTCGCCATTTCATGCGCTTTGAGATCCGGCTTAGCCCAATACGCTATCTGAAATAGGAGCGACGTAAATTGAGCAAATGTGATAGAATTTCCCTGAAACCTTATATTAATCAAAATATAAAATGATCTAATCGGGTCTCTGATTGCCCTATCATAGAAGATTAGTAGTGCATTTTACTCGCCATTCCACGCGCTTTAAGATGCCGCCTAGCCCAGTACGCTATCTGAAATAGGAGCGACGTAACTTGAACAAATGTGATAGAATTACGCTGGATTCTTATATTAACCGTAATATAAAATGATCTAATCGGGTCTGTGTTTGCCTTATCCTAGAAGTTTAATAGCGCATTTTACTCGCCATTTCATGCGCTTTGAGATGCCGCTTAGCCCAATACGCTATCTGGAATAGGAGCGACGTAAATTGAACAAATGTGATAGAATTTCCGTGAATTCTTATATTAACCTTAATGTAAAATGATCCAATCGGGTCTCTGTTCGCCCTACCATAGAAGTCTAATAGTGCATTTCACTCGCCATTTCATGCGCTTTGAGATGCCGCTTAGCCCAATACGCTATCTGAAATAGGAGCGACGTAAGTTGAACAAATGTGATAGAATTACGCTGAATTCTTTTATTAACCATAATGTAAAATGATCTGCTCGAATCTCTGTTCGCCCAAGCCTAGAAGTTTAATAGTGCATTTTATTCACCATTTCGTGCGCTTTGAGATGCCGCTTAGCCCAATACGCTATCTGAAATTGGAGCGACGTAAATTGAACAAATGTGATAGAATTTCGCTGAATTCTTAAATTAACCATAATATAAAATGATCCAATCGGGTCTCTGTTCGCCCTACCATAGAAGTCTAATAGTGCATTTCACTCGCCATTTCATGCGCTTTGAGATGCCGCTTTGCCCAATACGCTATCTGAAATAGGAGCGACGTAAATTGTACAAATGTGATAGAATTTCCCTGAAATCTTATATTAAACAAAATATAAAATGATCTAATCGGGTCTCTGATTGCTCTATCATAGAAGTTTAGTAGTGCATTTTACTCGCCCTTCCACGCGCTTTAAGATGCCGCATAGGTCAGTAGGCTATCTGAAATAGGAGCGACGTAAGATGAACAAATGTGATAGAATTACGCTGAATTCTTATATTAACCGTAATATAAAATGAACTAATCGGGTCTCCGTTTGCCTTATCCTAGAAGTATAATAGCATATTTTACGCGCCATTTCATGCGCTTTGAGAGGCCGCTTAGCCCAATACGCTATCTGAAATAGGAGCGACGTAAATTGAACAAATGTGATAGAATTTCCGTGAATTCTTATATAAACCTTAATGTAAAATGATCCAATCGGGTCTCTGTTCGCCCGACCATAGAAGTCTAATAGTGCATTTCACTCGCCATTTCATGCGCTTTGAGATCCGGCTTAGCCCAATACGCTATCTGAAATAGGAGCGACGTAACTTGAACAAATGTGATAGAATTTCCCTGAAACCTTATATTAATCAAAATATAAAATGATCTAATCGGGTCTCTGATTGCCCTATCATAGAAGATTAGTAGTGCATTCTACTCGCCATTCCACCCGCTTTAAGATGCCGCCTAGCCCAGTACGCTATCTGAAATAGGAGCGACGTAAATTGAACAAATGTGATAGAATTTTGCTGAATTCTTAAATTAACCATAATATAAAATGATCTAATCAGGTCTCTGTTTGCCCTACCCTAGAAGTTTAATAGTGCATTTCACTCGTCATTTCATGCGCTTTGAGATGCCGCTAAGCCCAATAAGCTATCTGTAATAGGAGCGACGTAAATGTTACAAATGTGATAGAATTTCGTTGAATTCTTATATTAACCAAAATATAAAATGATCTAATCGGGTCTCTGTTTGCCCTACCCTAGAAGTTTAATCGTGCATTTTACACGCCATTTCATGCGCTTTGAGATGCCGCTTAGCCCAATACGCTATCTGAAATAGGAGCGACGTAAATTGAACAAATGTGATAGAATTTCGCTGAATTCTTAAATTAACCATAATATAAAATGATCTACTCGGGTCCCTGTTTGCCCTACCCTGGAAGTTTAATAGTGCATTTCACTCGTCATTTCATGCGCTTTGAGATGCCGCTTAGCCCAATACGCTATCTGAAATAGGAGCGACGTAAATTGACCAAATGTGATAGAATTTTGCTGAATTCTTAAATTAACCATAATATAAAATGATCTAATCGGGTCTCTGTTTGCCCTACCCTAGAAGTTTAATAGTTCATTTTAGTCGCCATTTCATGCGCTTTGAGATCCGGCTTAGCCCAATGCGCTATCTGAAATATGAGCGACGCAAATTGAACAAATGTGATAGAATTTCGCTGAATTCTTATATTTACCATAATATAAATTGATCTAATCGGGTCTCTGTTTGCTCTACCCTAGAAGTTTAATAGTGCATTTTACTCGCAATTTCATGCGCTTTGAGGTGCCGCTTAACCCAATACGCTATCTGCAATAGGAGCGACGTAAATTGAACAAATGTGATAGAATATCGCTGAATTCTTAAATTAACTATAATATAAAATGATCTAATCGGGTCACTGATTGCCCTACCCTAGAAGTTTAATAGTGCATTTTACTCGCCATTTCATGCGCTTTGAGATGCCGCTTAGCCCAATACGCTATCGGAAATATGAGCGACGTAAATTGAACAAATGTGATAGAATATCGCTGAATTCTTATACTAACAAAAATATAAAATGATCTAATCGGGTCTCTGTTTGCCTTATCCTAGAAGTTTAGTATTGCATTTTACTCGCCATTTCATGCGCTTTGAGATGCCGCTTAGCCCAATACGCTATCTGAAACAGGTGCGACGTAAATTGAACAAATGTGATAGAATTTCGCTGAATTCTTAAATTAACTATAATATAAAATGATCTAATCGGGTCACTGATTGCCCTATCATAGAAGTTTAATAGTGCATTTTACTCGCCATTCCACGCGCTTCAAGATGCCGGCCAGCCCAGTACACTATCTGAATTAGGAGCGACGTAATTTGAAGAAATGTGATAGAATTACGCTGAATTCTTATATTAACCGTAATATAAAATGAACTAATCGGGTCTCCGTTTGCCTTATCCTAGAAGTTTAATAGCGCGTTTTACGCGCCATTTCATGCGCTTTGAGATGCCGCTTATCCCAATACGCTATCTGAAATAGGAGCGACGTAAATTGAACAAATGTGATAGAATTTCGCTGAACTCTTAAATTAACCATAATATAAAATGATCTACTCGGGTCCCTGTTTGCCCTACCCTAGAAGTTTAATAGTGCATTTCACTCGTCATTTCATGCGCTTTGAGATGCCGCTAGCCTAATACGCTATCTGAGATAGGAGCCATATAAGTTGAACAAATGTGATAGAATTTCGCTGAATTCTTTTATTAACCGTAATGTAAAATGATCTAAACGGATCTCTGTTCGCCCTAGCCTAGAACTTTACTAGTGCATTTTATTCGCCATTTCATACGCTTTGAGATGCCGCTTTGCCCAATACGCTATCTGAAATACGAGCGACGTAAATTGAACAAATGTGATAGAATTTCACTGAATTCTTATATTAACCAAAATATAAAATGATCCAATCGGGTCTCTGATTGCCCTAGCATAGAAGTCTTATAGTGCATTTCACTCGCCATTTCATGCGCTTTGAGATGCCGCTTAGCCCAATACGCTATCTGAAATAGGAGCGACCTAAATTGAACGAATGTGATAGAATTTCACTGAATTCTTAAATTAACCATAATATGAAATGATCTAATCGGGTCTCTGCTTGCCCTACCCTAGAAGTTTAATAGTGCATTTTACTCGTCATTTCATGCGCTTTGAGATGCCGCTTTGCCCAATACGCTATCTGAAATAGGAGCGACGTAAATTGAACGAATGTGATAGAATTTCCCTGAAATCTTATATTAAACAAAGTATAAAATGATGTAATCGGGTCTCTGATTACTGTATCATAGAAGTATAGTAGTGCATTTTACTCGCCCTTCCACGCGCTTTAAGATGCCGCCTAGCCCAGTACTCTATCTGAAATAGGAGCGACGTAAGATGAACAAATGTGATAGAATTACGCTGAATTCTTATATTAACCGTAATATAAAATGATCTAATCGGGTCTCTGTTTGCCTTATCCGAGAAGTTTAATAGTGCATTTTACTCGCCATTTCATGCGCTTTGAAATGCCGCTTAGCCCAATACGCTATCTGAAATAGGAGCGACGTAAATTGAACAAATGTGATAGAATTTCCGTGAATTCTTATATTAACCTTAATGTAAAATGATCTAATCGGGTCTCTGTTCGCCCTACCATAGAAGTCTAATAGTGCATTTCACTCGCCATTTCATGCACTTTGAGATGCCGCTTTGCCCAATACGCTATCTGAAATAGGAGCGACGTATATTGAACAAATGTGATAGAATTTCACTGAATTCTTGTATTAACCAAAATATAAAATGATGTAATCGTGTTTCTGATTGTCCTATCATCGAAGTTTAATCGTGCAATTTCACTTGCCATTCCACGCGCTTTAAGATGCCGTCTAGCCCAGTACGGTATCTGAAATAGGAGCGACGTAAATTGAACAAATGTGATAGAATTTTGCTGAATTCTTAAATTAGCCATAATATAAAATGATCTAATCGGGTCTCTGTTTGCCTTACCCTAGAAGTTTAATAGTGCATTTCACTCGTCATTTCATGCGCTTTGAGATGCCGCTTAGCCCAATACGCTATCGGAAATAGGAGCGACGTAAATTGAACAAATGTGATAGAATTTCCCTGAATACTTATATTAACCAAAATATAAAATGATCTAATCGGGTTTCTCATTGCCCTATCATAGAAGTTTAATAGTGCATTTTCCTCGCCCTTCCACTCGCTTTAAGATGCCGCCTAGCCCAGTACGCTATCTGAAATAGGAACTACGTAAATTGTACAAATGTGATAGAATTTCCCTGAATTCTTATATTAGCTTTATTGTAAAATGATCTAATAGGGTCTCTGTTCGCCCGACCATAGAAGTCTAATAGTGCATTTCACTCGTCATTTCATGCGCTTTGAGATGCCGCTTAGCCCATTACGCTATCTGAAATAGGAGCAATGTAAATTGAACAAATGTGATAGAATTTCCCTGAAATCTTATATTGAACAAAATATAAAATGATCTAATCGGGTCTCTGCTTGCCCTACCCTAGAAGTTTAATAGTGCATTTTACTCGCCATTGCATGTGCTTTGAGATGCCGCATAGCCCAATACGCTATCTGAAATAGGAGCGACGTAAATTGAACAAATGTGAGAGAATTTCGCTGAAATCTTAAATTCACTATAATATAAAATGATCTAATCGGGTCTCTGTTTGCCCTGCCCTAGAAGTTTTATAGTGCATTTTACTCGCCATTTCATGCGCTTTGAAATGCCGCTTAGCCCAATACGCTATCTGAAATAGGAGCGACGTAAATTGAACAAATGTGATAGAATTTCCGTGAATTCTTATATTAACCTTAATGTAAAATGATCTAATCGGGTCTCTGATCGCCCTACCATAGAAGTCTAATAGTGCATTTCACTCGCCATCTCATGCGCTTTGAGATGCCGCTTGGCCCAATACGCTATCTGAAATATGAGCGACGTAAGTTGAACAAATGTGATAGGATTTCGCTGAATTCTTTTATTAACCATAATGTAAAATGATCTGATCGGGTCTCTGTTCGCCCTAGCCGAGAAGTTTAATAGTGTATTTTATTCGACATTTCATGCGCTTTGAGATGCCGCTTAGCCGAATATGCTATCTGAAATAGGAGCGACGTAAATTGAACAAATGTGATAGAATTTCGCTGAATTCTTAAATTAACTATAATATAAAATGATCTAATCGGGTCACTGATTGCCCTATCATCGAAGTTTAATAGTGCATTTTACGCGCCATTCCACGCGCTTTAAGTTGCCGCCTAGCCCAGTAGGCTATCTGAAATAGGAGCGACGTAAATTGAACAAATGTGATAGAATTTCCCTGAAATCTTATATTGAACAAAATATAAAATGATCTAATCGGCTCTCTGATTGCCCTATCATAGAAGTTTAGTAGTGCATTGTACTAGCCAGTCCACGCTCTTTAAGATGCCGCCTAGCCCAGTACGCTATCTCAAATAGGAGCGACGTAAGTTGAACACATGTGATAGAATTACGCTGAATTCTTATATTAACCGTAATATAAAATGATCTAATCGGGTCTCTGTTTGCCTTACCCTAGAAGTTTAATAGGGCATTTTACTCGCCATTTCATGCGCTTTGAGATGCCGCTTAGCCCAATACGCTATCTGAAATAGGAGCGACGTAAATTGAACAAATGTGAGAGAATTTCGCTGAACTCTTAAATTCACTATAATATAAAATGATCTAATCGGGTCTCTGTTTGCCCTGCCCTAGAAGTTTTATAGTGCATTTTACTCGTCCTTTCATGCGCTTTGAGATGCCGCTTAGCCCAATACGCTATCTGAAATAGGAGCGATGTAAATTGTACAAATGTGATAGAATTTCGCTGAATTCTTTAATTACCTATAATATAAAATGATCTAATCGGGTCACTGATTGCCCTCTCATAGAAGTTTAATAGTGCATTTTACTCGCCCTTCCACGCGCTTTAAGATGCCGCCTAGCTCAGTACGCTGTCTGAAATAGGAGCGACGTAAGATGAACAAATATGATAGAATTACGCTGAATTCTTATATTAACCGTAATATGAAATGATCTAATCGGGTCTCTGTTTCCGTTATCCTAGAAGTTTAATAGTGCACTTCACTCGCCATTTCATGCGCTTTTAGATGCCGCCTAGTCCAGTACGCTATCTGAAATGGGGGCGACGTAAGTTGAACAAATGTGATAGAAATACGCTGAATTCTTATATTAACCGTAATATAAAATGATCTAATCGGGTCTGTGTTTGCCCTACCCTAGAAGTTTAATAGTGCATTTTACTCGCCATTTCATGCGCTTTGAGAAGCCGCATAGCCCAACACGCTATCAGAAATAGGAGCGACGTAAATCGAACAAATGTGATAGAATTTCGCTGAATTCTTATATTAACCATAATGTAAAATGATCTAATCGGGTCTCTGTTCGCCCTAGCCTAGAAGTTCAATAGTGCATTATATTCGCCATTTCATGCGCTTTGAGATGCCGCTTAGCCCAATACGCTATCTGAAATAGGAGCGACGTAAATTGTACAAATGTGATAGAATTACGCTGAATTCTTTAATTAACTATAATATAAAATGATCTAATCGGGTCACTGATTGCCCTCTCATAGAAGTTTAATAGCGCATTTTGCTCGCCATTTCATGCGCTTTGAGATGCCGCTTAGCCCAATACGCTATCTGAAATAGGAGCGACGTATGTTGAACAAATGTGATAGAATTTCGCTGAATTCTTTTACTAACCATAACGTAAAATGATCTAACCGGGTCTCTGTTCGCCCTAGCCTAGAAATATAATAGTGCATTTTATTCGCCATTTCATGCGCTTTGAGATGCCGCTTAACCCAATACGCTACCTGAAATAGGAGCGACGTAAATTGAACAAATGTGATAAAATTTCGCTGAATTCTTAAATTAACTATAATATAAAATGATCTAATCGGGTCTGTGTTTGCCCTACCCTACAAGTTTAATAGTGCATTTTACTCGCCATTTCATGCGCTCTGAGATGCCGCATAGCCCAATACGCTATCAGAAATAGGAGCGACGTAAATCGAACAAATGTGATAGAATTTCGCTGAATTCTTATATTAACCATAATGTAAAATGATCTAATCGGGTCTCTGTTCGCCCTAGCCTAGAAGTTCAATAGTGCATTATATTCGCCATTTCATGCGCTTTGAGATGCCGCTTAGCCCAATACGCTATCTGAAATAGGAGCGACGTAAATTGTACAAATGTGATAGAATTTCGCTGAATTCTTTAATTAACTATAATATAAAATGATCTAATCGGGTCACTGATTGCCCTCTCATAGAAGTTTAATAGCGCATTTTGCTCGCCATTTCATGCGCTTTGAGATGCCGCTTAGCCCAATACGCTATCTGAAATAGGAGCGACGTATGTTGAACAAATGTGATAGAATTTCGCTGAATTCTTTTACTAACCATAACGTAAAATGACCTAATCGGGTCTCTGTTCGCCCTAGCCTAGAAATATAATAGTGCATTTTATTCGCCATTTCATGCGCTTTGAGATGCCGCTTAGCCCGATACGCTACCTGAAATAGGAGCGACGTAAATTGAACGAAGGTGATAGAATTTTGCTGAATTCTTAAATTAACTATAATATAAAATGATCTAATCGGGTCTCTGTTTGCCCTACCCTAGAAGTTTAATAGTGCATTTTACTCGCCATTCCAAGCGCTTGAAGATGCCGCCTAGCCCAGTACGCTATCTGATATAGGAGCGACGTAAGTTGAACAAATGTGATAGAATTACGCTGAATTCTTATATTAACCGTAATATAAAATGATCTAAACGGGTCTCTGTTTGCCCTACCATAGAAGTTTAGTAGTGCATTTTACTCGCCATTTCATGTGCTTTGAGGTGCCGCATAGCCCAATACGCTATCTGGAATAGGAGCGACGTAAATTGAACAAATGTGATAGAGTTTCCCTGAATTCTTATATTAACCTTAATGTAAAATGATCTAATCGGGTTTCTGTTCGCCCTACCATAGAAGTCTAATAGTGCATTTTACTCGCCATTTCATGCGCTTTGAGATGCCGCTTAGCCCAATACGCTATCTGAAATAGGAGCGACGTAAATTGAACAAATGTGATAGAATTACGCTGCATTCTTATATTAACCTTAATGTAAAATGATCTAATCGGGTTTCTGTTCGCCCTACCATAGAAGTCTAATAGTGCATTTCACTCGCCATTTCATGCGCTCTGAGATGCCGCTTAGCCCAATACGCTATCTGAATTAGGAGCGACGTAAGTTGAACAAATGTGATAGAATTTCGCTGAATTATTTTATTAACCATAATGTAAAATGATCAGATCGGGTCTCTGTTCGCCCTAGCCGAGAAGTTTAATAGTGCATTTTATTCGCCATTTCATGCGCTTTGAGATGCCGCTTAGCCGAATACGCTATCTGAAATAGGAGCGACGTAAATTGAACAAATGTGATAGAATTTCCCTGAAATCTTATATTAAACAAAATATAAAATGGTCTAATCGGGTCTCTGATTGCTCTATCATAGAAGTTTAGTAGTGCATTTCACTCGACATTTCATGCGCTTTGAGATGCCGCTTAGCCCAATACGGTATCTGGAATAGGAGCGACGTAAATTGTACAAATGTGATAGAATTTCGCTGAAATCTTATATTAAACAAAATATAAAATGATCTAATCGGGTCTCTGATTGCCCTATCATAGAAGTTTAGTAGTGCATTTTACTCGCCCTTCCACGCGCTTTAAGATGCCGCCTAGCTCAGTACGCTGTCTGAAATAGGAGCGACGTAAGATAAACAAATGTGATAGAATTACGCTGAATTCTTATATTAACCGTAATATGAAATGTTCTAATCGGGTCTCTGTTTGCCTTATCCTAGAAGTTTAATAGTGCATTTCACTCGCCATTTCATGCGCTTTTAGATGCCGCCTAGTCCAGTACGCTATCTGAAATGGGAGCGACGTAAGTTGAACAAATGTGATAGAAATACGCTGAATTCTTATATTAACCGTAATATAAAATGATCTAATCGGGTCTCTGTTCGCCCTACCATAGAAGTCTAATAGTGCATTTCACTCGCCATTTCATGCGCTTTGAGATGCCGCTTAGCCCAATACGCTATCTGAAATAGGAGCGACGTAAGTTGAACAAATGTGATTGAATTTCCCTGAAATCTTATATTAAACAAAATATAAAATGATCTAATCGGTCCTCTGTTTGCCCTACCCTAGAAGTTTAATAGTGCATTTTACTCGCCATTTCATGCGCTTTGAGATACCGCTTAGCCCAATACGCTATCTGAAATTGGAGCGACGTAAGTTGAACAAATGTGATAGAATTTCGCTGAATTCTTTTATTAACCATAACGTAAAATGATCTAATAGGGTCTCTGTTCGCCCTAGCCTAGAAGTTCAATAGTGCATTGTATTCGCCATTTCATGCGCTTTGAGATGCCGCGTAGCCCAATACGGTATCTGGAATAGGAGCGACATAAATTGAATAAATGTGATAGAATTTCCCTGAAATCTTATATTGAACAAAATATAAAATGATCTAATCGGCTCTCCGATTGCCCTATCATAGAAGTTTAGTAGTGCATTGTACTAGCCAGTCCACGCACTTTAAGATGCCGCCTAGCCCAGTACGCTATCTCAAATAGGAGCGACGTAAATTGAACAAATGTGATAGAATTACGCTGCATTCTTATATTAACCTTAATGTAAAATGATCTAATCGGGTTTCTGTTCGCCCTACCATAGAAGTCTAATAGTGCATTTCACTCGCCATTTCATGCGCTCTGAGATGCCGCTTAGCCCAATACGCTATCTGAATTAGGAGCGACGTAAGTTGAACAAATGTGATAGAATTTCGCTGAATTCTTTTATTAACCATAATGTAAAATGATCAGATCGGGTCTCTGTTCGCCCTAGCCGAGAAGTTTAATAGTGCATTTTATTCGCCATTTCATGCGCTTTGAGATGCCGCTTAGCCGAATACGCTATCTGAAATAGGAGCGACGTAAATTGAACAAATGTGATAGAATTTCCCTGAAATCTTATATTAAACAAAATATAAAATGGTCTAATCGGGTCTCTGATTGCTCTATCATAGAAGTTTAGTAGTGCATTTCACTCGACATTTCATGCGCTTTGAGATGCCGCTTAGCCCAATACGGTATCTGGAATAGGAGCGACGTAAATTGTACAAATGTGATAGAATTTCGCTGAAATCTTATATTAAACAAAATATAAAATGATCTAATCGGGTCTCTGATTGCCCTATCATAGAAGTTTAGTAGTGCATTTTACTCGCCCTTCCACGCGCTTTAAGATGCCGCCTAGCTCAGTACGCTGTCTGAAATAGGAGCGACGTAAGATAAACAAATGTGATAGAATTACGCTGAATTCTTATATTAACCGTAATATGAAATGTTCTAATCGGGTCTCTGTTTGCCTTATCCTAGAAGTTTAATAGTGCATTTCACTCGCCATTTCATGCGCTTTTAGATGCCGCCTAGTCCAGTACGCTATCTGAAATGGGAGCGACGTAAGTTGAACAAATGTGATAGAAATACGCTGAATTCTTATATTAACCGTAATATAAAATGATCTAATCGGGTCTCTGTTCGCCCTACCATAGAAGTCTAATAGTGCATTTCACTCGCCATTTCATGCGCTTTGAGATGCCGCTTAGCCCAATACGCTATCTGAAATAGGAGCGACGTAAGTTGAACAAATGTGATTGAATTTCCCTGAAATCTTATATTAAACAAAATATAAAATGATCTAATCGGTCCTCTGTTTGCCCTACCCTAGAAGTTTAATAGTGCATTTTACTCGCCATTTCATGCGCTTTGAGATACCGCTTAGCCGAATACGCTATCTGAAATTGGAGCGACGTAAGTTGAACAAATGTGATAGAATTTCGCTGAATTCTTTTATTAACCATAATGTAAAATGATCTAATAGGGTCTCTGTTCGCCCTAGCCTAGAAGTTCAATAGTGCATTGTATTCGCCATTTCATGCGCTTTGAGATGCCGCGTAGCCCAATACGGTATCTGGAATAGGAGCGACATAAATTGAATAAATGTGATAGAATTTCCCTGAAATCTTATATTGAACAAAATATAAAATGATCTAATCGGCTCTCCGATTGCCCTATCATAGAAGTTTAGTAGTGCATTGTACTAGCCAGTCCACGCACTTTAAGATGCCGCCTAGCCCAGTACGCTATCTCAAATAGGAGCGACGTAAGTTGAACACATGTGATAGAATTACGCTGCATTCTTATATTAACCTTAATGTAAAATGATCGAATCGGGTCCCTGTTCGCCCTACCCTAGAAGTTTAATAGTGCATTTCACTCGTCACTTCATGCGCTTTTAGATGCCGCTTAGCCCAATACGCTATCTGAAATAGGAGCGACGTATGTTGAACAAATGTGATAGAATTTCGCTGAATTCTTTTATTAACCATAACGTAAAATGATCTAATCGGGTCTCTGTTCGCCCTAGCCTAGAAATATAATAGTGCATTTTATTCGCCATTTCATGCGCTTTGAGATGCCGCTTAACCCAATACGCTACCTGAAATAGGAGCGACGTAAATTGATCAAATGTGATAGAATTTCGCTGAATTCTTAAATTAACCTTAATGTAAAATGATCTAATCGGGTCTCTGTTTGCCTTATCCGAGAAGTTTAATAGTGCATGTAATAGCCATTTCATGCGCTTTGAGATGCCCTTAGCCCAATACGCTATCTGAAATAGGAGCGACGTAAATTGAACAAATGTGGTAGAATTTCGCTGAATTCTTATATAAACCAAAATATAAAATGATCTAATCAGGTCTCTGATTGCCCTATCATAGAATTTTAATAGTGCATTTTACTCGCCATTCCACGCGCTTGAAGATGCCGCCTAGCCCAGTACGCTATCTGAAATAGGAGCGACGTAAGTTGAACGAATGTGATAGAATTACGCTGCATTCTTATATTAACCGTAATATAAAATGATCTTATCGGGTCTCTGTTTGCCTTATCCTAGAAGTTTAATAGCGTATTTTACTCGCCATTTCATGCGCTTTGAGATGCCGCTTAGCCCAATACGCTATCTGAAATAGGAGCGACGTAAATTGAACAAATGTGATAGAACTTCGCTGCAATCTTATATTAAACAAAATATAAAATGATCTAATCCGGTCTCTGATTGCCCTATCATAGAAGTTTAGTAGTGCATTTTACTCGCCATTCCACGCGCTTTCAGATGCCGCCTAGCCCAGTATGCTACCTGAAATAGGAGCGACGTAAGTTGAACAAATGTGATAGAATTACGCAGAATTCTTATATTAACCGTAACATAAAATGATCTAATCGGGTCTCTGTTTGGCTTATCCTAGAAGTTTAATAGTGCATTCTACTCGCCATTTCATGCGCTTTGAAATGCTGCTTAGCCCAATACGCTATCTGAAATAGGAGCGACGTAAATTGAACGAATGTGATAGAATTTCGTTGAACTCTTAAATCAACCATAATATACAATGATCTAAACGGGTCTCTGTTCGCCCTAGCCTAGAAGTTTAATAGTGCATTTTACTCGCCCTTCCACCCGCTTTATGATGCCGCCTAGCACAGTACGCTATCTGAAATAGGAGCCACGGAAATTGAACAAATGTGATAGAATTTTGCTGAATTCTTAAATTAACGGTAATATAAAATGATCTAATCGGGTCTCTGTTTGCCCTACCCTAGAAGTTTAATAGTGCACTTCACTCGTCATTCCACGCGCTTTAAGATGCCGCCATGCCCAGTACGATATCTGAAATAGGAGCAACGTAAATTGAACAAATGTGACAGAATTTTGCTGAATTCTTATACTAACCGTAATATAAAATGATCGAATCGGGACTCTCTTTCGCTTACCCTAGAAGTTTAATAGTGCATTTCACTCGTCATTTCATGCGCTTTTAGATGCCGCTTAGCACACTGCGCTATCTGAAATAGGAGAGACGTAAATTGAACAAATGTAATAGAATTTCGCTGAATTCTTATATTAACCGTAATATAAAATAATCTAATCGGGTCCCTGTTTGCCTTACCCTAGAAGATTAATAGTGCATTTTACTCGCCATTTCATGCGCATTGAGATTCCGCTTAGCCCAATACGCTATCTGAAATAGGAGCGATGTAAATTGAACAAATATGATAGAATTTCACTGAATCCTTTTATTAACAATAATGTGAAATAATCTAATCGGGTCTCTGTTCGCCCTAACCTAGAACTTTAATAGTGCATGTAATAGCCATTTCATGCGCTTTGAGATGCCCTTAGCCCAATACGCTATCTGAAATAGGAGCGACGTAAATTGAACAAATGTGATAGAATTTCGCTGAATTCTTATATAAACCAAAATATAAAATGATCTAATCAGGTCTCTGATTGCCCTACCATAGAATTTTAATAGTGCATTTTACTCGCCATTCCACGCGCTTGAAGATGCCGCCTAGCCCAGTACGCTATCTGAAATAGGAGCGACGTAAGTTGAACGAATGTGATAGAATTACGCTGCATTCTTATATTAACCGTAATATAAAATGATCTTATCGGGTCTCTGTTTGCCTTATCCTAGAAGTTTAATAGCGCATTTTACTCGCCATTTCATGCGCTTTGAGATGCCGCTTAGCCCAATACGCTATCTGAAATAGGAGCGACGTAAATTGAACAAATGTGATAGAACTACGCTGCAATCTTATATTAAACAAAATATAAAATGATCTAATCCGGTCTCTGATTGCCCTATCATAGAAGTTTAGTAGTGCATTTTACTCGCCATTCCACGCGCTTTCAGATGCCGCCTAGCCCAGTATGCTACCTGAAATAGGAGCGACGTAAGTTGAACAAATGTGATAGAATTACGCAGAATTCTTATATTAACCGTAACATAAAATGATCTAATCGGGTCTCTGTTTGGCTTATCCTAGAAGTTTAATAGTGCATTTTACTCGCCATTTCATGCGCTTTGAAATGCTGCTTAGTCCAATTCGCTATCTGAAATAGGAGCGACGTAAATTAAACAAATGTGATAGAACTTCGCTGAATTCTTAAATTAACCATAATATAAAATGATCTAATCGGGTCTCTGTTTGCCCTACCCTAGAAGTTTAATAGTGCATTTTACTCGCCATTCCACGCGCTTGAAGATGCCGCCTAGCCCAGTACGCTATCTGAAATAGGAGCGACGTAAGTTGAACGAATGTGATAGAATTACGCTGCATTCTTATATTAACCGTAATATAAAATGATCTTATCGGGTCTCTGATTGCCCTATCATAGAAGTTTAGTAGTGCATTTTACTCGCCATTTCATGTGCCTTGAGGTGCCGCATAGCCCAATACGCTATCTGGAATAGGAGCGACGTAAATTGAACAAATGTGATAGAATTTCCCTGAATTCTTATATTAACCTTAATGTAAAATGATGTAATCGGGTTTCTGTTCGCCCTACCATAGAAGTCTAATAGTGCATTTCACTCGCCATTTCATGCGCTTTTAGATGCCGCCTAGTCCAGTACGCTATCTGAAATGGGAGCGACGTAAGTTGAACAAATGTGATAGAAATACGCTGAATTCTTATATTAACCGTAATATAAAATGATCTAGTCGGGTCTCTGTTCGCCCTACCATAGAAGTCTAATAGTGCATTTCACTCGACATTTCATGCGCTTTGAGATGCCGCTTAGCCCGATACGGTATCTGAAATAGGAGCGACGTAAATTGAACAAATGTGATAGAATTTCGCTGAAATCTTATATTAAACAAAATATAAAATGATCTCATCGGGACTCTGATTGCCCTATCATAGAAGTTTAGTAGTGCATTTTACTCGTCATTTCATGCGCTTTGAGATGCCGCTTAGCCCAATATGGTATCTGAAATAGGAGCGACGTAAGTTGAACAAATGTGATTGAATTTCCCTGAAATCTTATATTAAACAAAATATAAAATGATCTAATCGGTCCTCTGTTTGCCCTACCCTAGAAGTTTAATAGTGCATTTTACTCGCCATTTCATGCGCTTTGAGATACCGCTTAGCCCAATACGCTATCTGAAATTGGAGCGACGTAAGTTGAACAAATGTGATAGAATTTCGCTGAATTCTTTTATTAACCATAATGTAAAATGATCTAATAGGGTCTCTGTTCGCCCTAGCCTAGAAGTTCAATAGTGCATTGTATTCGCCATTTCTTGCGCTTTGAGATGCCGCGTAGCCCAATACGGTATCTGGAATAGGGGCGACATACATTGAATAAATGTGATAGAATTTCCCTGAAATCTTATATTGAACAAAATATAAAATGATCTAATCGGCTCTCCGATTGCCCTATCATAGAAGTTTAGTAGTGCATTGTACTAGCCAGTCCACGCACTTTAAGATGCCGCCTAGCCCAGTACGCTATCTCAAATAGGAGCGACGTAAGTTGAACACATGTGATAGAATTACGCTGAATTCTTATATTAACCTTAATGTAAAATGATCGAATCGGGTCTCTGTTCGCCCTACCCTAGAAGTTTAATAGTGCATTTCACTCGTCATTTCATGCGCTTTTAGATGCCGCTTAGCCCAATACGCTATCTGAAATAGGAGCGACGTATGTTGAACAAATGTGATAGAATTTCGCTGAATTCTTTTATTAACCATAACGTAAAATGATCTAATCGGGTCTCTGTTCGCCCTAGCCTAGAAATATAATAGTGCATTTTATTCGCCATTTCATGCGCTTTGAGATGCCGCTTAACCCAATACGCTACCTGAAATAGGAGCGACGTAAATTGATCAAATGTGATAGAATTTCGCTGAATTCTTAAATTAACTATAATATAAAATGATCTAATCGGGTCTGTGTTTGCCCTACCCTAGATGTTTAATAGTGCATTTTACTCGCCATTCCACGCGCTTTAAGATGCCGCCTAGCCCAGTACGCTATCTGATATAGGAGCGACGTAAGTTGAACAAATGTGATAGAATTACGCCGCATTCTTATATTAACCGTAATATAAAATGGTCTAATCGGGTCTCTGTTTGCCTTATCCTAGAAGTTTAATAGTGCATTTTACTCGCCATTTCATGCGCTTTGAAATGCTGCTTAGCCCAATACGCTATCTGAAATAGGAGCGACGTAAATTGAACAAATGTGATAGAATTTCGCTGAATTCTTAAATTAACTATAATATAAAATTATCTAATCGGGTCTCTATTTGCCCTACCCTAGAAGTTTGATACTGCATTTTACTCGTCATTTCATGCGCTTTGAGATGCCGCTTAGCCCAATACGCTATCTGAAATAGGAGCGACGTAAATTGAACAAATGTGATAGAATTTCCCTGAAATCTTATATTAAACAAAATATAAAATGATATAATCGGGTCTCTGATTGCCCTATCATAGAAGTTTAGCAGTGCATTTTACTCGCCATTTCATGCGCTTTGAAATGCTGCTTAGCCCAATACGCTATCTGAAATAGGAGCGACGTAAATTGAACGAATGTGATAGAATTTCGTTGAACTCTTAAATCAACCATAATATACAATGATCTAAACGGGTCTCTGTTCGCCCTAGCCTAGAAGTTTAATAGTGCATTTTACTCGCCCTTCCACCCGCTTTATGATGCCGCCTAGCACAGTACGCTATCTGAAATAGGAGCCACGTAAATTGAACAAATGTGATAGAATTTTGCTGAATTCTTAAATTAACGGTAATATAAAATGATCTAATCGGGTCTCTGTTTGCCCTACCCTAGAAGTTTAATAGTGCACTTCACTCGTCATTCCACGCGCTTTAAGATGCCGCCATGCCCAGTACGATATCTGAAATAGGAGCAACGTAAATTGAACAAATGTGACAGAATTTTGCTGAATTCTTATACTAACCGTAATATAAAATGATCGAATCGGGACTCTCTTTCGCTTACCCTAGAAGTTTAATACTGCATTTCACTCGTCATTTCATGCGCTTTTAGATGCCGCTTAGCACACTGCGCTATCTGAAATAGGAGAGACGTAAATTGAACAAATGTAATAGAATTTCGCTGAATTCTTATATTAACCGTAATATAAAATAATCTAATCGGGTCCCTGTTTGCCTTACCCTAGAAGATTAATAGTGCATTTTACTCACCATTTCATGCGCATTGAGATTCCGCTTAGCCCAATACGCTATCTGAAATAGGAGCGATGTAAATTGAACAAATATGATAGAATTTCACTGAATCCTTTTATTAACAATAATGTGAAATAATCTAATCGGGTCTCTGTTCGCCCTAACCTAGAACTTTAATAGTGCATGTAATAGCCATTTCATGCGCTTTGAGATGCCCTTAGCCCAATACGCTATCTGAAATAGGAGCGACGTAAATTGAACAAATGTGATAGAATTTCGCTGAATTCTTATATAAACCAAAATATAAAATGATCTAATCAGGTCTCTGATTGCCCTACCATAGAATTTTAATAGTGCATTTTACTCGCCATTCCACGCGCTTGAAGATGCCGCCTAGCCCAGTACGCTATCTGAAATAGGAGCGACGTAAGTTGAACGAATGTGATAGAATTACGCTGCATTCTTATATTAACCGTAATATAAAATGATCTTATCGGGTCTCTGTTTGCCTTATCCTAGAAGTTTAATAGCGCATTTTACTCGCCATTTCATGCGCTTTGAGATGCCGCTTAGCCCAATACGCTATCTGAAATAGGAGCGACGTAAATTGAACAAATGTGATAGAACTACGCTGCAATCTTATATTAAACAAAATATAAAATGATCTAATCCGGTCTCTGATTGCCCTATCATAGAAGTTTAGTAGTGCATTTTACTCGCCATTCCACGCGCTTTCAGATGCCGCCTAGCCCAGTATGCTACCTGAAATAGGAGCGACGTAAGTTGAACAAATGTGATAGAATTACGCAGAATTCTTATATTAACCGTAACATAAAATGATCTAATCGGGTCTCTGTTTGGCTTATCCTAGAAGTTTAATAGTGCATTTTACTCGCCATTTCACGCGCTTTGAAATGCTGCTTAGTCCAATTCGCTATCTGAAATAGGAGCGACGTAAATTAAACAAATGTGATAGAACTTCGCTGAATTCTTAAATTAACCATAATATAAAATGATCTAATCGGGTCTCTGTTTGCCCCACCCTAGAAGTTTAGTAGTGCATTGTACTAGCCAGTCCACGCACTTTAAGATGCCGCCTAGCCCAGTACGCTATCTCAAATAGGAGCGACGTAAGTTGAACACATGTGATAGAATTACGCTGAATTCTTATATTAACCTGAATGTAAAATGATCGAATCGGGTCCCTGTTCGCCCTACCCTAGAAGTTTAATAGTGCATTTCACTCGCCATTTCATGCGCTTTTAGATGCCGCTTAGCCCAATACGCTATCTGAAATAGGAGCGACGTATGTTGAACAAATGTGATAGAATTTCGCTGAATTCTTTTATTAACCATAACGTAAAATGATCTAATCGGGTCTCTGTTCGCCCTAGCCTAGAAATATAATAGTGCATTTTATTCGCCATTTCATGCGCTTTGAGATGCCGCTTAACCCAATACGCTACCTGAAATAGGAGCGACGTAAATTGATCAAATGTGATAGAATTTCGCTGAATTCTTAAATTAACTATAATATAAAATGATCTAATCGGGTCTGTGTTTGCCCTACCCTAGATGTTTAATAGTGCATTTTACTCGCCATTCCACGCGCTTTAAGATGCCGCCTAGCCCAGTACGCTATCTGATATAGGAGCGACGTAAGTTGAACAAATGTGATAGAATTACGCCGCATTCTTATATTAACCGTAATATAAAATGGTCTAATCGGGTCTCTGTTTGCCTTATCCTAGAAGTTTAATAGTGCATTTTACTCGCCATTTCATGCGCTTTGAAATGCTGCTTAGCCCAATACGCTATCTGAAATAGGAGCGACGTAAATTGAACGAATGTGATAGAATTTCGTTGAACTCTTAAATCAACCATAATATACAATGATCTAAACGGGTCTCTGTTCGCCCTAGCCTAGAAGTTTAATAGTGCATTTTACTCGCCCTTCCACCCGCTTTATGATGCCGCCTAGCACAGTACGCTATCTGAAATAGGAGCCACGTAAATTGAACAAATGTGATAGAACTTTGCTGAATTCTTAAATTAACGGTAATATAAAATGATCTTATCGGGTCTCTGTTTGCCCTACCCTAGAAGTTTAATAGTGCACTTCACTCGTCATTCCACGCGCTTTAAGATGCCGCCATGCCCAGTACGATATCTGAAATAGGAGCAACGTAAATTGAACAAATGTGACAGAATTTTGCTGAATTCTTATACTAACCGTAATATAAAATGATCGAATCGGGACTCTCTTTCGCTTACCCTAGAAGTTTAATAGTGCATTTCACTCGTCATTTCATGCGCTTTTAGATGCCGCTTAGCACACTGCGCTATCTGAAATAGGAGAGACGTAAATTGAACAAATGTGATAGAATTTCGCTGAATTCTTATATTAACCGTAATATAAAATAATCTAATCGGGTCCCTGTTTGCCTTACCCTAGAAGATTAATAGTGCATTTTACTCGCCATTTCATGCGCATTGAGATTCCGCTTAGCCCAATACGCTATCTGAAATAGGAGCGATGTAAATTGAACAAATATGATAGAATTTCACTGAATCCTTTTATTAACCATAATGTGAAATAATCTAATCGGGTCTCTGTTCGCCCTAACCTAGAACTTTAATAGTGCATGTAATAGCCATTTCATGCGCTTTGAGATGCCCTTAGCCCAATACGCTATCTGAAATAGGAGCGACGTAAATTGAACAAATGTGGTAGAATTTCGCTGAATTCTTATATAAACCAAAATATAAAATGATCTAATCAGGTCTCTGATTGCCCTATCATAGAATTTTAATAGTGCATTTTACTCGCCATTCCACGCGCTTGAAGATGCCGCCTAGCCCAATACGCTATCTGAAATAGGAGCGACGTAAATTGAACAAATGTGATAGAATTTCGCTGAATTCTTATATTAACCGTAATATAAAATGATTTAATCGGGTCTCTGTTTGCCTTATCCTAGAAGCTTAATAGTGCATTATACTCGCCATTTCATGCGCTTTGCGATGCCGCTTAGGTCAATACGCTATCTGAAATAGGAGCGACGTAAATTGAATAAATGTGATAGAATTTCGCTGAATTCTTAAATTAACCATAATATAAAATGATTTAATCGGGTCTTTGTTTGCCCCAGCCTAGAAGTTTAATAGTGCATTTTACTCGGCATTTCATGCGCTTTCAGATGCCGCTTAGCCCAATACGCTGTCTGAAATAGAAGCGACGTAAATCGAACAAATGTGATCGAATTTCGCTGAATTCTTAAATTAACCATAATATAAAATGATCTTATCGGGTCTCTGTTTGCCCTACCCTAGAAGTTTAATAGTCCATTTAATTCGCCATTGCATGTGCTTTGAGATGCCGCATAGCCCAATACGCTATCTGAAATAGGAGCGACGTAAATTGAACAAATGTGATTGAATTTCCCTGAATTCTAATATTAACCTTAATGTAAAATGATCTGATCGGGTCTCTGTTCGCCCTACCATAGAAGTCTAATAGTGCATTTCACTCGACATTTCATGCGCTTTGAGATGCCGCTTAGACCAATGCGCTATCTGAAATAGGAGCGACGTAAATTGAACAAATGTGATAGAACTTCGCTGAAATCTTATATTAAACAAAATATAAAATGATCTAATCGGGTGTCTGATTGCCCTGTCATAGAAGTTTAGTAGAGCATTTTACTCGCCATTCCACGCCCTTTAAGCTGCCGCCTAGCCCAGTATGCTATCTGAAATAGGAGCGACGTAAACTGAACAAATGTGATAGAATTACGCTGCATTCTTATATTAACCGTCATATAAAATGATCTAATCGGGTCTCTGTTTGCCTTACCCTAGAAGTTTAATAATGCATTTTACTCGCCATTTCATGCGCTTTGAGATGCCGCCTAGCCCAGTACGCTATCTGAAATAGGAGCGACCTAAATTGAACAAATGTGATAGAATTTCGCTGAATTCTTATATGAACCAAAATATAAAATGATCTAATCGGGTCTCTGATTGCACTATCATAGAAGTTTAATAGTGCATTTTACTCGCCATTTCATGCGCTTTGAGATGACGCTTAGCCCAATACGCTATCTGAAATAGGAGCGACGTAAATTGAACAAATGTGATAGAATTTCGCTTAATTCTTAAATTAACCATAATATAAAATGATCTAATCGGGTCTCTGATTGCCCTATCATAGAAGTTTAATAGTGCATTTTACTCGACATTTCATGCGTTTTGAGATGCCACTTAGTCCAATACGGTATCTGAAATAGGAGCGATGTAAATTGAACAAATGTGATAAAATTCGGTGAATTCTTTTATTAACCATAATGTAAGATGATCTAATCGGGTCTCTGTTCGCCCTAGCCTAGAAGTTTAATAGTGCATTTCATTCGCCATTTCATGCGCTTTGTGATGTCGCTTAGCCCAATACATTATCTGAAATAGGAGCGACGTAAATTGAACAAATGTGATAGAATTTCGCTTAATTCTTAAATTAACCATAATATAAAATGATCTAATCGGGTCTCTGTTTGCCCTACCCTAGAAGTATCATAGTGCATTGTACTCGTCATATCATGCACTTTGTGATGCCGCTTTGTCCAATACGCTATCTGAAATAGGAGCGATGTAAATTGAACAAATGTGATAGAATTTCGGTGAATTCTTTTATTAACCATAATGTAAAATGATCTAATCGGGTCTCTGATTGCCCTATCATAGAAGTTTAATAGTGCATTTTACTTGCCATTCCACGCGCTTTAAGATGCCGCCTAGCCCAGAACGCTATCTGAAATAGGAGCGACGTAAATTGAACAAATGTAATAGAATTTCGCTCAATTCTTATATTAACCGTAATATAAAATAATCTAATCGGGTCTCTGTTTGCCTTACCCTAGAAGTTTAATATTGCATTTTACTCGCCATTTCATGCGCTTTGAGATGCCCCTTAGCCCTTTACGCTATCTGAAATAGGAGCTTCGAAAATTGAACAAATGTGATAGAATTTCCCTGAATTCTTATATTAACCAAAATATAAAATGATCTGATCGGGTCTCTGATTGCCCTATCATAGAAGTTTAATAGTGCATTTTACTCGCCATTCCACGCGCTTTAAGATGCCGCCTAGCCCAGTAGGCTATCCGAAATAGGAGCGACGTAAGTTGAACAATTGTGATAGAATTACGCTGTATTCTTATATTAACCTTAATGTAAAATGATCTAATCGGGTCTCTGTTTGCCCTACCATAGAAGTCTAATAGTGCATTTCACTCGACATTTCATGCGCTTTGAGATGCCGCTTAGACCAATGCGCTATCTGAAATAGGAGCGACGTAAATTGAACAAATGTGATAGAACTTCGCTGAAATCTTATATTAAACAAAATATAAAATGATCTAATCGGGTGTCTGATTGCCCTGTCATAGAAGTTTAGTAGAGCATTTTACTCGCCATTCCACGCCCTTTAAGCTGCCGCCTAGCCCAGTATGCTATCTGAAATAGGAGCGACGTAAACTGAACAAATGTGATAGAATTACGCTGCATTCTTATATTAACCGTCATATAAAATGATCTAATCGGGTCTCTGTTTGCCTTACCCTAGAAGTTTAATAATGCATTTTACTCGCCATTTCATGCGCTTTGAGATGCCGCCTAGCCCAGTACGCTATCTGAAATAGGAGCGACCTAAATTGAACAAATGTGATAGAATTTCGCTGAATTCTTATATGAACCAAAATATAAAATGATCTAATCGGGTCTCTGATTGCACTATCATAGAAGTTTAATAGTGCATTTTACTCGCCATTTCATGCGCTTTGAGATGACGCTTAGCCCAATACGCTATCTGAAATAGGAGCGACGTAAATTGAACAAATGTGATAGAATTTCGCTTAATTCTTAAATTAACCATAATATAAAATGATCTAATCGGGTCTCTGATTGCCCTATCATAGAAGTTTAATAGTGCATTTTACTCGACATTTCATGCGTTTTGAGATGCCACTTAGTCCAATACGGTATCTGAAATAGGAGCGATGTAAATTGAACAAATGTGATAAAATTCGGTGAATTCTTTTATTAACCATAATGTAAGATGATCTAATCGGGTCTCTGTTCGCCCTAGCCTAGAAGTTTAATAGTGCATTTCATTCGCCATTTCATGCGCTTTGTGATGTCGCTTAGCCCAATACATTATCTGAAATAGGAGCGACGTAAATTGAACAAATGTGATAGAATTTCGCTTAATTCTTAAATTAACCATAATATAAAATGATCTAATCGGGTCTCTGTTTGCCCTACCCTAGAAGTATCATAGTGCATTGTACTCGTCATATCATGCACTTTGTGATGCCGCTTTGTCCAATACGCTATCTGAAATAGGAGCGATGTAAATTGAACAAATGTGATAGAATTTCGGTGAATTCTTTTATTAACCATAATGTAAAATGATCTAATCGGGTCTCTGATTGCCCTATCATAGAAGTTTAATAGTGCATTTTACTTGCCATTCCACGCGCTTTAAGATGCCGCCTAGCCCAGAACGCTATCTGAAATAGGAGCGACGTAAATTGAACAAATGTAATAGAATTTCGCTCAATTCTTATATTAACCGTAATATAAAATAATCTAATCGGGTCTCTGTTTGCCTTACCCTAGAAGTTTAATATTGCATTTTACTCGCCATTTCATGCGCTTTGAGATGCCCCTTAGCCCTTTACGCTATCTGAAATAGGAGCTTCGAAAATTGAACAAATGTGATAGAATTTCCCTGAATTCTTATATTAACCAAAATATAAAATGATCTGATCGGGTCTCTGATTGCCCTATCATAGAAGTTTAATAGTGCATTTTACTCGCCATTCCACGCGCTTTAAGATGCCGCCTAGCCCAGTAGGCTATCCGAAATAGGAGCGACGTAAGTTGAACAATTGTGATAGAATTACGCTGTATTCTTATATTAACCTTAATGTAAAATGATCTAATCGGGTCTCTGTTTGCCTTACCCTAGAAGTTTATTAGTGCATTTTACTCGTCATTTCATGCGCTTTGAGATGCCGCTTAGTCCAATGCGCTATCTGAAATAGGAGCGATGTAAATTGAACAAATGTGATAGAATTTTGCTGAATTCTTAAATTAACTATAATACAAAATTATCTAATCGGGTCTCTGTTTGCCCTACCCTAGAAGTTTAATAGTGAATTTTACTCGCCATTCTACGCGCTTTAAGATGCCGCCTAGCCCAGTACGCTATCTGAAATAGGAGCGACGTAAGTTGAACAAATGTGATAGAATTTCGTTGAATTCTTTTATTAACCATAATGTAAAATGATCTAATCGGGTCTCTGTTTGCCCTACCCTAGAAGTTTAATAGTGCATTTCACTCGTCATTTCATGCGCTTGGAGATGCCGCTAAGCCCAATAATCTATCTGAAATAGGAGCGGCGTAAATTGAACAAATGTGATAGAATTTCGCTGAATTCTTAAATTAACCATAATATAAAATGTTCTTATCGGGTCTCTGTTTGCCCTACCCTAGACGTTTAATAGTGCATTTTACTCGCCATTTGATGCGCTTTGAGATGCCGCATAGCCCAATACGCTATCTGAAATAGGAGCGACGTAAGATGAACAAATGTGATAGAATTTCCCTGAAATCTGATATTAAACAAAATATAAAATGATCTAATCGGGTCTCTGATTGCCCTATCATAGAAGTTTAGTAGTGCATTTTACTCGCCATTCCACGCGCTTTAAGATGCCGCCTAGCCCAGTATGCTATCTGAAATAGGAGCGACGTAAATTGAACAAATGTGATAGAATTTCAGTGAATTCTTAAATCAACCATAATATAAAATGACCTAATCGGGTCTCTGATCGCCCTACCATAGAAGTCTAATAGTGCATTTCACTCGCCATTTCATGCGCTTTGAGATGCCGCTTAGCCCAATACGCTATCGGAAATAGGAGCGACGTAAGTTGAACAAATGTGATAGAATTTCGCTGAATTCTTTTATTAACCATAATGTAAAATGATCTTATCGGGTCTCTGTTTGCCCTACCCTAGAAGTTTAATAGTGCATTTCACTCGTCATTTCATGCGCTTTGAGATGCCGCTAAGCCCAATACGCTATCTGAAATAGGAGCGACGTAAATTGAACAAATGTGATAGAATTTCGCTGAATTCTTAAATTAACCATAATATAAAATGATCTAATCGGGTCTCTGTTTGCCTTATCCTAGATGTTTAATAGTGCATTTCACTCGCCACTTCATGCGCTTTGAAATGCTGCTTAGCCCAACACGCTATCTGAAATAGGAGCGACGTAAATTGAACAAATGTGATAGAACTTCGCTGAATTCTTAAATTTACCATAATATTAGATGATCTAATCGGGTCTCCGTTTGCCCTACCCTAGGAGTTTAATAGTGCATTTTACTCGCCATTTCATGCGCTTTGAGATGCCGCTTAGCCCAATACGCTACCTGAAATAGGAGCGACGTAAATTGAACAAATGTGATAGAATTTCGCTGAATTATTAAATTAACTATAATACAAAATTATCTAATCGGGTCTCTGTTTGCCCTACCCTAGAAGTTTAATAGTGCATTTTACTCGCCATTCCACGCGCTTTAAGATGCCGCCTAGCCCAGTACGCTATCTGAAATAGGAACGACGTAAGTTGAACAAATGTGATAGAATTTCGTTGAATTCTTTTATTAACCATAATGTAAAATGATCTAATCGGGTCTCTGTTTGCCCTACCCTAGAAGTTTAATAGTGCATTTCACTCGTCATTTCATGCGCTTTGAGATGCCGCTAAGCCCAATACGCTATCTGAAATAGGAGCGACGTAAATTGAACAAATGTGATAGAATTTCGCTGAATTCTTATATTAACCGTAATATAAAATGATTTAATCGGGTCTCTGTTTGCCTTATCCTAGAAGTTTAATAGTGCATTATACTCGCCATTTCATGCGCTTTGCGATGCCGCTTAGGTCAATACGCTATCTGAAATAGGAGCGACGTAAATTGAATAAATGTGATAGAATTTCGCTGAATTCTTAAATTAACCATAATATAAAATGATTTAATCGGGTCTTTGTTTGCCCCAGCCTAGAAGTTTAATAGTGCATTTTACTCGCCATTTCATGCGCTTTCAGATGCCGCTTAGCCCAATACGCTGTCTGAAATAGAAGCGACGTAAATCGAACAAATGTGATCGAATTTCGCTGAATTCTTAAATTAACCATAATATAAAATGATCTTATCGGGTCTCTGTTTGCCCTACCCTAGAAGTTTAATAGCCATTTAATTCGCCATTGCATGTGCTTTGAGATGCCGCATAGCCCAATACGCTATCTGAAATAGGAGCGACGTAAATTGAACAAATGTGATTGAATTTCCCTGAATTCTAATATTAACCTTAATGTAAAATGATCTGATCGGGTCTCTGTTCGCCCTACCATAGAAGTCTAATAGTGCATTTCACTCGACATTTCATGCGCTTTGAGATGCCGCTTAGACCAATACGCTATCTGAAATAGGAGCGACGTAAATTGAACAAATGTGATAGAACTTCGCTGAAATCTTATATTAAACAAAATATAAAATGATCTAATCGGGTCTCTGATTGCCCTGTCATAGAAGTTTAGTAGTGCATTTTACTCGCCATTCCACGCCCTTTAAGATGCCGCCTAGCCCAGTATGCTATCTGAAATAGGAGCGACGTAAACTGAACAAATGTGATAGAATTACGCTGCATTCTTATATTAACCGTCATATAAAATGATCTCATCGGGTCTCTGTTTGCCTTATCCTAGAAGTTTAATAGCGCATTTTACTCGCCATTTCATGCGCTTTGATATGCCGCTTAGCCCAGTATGCTATCTGAAATAGGAGCGACGTAAATTGAACAAATGTGATAGAATTTCCGTGAATCCTTATATTAACCTTAATGTAAAATGATCTAATCGGGTCTCTGTTCGCCCTACCATAGAAGTCTAATGGTGCATTTCACTCGCCATTTCATGCGCTTTGAGATGCCGCTTAGCCCAATAAGCTATCTGAAATAGGAGCGACGTAAATTGAACAAATGTGATCGAATTTCGCTGAATTCTTTTATTAACCAAAATGTAAAATGATCTAATCGGGTCTCTGTTCGCCCTAGCCTAGAAGTTTAATAGTGCATTTTAGTCCCCATTTCATGCGCTTTGAGATGCCGCTTAGCCCAATACGCTATCTGAAATAGGAGCGACGTAAATTGAACAAATGTGATACAATTTCCCTGAAATCTTATATTAAACAAAATATAAAATGATCTAATCGGGTCTCTGATTGCCCTATCATGGAAGTTTAGTAGTGCATTTTACTCGGCATTCCACGCGCTTTAAGATGCCGCCTATCCCAGTACGAAATCTGAAATAGGAGCGACGTAAGTTGAACAAATGTGATAGAATTTTGCTGAATTCTTAAATTAACCATAATATAAAATGATCTAATCGGGTCTCTGTTTGCCCTACCCAAGAAGTTTAATAGCGCATTTTACTCGCCATTTCATGCGCTTTGAGAGGCCGCTTAGCCCATTACGCTTTCTGAAATAGGAGCGACGTAAATTGAAGAAATGTGATAGAACTTCGCTGAAATCTTATACGAAACAAAATATAAAATGATCTAATCAGGTCTCTGATTGCCCTATCCTAGAAGTTTAATAGTGCATTTTACTCGTCATTTCATGCGCTTTTAGATGCCGCCGAGCCCAGTACGCTATCTGAAATAGGAGCGACGTAAATTGAACAAATGTGATAGAATTTCCGTGAATTCTTATATTAACCTTAATGTAAAATGATCTAATCGGGTCTGTGTCCGCCCTACCATAGAAGTCTAATGGTGCATTCCACTCGTCATTTCATGTGCTTTGAGATGCCGCTTAGCCCAATATGCTATCTGAAATAGGAGCGACGTAAATTGAACAAATGTGATAGAATTCCGCTGAATTCTTTTATTAACCAAAATGTAAAATGATCTAATCGGGTCTCTGTTCGCCCTAGCCTAGAAGTTTAATAGTGCATTTTATTCGCCATTTCATGCGCTTTGAGATGCCGCATAGCCGAATTCGCTATCTGAAATAGGAGCGACGTAAATTGAACAAATGTGATAAAATTACCCTGAAATCTTATATTAAACAAAATATAAAATGATCTAATCGGGTCTCTGATTGCCCTATCATAGAATTTTAATAGTGCATTTCACTCGTCATTTCATGCGCTTTGAGATGCCGCCTAGCCCAGTATGCTATCTGAAATAGTAGCGACGTAAATTGAACAAATGTGATAGAATTTTGCTGAATTCTTAAATTAACCATAATATAAAATGTTCTAATCGGGTCTCTGTTTGCCTAATCCTAGAAGTTTAATAGTGCATTATACTCGCCATTTCATGCGCTTTTAGATGCCGCCTAGCCCAGTACGCTATCTGAAATAGGAGCGACGTAAATTGAACAAATGTGATAGAATTTCCGTGAATCCTTATATTAACCTTAATGTAAAATGATCTAATCGGGTCTCTGTTCTCCCTACCATAGAAGTCTAATGGTGCATTTCACTCGTCATTTCATGTGCTTTGAGATGCCGCCTAGCCCAGTACGCTACCTGAAATAGGAGCGACGTAAATTGAACAAATGTGATAGAATTTCCGTGAATCCTTATATTAACCTTAATGTAAAATGATCTAATCGGGTCTCTGTTCGCCCTACCATAGAAGTCTAATGGTGCATTTCACTCGCCATTTCATGCGCTTTGAGATGCCGCTTAGCCCAATAAGCTATCTGAAATAGGAGCGACGTAAATTGAACAAATGTGATCGAATTTCGCTGAATTCTTTTATTAACCAAAATGTAAAATGATCTAATCGGGTCTCGGTTCGCCCTAGCCTAGAAGTTTAATAGTGCATTTTAGTCCCCATTTCATGCGCTTTGAGATGCCGCTTAGCCCAATACGCTATCTGAAGTAGGAGCGACGTAAATTGAACAAATGTGATACAATTTCCCTGAAATCTTATTTTAAACAAAATATAAAATGATCTAATCTGGTCTCTGATTGCCCTATCCTAGAAGTTTAAAAGTGCATTTTACTCGTCATTTCATGCGCTTTGAGATGCCGCATAGCCCAGTATGCTATCTGAAATAGGAGCGACGTAAATTGAACAAATGTGATAGAATTTCCCTGAATTCTTATATTAACCTTAGTGTAAAATAATCTAATCGGGCCTCTGTTCGCCCTACCATAGAATTCTAATAGTGCATTTCACTCGCCATTTCATGCGCTTTGAGATGCCGCTTAGCCCAATACGCTATCTGAAATAGGAGCGACGTAAATTGTACAAATGTGATAGAATTACGCTGAATTCTTATATTAACCAAAATATAAAATGGTCTAATCGGGCCTCTGATTGCCCTATCATAGAAGTTTAATAGTGCATTTTACTCGCCATTCCACGCGCTTTACGATGCCGCATAGCCCAGTACGCTATCTGAAATAGGAGCGACGTAAATTGAACAAGTGTGATAGAATTTTGCTGACTTCTTAAATTAATCATAATATAAAATGATCTAATCGGGTCTCTGTTTGCCCTACCCTAGAAGATTAATAGTGCGTTTTAATCGCCATTTCATGCGCTTTCAGATGCCGCTTAGCCCAATACGCTATCTGAAATAGCAGCGACGTTAATTAAACAAATGTGATAGAATTTCCCTGAAATCTTATACTAAACAAAATATAAAATGTTCTAATCGGGTCTCTGACTGCCCTATCATATAAGTTTAACAGTGCATTTCACTCGCCATTCCATGCGCTTTGAGATGCCGCTTATTCCAATACGCTATCTGAAATAGGAGCGACGTAAATTGAACAAATATGATAGCATTACGCTGAATTCTTATATTAACCAAAATATAAAATGATCTAATCGGGTCTCTGATTGCCCTATCATACAAGTTTAGTAGTGCATTTTACTCGCGATTCCACGCGCTTTAAGATGCCGCCTATCCCAGTACGCTATTTGAAATAGGAGCGACGTAAATTGAACAAATGTGATAGAATTTCGCTGAATTCTTTTATTAACCAAAATGTAAAATGATCTAATCGCGTCTCTGTTCGCCCTAGCCTAGAAGTTTAATAGTGCATTTTATTCGACATTTCATGCGCTTTGAGATTCCGCTTAGCCCAATACGCTATCTGAAATAGCAGCGACGTAAATTGAACAAATGTGATAGAATTTCGCTGAATTCTTAAATTAACCATAATATAAAATGATTTAATCGGGTCTTTGTTTGCCCTACCCTAGAAGTTTAATAGTGCATTGTACTCGCCATTTCATGCGCTTTCAGATGCCGCTTAGCCCAATACGCTATCTGAAATAGGAGCGACGTAAATTGAACAAATGTGATAGAATTTCGCTAAATTCTTAAATTAACCATAATGTAAAATGATCTAATCGGGTCTCTGTTCGCCCTAGCCTAGAAGTTTAATAGTGCATTTCACTCGTCATTTCATGCGCTTTGAGATGCCGCTATGCCCAATAAGCTATCTGAAATAGGAGCGACGTAAATTGAACAAATGTGATAGATTTTCGCTGAATTCTTATATTAACCATACTGTAAAATGATCTAATCGGGTCTCTGATTGCCCTATCATAGAAGTCTAATGGTGCATTTCACTCGCCATTTCATGCGCTTTGAGATGCCGCTTAGCCCAATAAGCTATCTGAAATAGGAGCGACGTAAATTGAACAAATGTGATCGAATTTTGCTGAATTCTTAAATTAACCATACTGTAAAATGATCTAATCGGGTCTCTGTTTGCCCTACCCTACAAGTTTAACAGTGCATTTTACTCGCCATTTCATGCGCTTTGAGATGCCGCTTAGCCGAATACGCTATCTGAAATAGTAGCGACGTAAATTGAACAAATGTGATAGAATTTCCCTGATATCTTATATTAAACAAAATATAAAATGATCTAATCGGGTCTCTGATTGCCCTATCATAGAAGTTTAGTGGAGCATTTTGCTCGCCCTTCCGCGCGCTTTAAGATGCCGCCTACCACAGTACGCTATCTGAAATAGGAGCGACGTAAGTTGAACGAATGTGATAGAATTACGCTGAATTCTTATATTAACCGTAATATAAAATGATGGATTCGGGTCTCTGCTTGCCTTACCCTAGAAGTTTAATAGTGCATTTTACTCGCCATTTCATGCGCTTTGAGATGCCGCTTAGCCCAATAAGCTATCTGAAATAGCAGCGACGTAAATTGAACAAATGTGATAGAATTTCGCTGAATTCTTAAATTAACCATAATATAAAATGATCTCATCGGGTCTCTGTTTGCACTACCCTAGAAGTGTAACAGTGCATTTTACTCGCCATTTCTTGCGCTTTGAGATGCCGCTTAGCCCAATAAGCTATCTGAAATATCATCGACGTAAATTGAACAAATGTGATAGAATTTCGCTGAATTCTTATATTAACCTTAATGTAAAATGATCTAATCGGGTCTCAGTTCGCCCTACCCTAAAAGTTTAATAGTGCATTTCACTCGTAATTTAATGCGCTTTGAGATGACGCTTAGCCCAATAAGCTATCTGAAATAGGAGCGACGTAAATTGACCAATGTGATAGACTTTCGCTGAATTCTTGTATTAACCAAAACATAAAATGATCTAATCGGGTCTCTGATTGCCCTATCATAGAAGTTTAATAGTGCACTTCACTCGCCATTCCACGCGCTTTAAGATGCCGCCTAGCCTAGTACGCTATCTGAAATAGGAGCGACGTAAGTTGAACAAATGTGATAGAATTACGCTGAATTCTTATATTAACCGTAATATAAAATGATCTAATCGGGTCTCTGTTTGCCCTACCCTTGAAGTATAATAGTGCATTTTACTCGTCATTTCATGCGCTTTGAGATGCCGCTCAGTCCAATACGGTATCTGAAATACGAGCGATGTAAATTGAACAAATGTGATAGAATTTCGGTGAATTCTTTTATTAACCATAATATACAATGATCTAATCGGGTCTCTGATTGCCCTATCATAGAAGTTTAATAGTGCATTTTACTCGCCATTCCACGCGCTTTAAGATGCCGCCTAGCCCAGTACACTATCTGAAATAGGAGCGACCTAAATTGACCAAATGTGATAGAATTTCGCTGAATTCTTATATTAACCAAAGTATAAAATGATCTAATCTGGTCTCTGATTGCCCTATCATTGAAGGTTGATAGTACATTTTACTCGCCATTCCACGCGCTTTAAGATGCCGCCTAGCCCAGTACGCTATCTGAAATAGGAGCGACGGAAGTTGAACAAATGTGATATAATTACGCTGAATTCTGATATTAACCGTAATATAAAATGATCTAATCGGGTCTCTGTTTGCCTTACCCTAGAAGTTTAATAATGCATTTTACTCGCCATTTCATGCGCTTTGAGATGCCGCCTAGCCCAGTACGCTATCTGAAATAGGAGCGACGTAAATTGAACAAATGTGATAGAATTTCGCTGAATTCTTATATGAACCAAAATATAAAATGATCTAATCGGGTCTCTGATTGCCCTATCATAGAAGTTTAATAGTGCATTTTACTCGACATTTCATGCGTTTTGAGATGCCACTTAGTCCAATACGGTATCTGAAATAGGAGCGATGTAAATTGAACAAATGTGATAGAATTTCCGTGAATCCTTATATTAACCAAAATATAAAATGATCTAATCGGGTCTCTGATTGCCCTATCATAGAAGTTTAATAGTGCATTTTACTCGACATTTCATGCGTTTTGAGATGCCACTTAGTCCAATACGGTATCTGAAATAGGAGCGATGTAAATTGAACAAATGTGATAAAATTCGGTGAATTCTTTTATTAACCATAATGTAAGATGATCTAATCGGGTCTCTGTTCGCCCTAGCCTAGAAGTTTAATAGTGCATTTCATTCGCCATTTCATGCGCTTTGTGATGTCGCTTAGCCCAATACATTATCTGAAATAGGAGCGACGTAAATTGAACAAATGTGATAGAATTTCGCTTAATTCTTAAATTAACCATAATATAAAATGATCTAATCGGGTCTCTGTTTGCCCTACCCTAGAAGTATAATAGTGCATTGTACTCGTCATATCATGCACTTTGTGATGCCGCTTAGTCCAATACGCTATCTGAAATAGGAGCGATGTAAATTGAACAAATGTGATAGAATTTCGGTGAATTCTTTTATTAACCATAATGTAAAATGATCTAATCGGGTCTCTGATTGCCCTATCATAGAAGTTTAATAGTGCATTTTACTTGCCATTCCACGCGCTTTAAGATGCCGCCTAGCCCAGAACGCTATCTGAAATAGGAGCTACGTAAATTGAACAAATGTAATAGAATTTCGCTCAATTCTTATATTAACCGTAATATAAAATAATCTAATCGGGTCTCTGTTTGCCTTACCCTAGAAGTTTAATATTGCATTTTACTCGCCATTTCATGCGCTTTGAGATGCCCCTTAGCCCTTTACGCTATCTGAAATAGGAGCTTCGAAAATTGAACAAATGTGATAGAATTTCCCTGAATTCTTATATTAACCAAAATATAAAAAGATCTGATCGGGTCTCTGATTGCCCTATTATAGAAGTTTAATAGTGCATTTTACTCGCCATTCCACGCGCTTTAAGATGCCGCCTAGCCCAGTAGGCTATCCGAAATAGGAGCGACGTAAATTGAACAAATGTAATAGAATATCGCTGAATACTTATATTATCCTTAATGTGAAATGATCTAATCGGGTCTCTGTTCGCCCTACCCTAGAAGTTTAATAGTGCATTTCATTCGTCATTTGCTGCACTTTGAGGGCCCGCTTAGCCCAATACGCTATCTGAAATAGAAGCCACGTAAATTGAACAAATGTGATAGAATTTCGCTGAATTCTTAAATTAACCATAATATAAAATGATCAAATCGGATCTCTGTTTGCCCTACCCTAGGAGTTTAATAGTGCATTTTACTCGCCCTTTCATGCGCTTTGAGATGCCGCTTAACCCAATACGCAATCTGAAATATGAGCGACACGAATTGAACAAATGTGATAGAATTTCCCTGAAATCTTGTATTAAACAAAATATAAAATGATCTAATCGGGTCTCTGATTGCCCTATCATGCAAGCTTAATAGTGCATTTTTCTCGCCCTTCCACGCGCTTTAAGGTGCCGCTTAGCCCAGTACGCTATCTGAAATAGGAGCGACGTAAATTGAACAAATGAGATAGAATTTCGCTGAATTCTTAAATAAACCATAATATAAAATGATTTAATCGGGTCTCTGTTTGCCGTACCCTAGAAGTTTGATAGTCCATTTTATTCGCCAATTCTGGCACTCTGAGATGCCGCTTAGCCCAATACGCTATCTGAAATATGAGCGACACGAATTGAACAAATGTGATAGAATTTCCCTGAAATCTTGTATTAAACAAAATATAAAATGATCTAATCGGGTCTCTGATTGCCCTATCATAGTAGTTTAATCGTGCATTTTACTCGCCATTCCACGCGCTTGAAGGTGCCGCTTAGCCTAGTACGCTATCTGAAATATGAGCGACGTAAATTGAACAAATGTGATAGAGTTTCGCTGAATTCTTATATTATCCTTAATGTAAAATGATCTAATCGGGTCTGTGTTTGCCCTACCCTAGAAGTTTAATAGTGCATTTTACTCGCCATTTCTTGCGCTTTGAGATGCCGCTTAGCCCAATAAGCTACCTGAAATAGGAGCGACGAAAATTGAACAAATGTGATAGAATTTCCCTGAATTCATATATTAATCTTAATGTAAAATGATCTAATCGGGTCTCTGTGCGCCCTACCCTAGAAGTTTAATATTGCATTTCACTCGTCATTTCATGCGCTTTGGGATGCGGCTTAGCCCAATACGCTATCTGATATAGGAGAGACGTAAATTGAACATATGTGATAGAATTTCGCTGAATTCTTATATTAACCAAAATATAAAATGATCTAATAGGGTCTCTGATTGCCCTATCATAGAAGTTAAATATTGCATTTCACTCGCCATTCCATGCGCTTTGAGATGCCGCTTATTCCAATACGCTTTCTGAAATAGGAGCGACGTAAATTGAACAAATGTGATAGAATTTCGCAGATTTCTTATATTAACCAAAATATAAAATAATCTAATCTGGTCTCTGATTGCCCTATCATAGAAGGTTAACAGTGCATTTTACTCGCCATTCCACGCGCTTTATGATGCCGTCTAGCTCAGTACGCTATCTGTAAGAGGAGCGACGTAAATTGAACAAATGTGATAGAATTACGCTGAATACTTATATTATCCTTAATATAAAATGATCTAATCGGGTCTCTGTTCGCCCTACCATAGAAGTTTAATAGTGCATTTCATTCGTCATTTGATGCACTTTGAGGTGCCACTTAGCCCAATGCGCTATCTGAATTAGGAGCGACGTAAATTGAACAAATGTAATAGAATTTCGCTCAATTCTTATATGAACCAAAATATAAAATGATCTAATAGGGTCTCTGTTTGCCCTATCATAGAAGTTTAATAGTGCATTTTACTCGCCATTCCACGCGCTTTATGATGCCGTCTAGCCCAATACGCTATCTGAAATATGAGCGACGTAAATTGAACAAATGTGATAGAATTTCGCTGAATTCTTAAATTAACCATAATATAAAATGATCTAATCGGGTCTCTATTTGCCCACGCCTAGAAGTTTAATAGTGCATTTCACTCGTCATTTCATGCGCTTTGAGACGCCGCTTCGCCCAATAGGGTATTTGAAATAGGAGCGACGTAAATTGAACAAATGTGATAGAATTACGCTGGATTCTTATATTAACCTTAATGTAAAATGATCTAATCGGGTCTCTGTTCGCCCTACTCTAGAAGTTTAATAGTGCATTTCACTCGTCATTCCATGCGCTTTGAGATGCCGCTTAGCCCTATACGCTATCTGAAATAGGAGCGACGTAAGTTGTACAAATGTGATCGAATTACGCTGAATTCTTATATTAACCGTAATATAATATGATCTAATCGGGTCCCTGTTTGCCTTACCCTAGAAGTTAAATAATGCATTTTACTCGCCATTTCATGCGCTTTGAGATGCCGCTTAGCCCAATATGCTATCTGAAATAGGAGCGACGTAAATTGAACAAATGTGATAGAATTTCGCTGAATTCTTTTATTAACCAAAATGTAAAATGATCTGGTCGGGTCTCTGTTCGCCCTAGCCTAGAAGTTTAATAGTGCATTTTAGCCGCCATTTCATGCGCTTTGAGATGCCGCTTAGCCCAATACGCTATCTGAAATAAGAGCGACGTAAATTGAACAAATGTGATAGAATTTCCCTGAAATCTTAAATTAACCATAATATAAATTATCTAATCGGGTCTCTGTTTGCCCTACCGTAGAACTTTAATACTGCATTTTACTCGTCATTTCATGTGCTTTGAGATGCCGCTTAGCCCAATACGCTATCTGAAATAGGAGCGACGTAAATTGAACAAATGTGATAGAATTTTGCTGAATTCTTAAATTAATCATAACATAAAATGATCTAATCGGGTCTCTGTTTGCCGTACCCTAGAAGTTTAATAGTGCATTTCACTTGCCATTTCATGCGCTTTGAGATGCCGCTTAGCCCAATACGCTATCTGAAATAGGAGCGATATAAATTGAACAAATGTGATAGAATTACGCTGAATTCTTATATTAACCGAAATATAAAATGATCTAATCGGGTCTCTGTTTGCCTTATCCTAGAAGTTTAATAGTGCATTCTACTCGCCATTTCATGCGCTTTGAAATGCCGCATAGCCCAATACGCTATCTGAAATAGGCGCGACGTAAATTGAACAAATGTGAAAGAAATTCTCTGAATTCTTAAGTTAACCATAATATAAAATGATCTAATCGGGTCTCTGTTTCCGTACCCTAGAAGTGTGATAGTCCATTTTATTCGCCATTTCATGCGCTTTGAGATGCCGCTTAGCCCTATACGCTATCTGAAATAGGAGCGACGAAAATTGAACAAATGTGATAGAATTTCCCTGAAATCTTGTATTAAACAAAATATAAAATGATCTAATCGGGTCTCTGATTGCCCCATCATACAAGCTTAATAGTGCATTTTACTCGCCCTTCCACGCGCTTTAAGATGCCGCCTAGCCCAGTACGCTATCTGAAATAAGAGCGACGGAATTCTTAAATTAACCATAATATAAAATGATCTAATCAGGTCTCTGTGTGCCGTACCCTAGAAGTTTAATAGTGCATTTTACTCGCCATTTCTTGCGCTTTGAGATGCCGCTTAGCCCAATCCGCTATCTGAAATATCAGCGACGTAAATTGAACAAATGTGATAGAATTTCGCTGAATTCTTATATTAACCTTAATGTAAAATGATCTAATGGGGTCTCTGTTCGCCCTACCCTAGAAGGTTAATTGTGCATTTCACTCGTCCTTTCATGTGCTTTGAGTTGCCGCTTAGCCCAATACCCTATCTGAAATAGGAGCGACGTAAATTGAACAAATGTGAGAGAATTTCGCTGAATTCTTATATTAACCACAATATAAAACTATATTATCGGGTCTCTGATTGCCCTACCCTAGAAGTTTAATAGTGCATTTTACTCTCCATTTCTTGCGCTTTGAGGTGCCGCTTAGCCCTATACGCTATCTGAAATAGGAGCGACGAAAATTGAACAAATGTGATAGAATTTCCCTGAATTCTTATATTAACATTAATGTAGAATGATCTAATCGGGTCTCTGTTCGCCCTACCCTAGAAGTTTAATATTGCATTTCACTCGTCATTTCATGCGCTTTGAGATGCCGCTGAGCCCAATACGCTATCTGATATAGGAGCGACGTAAATTGAACAAATGTGATAGAATTTCGCTGAATTCTTATATTAACAAAAATATAAAATGATCTAATCGGGTCTCTGATTGCCCTATCATAGAAGTTTGATAGTGCATTTTACTCGCCATTCCACGCGCTTTAAGATGTCGCCTAGGCCAGTACGCTATCTGAAATAGGAGCGACGTAAATCGAACAAATGTGATAGCATTTTGCTGAATTCTTAAATTAACCATAGTATAAAATGATCTAATCGGGTCTCTGTTTGCCCTACCCTAGGAGTTTAATAGTGCATTTTACTCGCCCTTTCATGCGCATTGAGATGCCGCTTAGCCCAATACGCTATCTGAAATATGAGCGACACGAATTGAACAAATGTGATAGAATTTCCCAGAAATCTTGTATTAGACAAAATATAAAATGATCTAATCGGGTCTCTGATTGCCCTATCATGCAAGCTTAATAGTGCATTGTACTCGCCCTTCCACGCGCTTTAAGATGCCGCCTAGCCCAGTACGCTATCTGAAATAGGAGCGACGTAAGTTGAACAAATGTGATAGAATTACGCTGTATGCTTATATTAACCGTAATATAAAATGATCTAATCGGGTCTCTGTTTGCCTTACCTTAGAAGTTTAATAGTGCATTTTACTTGCCATTTCATGCGCTTTGAGATGTCGTTTAGCCCAATACGCTATCTGAAATAGGAGCGACGTAAATTGATCAAATGTAATAGAATATCGCTGAATTCTTATATGAACCAAAATATAAAATGATCTAATCGGGTCTCTGATTGCCCTGTCATAGAAGTTTAATAGTGCATTTTACTCGCCATTCCACGCGCTTTCAGATGCCGCCTAGCCCAGTACACTATCTGAAATAGGACCGACGTGAATTGACCAAGTGTGATAGAATTTCGCTGAATTCTTATATTAACCAAAGTATACAATGATCTAATCTGGTCTCTGGTTGCCCTATCATTGAAGGTTAATAGTGCATTTTACTCGCCATTCCACGCGCTATAAGATGCCGCCTAGCCCAGTACGCTATCTGAAATAGGAGCGACGTAAGTTGAACAAATGTGATAGAATTACGCTGAATTCTTATATTAACCGTAATATAATATGATCTAATCGGGTCACTGTTTGCCTTACCCTCGAAGTTTAATAGTGCATTTCACTCGTCATTTCATGCGCTTTGAGATGCCGCTTAGCCCAATACGCTATCTGAAATAGGAGCGACGTAAATTGAACAAATGTGATAGAATTTCGCTGAATTCTTATATTAACCAAAATATAAAATGATCTAATCGGGTCTCTGATTGCCCTATCATAGAAGTTTGATAGTGCATTTTACTCGCCATTCCACGCGCTTTAAGATGTCGCCTAGGCCAGTACGCTATCTGAAATAGGAGCGACGTAAATCGAACAATGTGATAGCATTTTGCTGAATTCTTAAATTAACCATAGTATAAAATGATCTAATCGGGTCTCTGTTTGCCCTACCCTAGGAGTTTAATAGTGCATTTTACTCGCCCTTTCATGCGCATTGAGATGCCGCTTAGCCCAATACGCTATCTGAAATATGAGCGACACGAATTGAACAAATGTGATAGAATTTCCCAGAAATCTTGTATTAGACAAAATATAAAATGATCTAATCGGGTCTCTGATTGCCCTATCATGCAAGCTTAATAGTGCATTGTACTCGCCCTTCCACGCGCTTAAGATGCCGCCTAGCCCAGTACGCTATCTGAAATAGGAGCGACGTAAGTTGAACAAATGTGATAGAATTACGCTGTATGCTTATATTAACCGTAATATAAAATGATCTAATCGGGTCTCTGTTTGCCTTACCTTAGAAGTTTAATAGTGCATTTTACTTGCCATTTCATGCGCTTTGAGATGTCGTTTAGCCCAATACGCTATCTGAAATAGAGCGACGTAAATTGATCAAATGTAATAGAATATCGCTGAATTCTTATATGAACCAAAATATAAAATGATCTAATCGGGTCTCTGATTGCCCTGTCATAGAAGTTTAATAGTGCATTTTACTCGCCATTCCACGCGCTTTCAGATGCCGCCTAGCCCAGTACACTATCTGAAATAGGACCGACGTGAATTGACCAAGTGTGATAGAATTTCGCTGAATTCTTATATTAACCAAAGTATACAATGATCTAATCTGGTCTCTGGTTGCCCTATCATTGCAGGTTAATAGTGCATTTTACTCGCCATTCCACGCGCTATAAGATGCCGCCTAGCCCAGTACGCTATCTGAAATAGGAGCGACGTAAGTTGAACAAATGTGATAGAATTACGCTGAATTCTTATATTAAACCGTAATATAATATGATCTAATCGGGTCACTGTTTGCCTTACCCTCGAAGTTTAATAGTGCATTTCACTCGTCATTTCATGCGCTTTGAGATGCCGCTTAGCCCAATACGCTATCTGAAATAGGAGCGACGTAAATTGAACAAATGTGATAGAATTTCGCTGAATTCTTATATTAACCAAAATATAAAATGATCTAATCGGGTCTCTGATTGCCCTATCATAGAAGTTTGATAGTGCATTTTACTCGCCATTCCACGCGCTTTAAGATGTCGCCTAGGCCAGTACGCTATCTGAAATAGGAGCGACGTAAATCGAACAAATGTGATAGCATTTTGCTGAATTCTTAAATTAACCATAGTATAAAATGATCTAATCGGGTCTCTGTTTGCCCTACCCTAGGAGTTTAATAGTGCATTTTACTCGCCCTTTCATTCGCATTGAGATGCCGCTTAGCCCAATACGCTATCTGAAATATGAGCGACACGAATTGAACAAATGTGATAGAATTTCCCAGAAATCTTGTATTAGACAAAATATAAAATGATCTAATCGGGTCTCTGATTGCCCTATCATGCAAGCTTAATAGTGCATTGTACTCGCCCTTCCACGCGCTTTAAGATGCCGCCTAGCCCAGTACGCTATCTGAAATAGGAGCGACGTAAGTTGAACAAATGTGATAGAATTACGCTGTATGCTTATATTAACCGTAATATAAAATGATCTAATCGGGTCTCTGTTTGCCTTACCTTAGAAGTTTAATAGTGCATTTTACTTGCCATTTCATGGGCTTTGAGATGCCGTTTAGCCCAATACGCTATCTGAAATAGGAGCGACGTAAATTGATCAAATGTAATAGAATTTCGCTGAATTCTTATATGAACCAAAATATAAAATGATCTAATCGGGTCTCTGATTGCCCTGTCATAGAAGTTTAATAGTGCATTTTACTCGCCATTCCACGCGCTTTCAGATGCCGCCTAGCCCAGTACACTATCTGAAATAGGACCGACGTGAATTGACCAAGTGTGATAGAATTTCGCTGAATTCTTATATTAACCAAAGTATACAATGATCTAATCTGGTCTCTGGTTGCCCTATCATTGAAGGTTAATAGTGCATTTTACTCGCCATTCCACGCGCTATAAGATGCCGCCTAGCCCAGTACGCTATCTGAAATAGGAGCGACGTAAGTTGAACAAATGTGATAGAATTACGCTGAATTCTTATATTAACCGTAATATAATATATGATCTAATCGGGTCACTGTTTGCCTTACCCTCGAAGTTTAATAGTGCATTTCACTCGTCATTTCATGGCGCTTTGAGATGCCGCTTAGCCCAATACGCTATCTGAAATAGGAGCGACGTAAATTGAACAAATGTGATAGAATTTCGCTGAATTCTTATATTAACCAAAATATAAAATGATCTAATGGGGTCTCTGTTTGCCCCACCCTAGAAGTTTAATAGTGCATTTTACTCGCCATTTCATGCGCTTTGAGATGCCGCTTAGCCCTATACGCTATCTGAAATAGGAGCGACGAAAATTGAACAAGTGTGATAGAATTTCCCTGAATTCTTATATTAAACAAAATATAAAATGATCTGATCGGGTCTCTGATTGTCCCATCATAGAAGTTTAATAGTGCATTTTACTCGACATTCCACGCGCTTTAAGATGCCGCCTAGCCCAGTACACTATCTGAAATAGGAGCGACGTAAATTGACCAAATGTGATAGAATTTCGCTGAATTCTTATATGAACCAAAATATAAAATGATCTAATCGGATCTCTGATTGCCTTATCATAGAAGTTTAATAGTGCAGTTTACTCGCCATTTCATGCGCTTTGAGATGCCGCTTAGCCCAGTACGCTATCTGAAATAGGAGCGACGTAAGTTGAACAAATGTGACAGAATTACGCTGAATTCTTATATTAACCGTAATATAATATGTTCTAATCGGGTCTCTGTTTGCCTTACCCCAGAAGTTTACTAGTGCATTTTACTCGCCATTTCATGTGCTTTGAGATGCCGCTTAGCCCTATACGCTATCTGAAATAGGAGCGACGGAAATTGAACAAATGTGATAGAATTTTGCTGAATTCTTATATTAATCATAATATAAAATGATCTAATCGGGTCTCTGTTTGCCCTGCCCTAGGAGTTTAATAGTGCATTTTACTCGCCATTTCATACGCTTTGCGATGCCGCTTAGCCCAATACGCTATCTGAAATATGAGCCACATGAATTGAACAAATGTAATGGAATTTCCCTGAAATCTTATATTTACCAAAATATAAAATGATCTAATCGGGTCTCTGATTGCCCTATCATAGAAGTTTAATAGTGCATTTTACTCGCCCTTCCACGCGCTTTAAGATGCCGCCTAGCCCAGTACGCTATCTGAAATAGGAGCGACGTAAATTGAACAAATGTGATAGAATTTTGCTGAATTCTTAAATTAACCATAATATAAAATGATCCAATCGGGTCTCTGTTTGCCCTACCCTAGGAGTTTAATAGTGCATTTTACTCGCCCTTTCATGCGCTTTGAGATGCCGCTTAGCCCAATACGCTATCTGAAATATGAGCGACACGAATTGAACAAATGTGATAGAATTTCCCTGAAATCTTGTATTAAACAAAATATAAAATGATCTAATCGGGTCTCTGATTGCCCCATCATACAAGCTTAATAGTGCATTTTACTCGCCCTTCCACGCGCTTTAAGATGCCGCCTAGCCCAGTACGCTATCTGAAATAGGAGCGACGTAAGTTGAACAAATGTGATAGAATTACGCTGTATGCTTATATTAACCGTAATATAAAATGATCTAATCGGGTCTCTGTTTGCCTTACCTTAGAAGTTTAATAGTGCATTTTACTTGCCATTTCATGCGCTTTGAGATGTCGTTTAGCCCAATACGCTATCTGAAATAGGAGCGACGTAAATTGATCAAATGTAATAGAATATCGCTGAATTCTTATATGAACCAAAATATAAAATGATCTAATCGGGTCTCTGATTGCCCTGTCATAGAAGTTTAATAGTGCATTTTACTCGCCATTCCACGCGCTTTCAGATGCCGCCTAGCCCAGTACACTATCTGAAATAGGACCGACGTGAATTGACCAAGTGTGATAGAATTTCGCTGAATTCTTATATTAACCAAAGTATACAATGATCTAATCTGGTCTCTGGTTGCCCTATCATTGAAGGTTAATAGTGCATTTTACTCGCCATTCCACGCGCTATAAGATGCCGCCTAGCCCAGTACGCTATCTGAAATAGGAGCGACGTAAGTTGAACAAATGTGATAGAATTACGCTGAATTCTTATATTAACCGTAATATAATATGATCTAATCGGGTCACTGTTTGCCTTACCCTCGAAGTTTAATAGTGCAGTTCACTCGTCATTTCATGCGCTTTGAGATGCCGCTTAGCCCAATACGCTATCTGAAATAGGAGCGACGTAAATTGAACAAATGTGATAGAATTTCGCTGAATTCTTATATTAACCAAAATATAAAATGATCTAATCGGGTCTCTGATTGCCCTATCATAGAAGTTTCATAGTGCATTTTACTCGCCATTCCACGCGCTTTAAGATGTCGCCTAGGCCAGTACGCTATCTGAAATAGGAGCGACGTAAATCGAACAAATGTGATAGCATTTTGCTGAATTCTTAAATTAACCATAGTATAAAATGATCTAATCGGGTCTCTGTTTGCCCTACCCTAGGAGTTTAGTAGTGCATTTTACTCGCCCTTTCATGCGCATTGAGATGCCGCTTAGCCCAATACGCTATCTGAAATATGAGCGACACGAATTGAACAAATGTGATAGAATTTCCCAGAAATCTTGTATTAGACAAAATATAAAATGATCTAATCGGGTCTCTGATTGCCCTATCATGCAAGCTTAATAGTGCATTGTACTCGCCCTTCCACGCGCTTTAAGATGCCGCCCTAGCCCCAGTACGCTATCTGAAATAGGAGCGACGTAAGTTGAACAAATGTGATAGAATTACGCTGTATGCTTATATTAACCGTAATATAAAATGATCTAATCGGGTCTCTGTTTGCCTTACCTTAGAAGTTTAATAGTGCATTTTACTTGCCATTTCATGCGCTTTGAGATGTCGTTTAGCCCAATACGCTATCTGAAATAGGAGCGACGTAAATTGATCAAATGTAATAGAATATCGCTGAATTCTTATATGAACCCAAAATATAAAATGATCTAATCGGGTCTCTGATTGCCCTTCATAGAAGTTTAATAGTGCATTTTACTCGCCATTCCACGCGCTTTCAGATGCCGCCTAGCCCAGTACACTATCTGAAATAGGACCGACGTGAATTGACCAAGTGTGATAGAATTTCGCTGAATTCTTATATTAACCAAAGTATACAATGATCTAATCTGGTCTCTGGTTGCCCTATCATTGAAGGTTAATAGTGCATTTTACTCGCCATTCCACGCGCTATAAGATGCCGCCTAGCCCAGTACGCTATCTGAAATAGGAGCGACGTAAGTTGAACAAATGTGATAGAATTACGCTGAATTCTTATATTAACCGTAATATAATATGATCTAATCGGGTCACTGTTTGCCTTACCCTCGAAGTTTAATAGTGCATTTCACTCGTCATTTCATGCGCTTTGAGATGCCGCTTAGCCCAATACGCTATCTGAAATAGGAGCGACGTAAATTGAACAAATGTGATAGAATTTCGCTGAATTCTTATATTAACCAAAATATAAAATTATCTAATGGGGTCTCTGTTTGCCCCACCCTAGAAGTTTAATAGTGCATTTTACTCGCCATTTCATGCGCTTTGAGATGCCGCTTAGCCCTATACGCTATCTGAAATAGGAGCGACGAAAATTGAACAAGTGTGATAGAATTTCCCTGAATTCTTATATTAAACAAAATATAAAATGATCTGATCGGGTCTCTGATTGTCCCATCATAGAAGTTTAATAGTGCATTTTACTCGACATTCCACGCGCTTTAAGATGCCGCCTAGCCCAGTACACTATCTGAAATAGGAGCGACGTAAATTGACCAAATGTGATAGAATTTCGCTGAATTCTTATATGAACCAAAATATAAAATGATCTAATCGGATCTCTGATTGCCTTATCATAGAAGTTTAATAGTGCAGTTTACTCGCCATTTCATGCGCTTTGAGATGCCGCTTAGCCCAGTACGCTATCTGAAATAGGAGCGACGTAAGTTGAACAAATGTGACAGAATTACGCTGAATTCTTATATTGACCGTAATATAATATGTTCTAATCGGGTCTCTGTTTGCCTTACCCCAGAAGTTTACTAGTGCATTTTACTCGCCATTTCATGTGCTTTGAGATGCCGCTTAGCCCTATACGCTATCTGAAATAGGAGCGACGGAAATTGAACAAATGTGATAGAATTTTGCTGAATTCTTATATTAATCATAATATAAAATGATCTAATCGGGTCTCTGTTTGCCCTGCCCTAGGAGTTTAATAGTGCATTTTACTCGCCATTTCATACGCTTTGCGATGCCGCTTAGCCCAATACGCTATCTGAAATATGAGCCACATGAATTGAACAAATGTAATGGAATTTCCCTGAAATCTTATATTTACCAAAATATAAAATGATCTAATCGGGTCTCTGATTGCCCTATCATAGAAGTTTAATAGTGCATTTTACTCGCCCTTCCACGCGCTTTAAGATGCCGCCTAGCCCAGTACGCTATCTGAAATAGGAGCGACGTAAATTGAACAAATGTGATAGAATTTTGCTGAATTCTTAAATTAACCATAATATAAAATGATCCAATCGGGTCTCTGTTTGCCCTACCCCAGGAGTTTAATAGTGCATTTTACTCGCCCTTTCATGCGCTTTGAGATGCCGCTTAGCCCAATACGCTATCTGAAATATGAGCGACACGAATTGAACAAATGTGATAGAATTTCCCTGAAATCTTGTATTAAACAAAATATAAAATGATCTAATCGGGTCTCTGATTGCCCCATCATACAAGCTTAATAGTGCATTTTACTCGCCCTTCCACGCGCTTTAAGATGCCGCCTAGCCCAGTACGTTATCTGAAATAGGAGCGACGTAAGTTGAACAAATGTGATAGAATTACGCTGTATGCTTATATTAACCGTAATATAAAATGATCTAATCGGGTCTCTGTTTGCCTTACCTTAGAAGTTTAATAGTGCATTTTACTTGCCATTTCATGCGCTTTGAGATGTCGTTTAGCCCAATACGCTATCTGAAATAGGAGCGACGTAAATTGATCAAATGTAATAGAATATCGCTGAATTCTTATATGAACCAAAATATAAAATGATCTAATCGGGTCTCTGATTGCCCTGTCATAGAAGTTTAATAGTGCATTTTACTCGCCATTCCACGCGCTTTCAGATGCCGCCTAGCCCAGTACACTATCTGAAATAGGGACCGACGTGAATTGACCAAGTGTGATAGAATTTCGCTGAATTCTTATATTAACCAAAGTTACAATGATCTAATCGGGTCTCTGGTTGCCCTATCATTGAAGGTTAATAGTGCATTTTACTCGCCATTCCACGCGCTATAAGATGCCGCCTAGCCCAGTACGCTATCTGAAATAGGAGCGACGTAAGTTGAACAAATGTGATAGAATTACGCTGAATTCTTATATTAACCGTAATATAATATGATCTAATCGGGTCACTGTTTGCCTTACCCTCGAAGTTTAATAGTGCAGTTCACTCGTCATTTCATGCGCTTTGAGATGCCGCTTAGCCCAATACGCTATCTGAAATAGGAGCGACGTAAATTGAACAAATGTGATAGAATTTCGCTGAATTCTTATATTAACCAAAATATAAAATGATCTAATCGGGTCTCTGATTGCCCTATCATAGAAGTTTCATAGTGCATTTTACTCGCCATTCCACGCGCTTTAAGATGTCGCCTAGGCCAGTACGCTATCTGAAATAGGAGCGACGTAAATCGAACAAATGTGATAGCATTTTGCTGAATTCTTAAATTAACCATAGTATAAAATGATCTAATCGGGGTCTCTGTTTGCCCTACCCTAGGAGTTTAGTAGTGCATTTTACTCGCCCTTTCATGCGCATTGAGATGCCGCTTAGCCCAATACGCTATCTGAAATATGAGCGACACGAATTGAACAAATGTGATAGAATTTCCCAGAAATCTTGTATTAGACAAAATATAAAATGATCTAATCGGGTCTCTGATTGCCCTATCATGCAAGCTTAATAGTGCATTGTACTCGCCCTTCCACGCGCTTTAAGATGCCGCCTAGCCCAGTACGCTATCTTGAAATAGGAGCGACGTAAGTTGAACAAATGTGATAGAATTACGCTGTATGCTTATATTAACCGTAATATAAAAATGATCTAATCGGGTCTCTGTTTGCCTTACCTTAGAAGTTTAATAGTGCATTTTACTTGCCATTTCATGCTCTTTGAGATGTCGTTTAGCCCCAATACGCTATCTGAAATAGGAGCGACGTAAATTGATCAAATGTAATAGAATATCGCTGAATTCTTATATGAACCAAAATATAAAATGATCTAATCGGGGTCTCTGATTGCCCTGTCATAGAAGTTTAATAGTGCATTTTACTCGCCATTCCACGCGCTTTCAGATGCCGCCTAGCCCAGTACACTATCTGAAATAGGACCGACGTGAATTGACCAAGTGTGATAGAATTTCGCTGAATTCTTATATTAACCAAAGTATACAATGATCTAATCTGGTCTCTGGTTGCCCTATCATTGAAGGTTAATAGTGCATTTTACTCGCCATTCCACGCGCTATAAGATGCCGCCTAGCCCAGTACGCTAACTGATATAGGAGCGAC